>WOFM01000332.1:0-532598 GCA_011428145.1 Ericerus pela
ACAATTTACTGGTATTTACAATAACATAAAAATTCTCTCTTTCTAAAAGTACGAAATATATGTCGCTAAATTAAAGATGATGATTAATTGGTTTTGTTTTCTCACTGGGCCCTGGATTAGGATTTTTGCTGATTATAAAAGCTATTGGTGATGACTGAATCATCACTTCTGTTATTACATTTGAGTAAAGCAGTAATAACCTTTTTGTTTGCCATAGGTTGAAAGTTAAAACCTGTTTCTATAAGTATTCATGTGAAATGCAGTTATCTCTGGGGCCACATTACAAAATTAAAAGTATGAAGTCATCCATCATATTTTCAGTATGCGATTACTTTAAAAAAATAAATGTTAGTCAATTTTTTCGTGCCGTGAATTTTTTCTTCTAAAAATTAATTTTTGGAGACATTTTTCTTTCCCTTGGAGAAAAACTAAAATTTTTGATAAAATCAAAATAAAAAAAAATGTAAATAAAGTGCAATAGTATTTTTTCGGATTTTAAAATATTTAAATAAAATTAAGTAGAATATAACCAGTAAAATTTGAAAAAGTTGAATCTGTGCAATAATAGATACCAAAATTATGCAAAATTTGAAAGTTCTCAACAACAACAAAAAATTATTACAAGAAAACTCATAAATATGTCAGTAATATAAACACGAATAAAAGTTCAAACAGATACAGACCACAAGCAAAATATTTTCTTAGCATGAGATTTTTATACTAGGTTTTAAGCAATTTCCGACCAGCTGAGGGTCATCAAGTTCACTTGCCTTTTCAAAGTTTTGATATTTGGAGAGCAACCCAAGGCTTCTAATATATCATCGTTTCCTTCCAGAGCGCTACCCCATCGGCGCTGAGTCCATAAATATTCCCATTGATCGTCATTCCCATGCTTGATGACTTCACAGTAAACAATTTTCCGAATAGCTTGAGAAATACTGTCAAAATTTAATTTAACACAAATAAATTTGAAGAATAATACTGATAGGTATAGCCGACCATACTAGAGTTAAATTAAAAATTATTTTAAAAGTATATAATTAGAGTGAATTTGCCGCGAACATCCGAGGCTAAGCAATTCGCTTTGCCAAGTTTTTATTCTCGGTTATATCTTCTTGTTTTCTCCAACCTGATTATTTTTAGCAGGTTTTCAAAACTTTTATTTAAAAGTTCATGCGAGTTAGCCAGGTTGCGGTTGGGGCTAATATAGTACGTTTTTCGTTTCGTAAAAAAATCTTGACTTTGGGCATAAAAGTAAGAAATTCATTGTTACATCTTTATATAATATACATTTATATAGGTAACAATAATTATATGCGTACGCTACGTATGTATATTCATATGAATGTATTATGTATATATGAACTATCTACGTATGTATGTATAATGATAAAATTATATATTATAGATATACGTATGTACATCAGACATTTATCTTGTAAACAGAACAGAGGGCGTAATTTTTATTCAGTGAGGCTAAAATTCGGTAGGTGGATGGTTCTGAGCTTAGTTAAAATTTATGGAGAGTTTGATGAGAATTGGTGAAGGTTTCAGCAATGAAAACTGACAAAAGTTCTACAAATCGGGGTCAAGACGTAATTATCGTTCGATAGAGATAAAATTTGGTAGGTAATTGATTCTAAACCTAATTAAAACTTATATTGATTTTGATGAGAGTCAGTCCAGAGGTTTAGTCATGGGGGCTGAGAAAAATTCCACTTATAGAGGCTAAGGCGGAACTGACGCATCATGCCTATCGTAGAATTTCAAAAAAATAAAGTAAATTTTATATTTCGCTACAGAACACAAAGTAAGCAGTTCTCGACAAGCTGCAATTTGCAACACATGCTACAGGCGAGTCACGAGTGTTGAAAGTTGCATGAGTCAAATTCGCTCACATTACGAGTTTCAAACCTATTTTTCGCAACACATGTGTATTCGCGATTAGGTAAGGCGTCTGATTGCTTTGTAGTAGAGGCCAAACATTTTTTTTGTGGGAGCAAATACTTGTTTCAATCCCACTATTGACTTTTGCTCCCCAAAAAAAATTTTCGCTCCCTGGTCGAAAGTTCTACATTTTGGGGCTTCAAAGCAAATATCTAATCTCGCATTTTGCGACATGTATTGCGAAAAATAAATTTTAGACTATTTGCACCTTAAAATACGCACCAAAATGCAGTACGCAGTATATGCTGAAGACTTTTCTTTCATTTTAGCCTAAAATCATGTACCAACTTCTACATATAATCTATATTTTTCTATGACATATTCTTCTTTCACCATCTAACGCAGAGGCCGCCGCTATAGAAAATGGACTTTTCTCTTCCTTTTCTGGTGTTTTTTGTCTTCTTTCATTTCCCTTAGCTCTCCTTCGTGAAAATTTTATAAAATTACGAAGTCTTTTCCTACCTTTCCTTTTTCTCTCTTTTACCTACCAAATATGATGTCCACGGAAATATTTTTAGACATTTAATGTATATTTAATAACCAGTTTTTGCTACCTTTTTCGTTTTGAACTGAATGGATACTCTAATTTCTGATACTATTTCACTCGTACGTTTTCACTCTCCATTCACTTTGTTATTTGTACCCCATCTGTGGAGCATTGTTTGATTTATTACGCATTACAGATTGTGAATTTTTTCATTATTAAACATGATCATTTTTACTACGATGTATCGGTTTTTTCTTGAGAAATGGACTGAATGCAAAGGTGTTCCTTTAGCTTTTGACTAAGTGTTGTTTGTTAGGTAAATGTTTCCATAGAAACAATATAAAGTGGCTTATTGACCTCAAAATATAATCCATGCATGGTATAAACTGAAATTCCAAGAAAACTTGGCAGGCTATTCCAGTTGGGCAGTGGTAATTTTGTGGCCACTGTCCTACGTAAGTATATTTTCCAAAGTCCGCGGTTTTGTGGGGTTTTAACTCAAAATATTGTCGGTATTGCAATGAGGGATTTGGTTGTGTCTATCCCCATTGACATACAACATAATTATCATTCGATACCTTTAAACTTAGGCAAGTAATTGGTTTTGAACCTAATAAAAACTGGTAAATATATTGTGTGTAATGAAAATTGGTCGGGTGGATTAGCCATGGAGGCTGAAAAACTTCTATCAATGGAGCTTAAGATGCAATTATCATTCTATAGGGCTTAAATCTGGTACATGGGTAGCACTAAACATACTGAATTCCAACATTGATTATTATAAAAATCAATATTGAGAAAAAAATACCAGTTGAAAATAAAATTTCAGGAAGTACTAATTTATATTGAACAAATATGTACTGGCAACCCTGTAATGTCAACTAGGCCAGAAACACGTTTTATGTAAGTACTGACGATCTTATTTGATCTTATTTTTGTGTCCGACAATTTTTAAATTAATACATCATAGGTAGGTATAAGTCTATGTTTATAAATATGTGTTGATTCTGAGTGGAAATGGAGCCAGCTTCGTTCTCAGTAAGATCGATCAATGTTTACTCAATGAGTTTTTCCTCATGTACATATCCAAATTTGGTATTTTTCAAATCACTCATTTAACGCATGGTGTACAGTGAGTGACAAAATGGATACCAGGCCGGGTATGCAAAGCGAAGTCTCATTAGTTAATGTGACTGGTGTTTGATAGTTGAGGTTAATTTATTGATTTATCCTTTGGGGTAAATTTTGGTTGTGATGGACTGAATTCAGTTACCCCATCTTGCATCTGATAATTTCAGCAGTTTCATTTGTTATTCTCTTTATTCTTTCTAGTAGCTTGATGTTTAATTTAAATATGTATTACAGAATATAATTGTTATTTGTGATACAAGGGTATAAAGTAGGTGATTTTCATCCAAGTGTGTTATTTGAAGAACGAGCTTAAGGCGAGTAGTGCAAATCACACGAGTATCAATCGTCTACTATAGGTATACAAGAGTGTCACACACCATTTTTTACAACACCCCCTTCCCACAAAAAATTGAAATAAATAAATATTTGAGGAATTGGTAATCATATAAGCTCAAACAATCACCATTTTCTCAACTATATCTCCTGGTGTAATGGTTCGTAGTAGTTAGGCGAATTCAGACGTCAATGACTGAATCCCCAAAGCAGAGAATTTATTATATAAAATTAAAGAAAATTATGTAGGCTATGTACAGAAGAAGGACCAGTGTATAAGGTTACATATGCACCCAAAACTATAAATAAAGTAAAGTTGGTTCTAACTGGTTGTGAAATTGCCTGCTTTGTACATCCTCAAGGTTCATATAAAAATGTAGTTTTCTCAACTCATATACCAAAAAGAGGTTATTTTTTAATAAATTTTGATTAGCAAAACACAAGATTTCCAAAACTGTTTGGAACATTGAAAATGGTTTTCATTTCCTCACCAAATGTAGAAACAGTGTAGAAATAAGCTTTTTCTCAACTGATTGTTGGTTATTTCTTCACACCACCGTTTACACGTACACAAGTTGTAAAATGTCACAATGAAAAAGGGCTATTTTACATGGTGATGCTTACGTATACAACCATGTTTACTTCTCGATAATATTTAAGTCATTTAAAATTCTATTCATGAATGAAGTTTACCTATTTAATCGAATAAATAATAACCTCTTTTGTGGATTCATTGAAAAAAAAATCATACTCAACTAGTTAGCCACTCAAGATAATTACTCATTTTGCTAACTAGTTGAGTAAAATACTATTATTCACATGTGTTGCTACAAAATTTTTATTTAATATATCGATAAAGCATAAAATAGTATTGAAATCATTCTGAAAAGTTCCTTAAGAAAGTAAAATATTACACCCAAAATATTGTTTAATTTTATTACTCACAACTTTTTTGTTGGTTGGAGACCATGATACCACACTTTATAAAGTTCTTCACTTTGATTTTTACAGTATTCAAAATCAAAATAACACGAGGTTGTAATGACACCAATTTTCCATCGACTTTTTAACTCATATTCTGTTGGAATATCGTTAATTTTCTCCTCTAGAGTTCGAGAAAAAACTGGTTCCAGGAGATTTTTAAAATATTTCTGTAAAACATAATTTAGAATATTTGTATTTCTGTAACATTTCCAAAACTTGAAGTTATTTATTTTTTAATCAAATTTGTTTTTCAGAATTATGTCGGTAGGTAGATGTAGTAATCCCAGTAAATAAGGCTATAGAACAATTCCACATAAATAGATAAAAAACCAGACAGTTGCGCTCCAAGCAAATTTTTCCCATCATACAGTTCCACACATTTGTTTCCTTAGCCATATGACTGTTCCATGCCAAAGATTTTACTTTTAAACATGACTGTTCCCAAAAGCATATGTAGCTCGATCCTAAGGTAATCTACTTATTAATTTTGGTGTTAAAGAACGACCTATAGATGGTGGTAGGTACATTTTTCATTTCATAATTCAAGGAAAGTTTTGGCACCAAAAACTTAAATTCATATACCTATATTATATATATATATATATATATATATATATATATATATAAAGAAGCCAATTTCTGGTTACCACTGTACGGGTTGTAGGTTTTGTCCATTGGTCATGTAGATTGAAACAAACATTATTAGTAAGCCAAGGACTTGACCCATTGATTTTAGTGCGGAATGATCCTAGGGTAGTTCTAGTCTTGCTATTTTCATCTATATTTTGGCTATAAAATTCTTAATTTTAGACCAATAGCTACAAAATTTGGAACAAAAATTGATTATAATCTACTGATACATGAGGCTATCACCCACTTAAAAAATAAATAAAATAAAAATTTGAATTAGTAATAATAAAAATTTTGTCATATTTCTAAGAGCCCCACTAATAATAAAAATGTGCAGTGGATAATTTTAAAACCTGTACTTACCTCTTCACACTCACTTCTTTTAATTCTTTTCACCACCTCTGGTTTTCTCTCTTTCTCTGTTCTTTTCATATTTTTCTTCTCTCTCACACTTATAGCTGCGGTCCATCACCTCCATTCTTTAACGTCAACCTTTTTCTCTCCATCGTTTCACAAATCTTTTTGAATCTTCACTTTTCTTATTATTTTTCATATTTCATCTCATACTGTCCACGGATCATCCTCTCATTTCATTCATTTTTCTTATCTCATACCACGGTACATACCTACTTTTCTATTCTTAATTTCTTCCACCAAACATTCTATTTTTTTCGATTAACATTTTATTTTTATTTATTTTCCCACTTTTTAAAATCTCGGAGGTAAATTCTTGTTATTTGACATAGTTTTGGTTTGGTTTCCATTGGAATAACATGTTCTGTTTTTACTATGTGCTTTTATGCAAAACTTCTATTTTTGAATATAACTACGTTTTTTTAAATGTATTAATCTTTTAAAAAGGCAATGGGCAATTTTTGGTGATGTGACTCCTGGTTTTAATTCAAGTTTAATGGTGAAATGTAAGTAAATTACGGAGATTTCCGAGGTACATTTGGTATGATAATTTAACCATTAACCATGCTGACATTAGGTCCACAAACTGGCAGACTGAGCGGGTCAGGGGGGAACAGTTTTTAAGTTGCCTCCCTGTGCAAAATGGTTTTCAATTCTAAAGTTCTTAGCCGGTTCGTGGTCTATTATATAAAAAATAATGTCAGAACTATGGGATGGGATGTCAAAATGACCCCCCTGACATACCACACAGCTCTAACATATTTCAAATTTTTGCATAGATAGGCTGGATAGTAGTCATGATGGAGTTATTTTAGATAGGTATGTATTGCATGCATGAGACAGAGGGAGTGTGTTAAAATATTTCTGCCGGGAACTGCGCTATGTTGCTGAGCTTGGCCCCACGAAACTGCGCATTATTGTTAATTTTCAATCGACGCGGAACTGTCCTGTGCCCAAATCACTTTCTCCTACTTGCACGCAACTATTGTAACCCCTTAAATTAACTTTATTTGACAATTTTACTCTCTAGACGTAGCCTAATGCAACTTAAATGGATTATTTGAATTTATACATTTCAGTGTAGTAAAGTTATTCAAAAAAAGGTAAAGAACCAATAGAACATTCATTACTAACTTGAAATGGCTTGAATAAATTTGTCCCTAGCAGGCTTCGTCGAATATCATCCAACTGGTCCAGGACAATCTTCCAAGGCAAATATAAATATTCATGCTTCAAATACGGAACGGTGTCGAAGACAATCTTATATTGTAACAGTCCAACTTTTGCCAAGGCAAACATGTCGGAAATTAGACGTGTTCGAGTCATTCCTTCGATCTTTGAGTACTCATTTTTATCGAGTAGAGTTTTTTGAAGCAGCAGCCAGTTTTCCTCTTCGTAGTTAGTTCGACCTAAGACTGAAAAAAAAAAAAAAAAAATAATAAAATTATAGGGACTGGAATGAACTGTACCATGTATTTTAAACACATTTATGTTCAATAAATTTTTTGATTTTTATTTTACATTAATAATTGTAGGTACACTTCCGCTTGTCTGTAATGTACTCTCAAACTACTCATGTTCTCTGATCATGGACGTTTAAATCTAAACTGACACGAAAATGGAAAGAAAAAGTACATAAATCACAAAAGTTGAATTCACAAAAAAAAACGTGTCTCAGTAACAGACATACTCGATCCTAAATTTTATTCATTCTACCGAATTTATGTAATTAATGCTGCCTTATAATTACTATCAGTTACTATGGAATAATACTTTTGTACACTATAATTATTCTGTTATGATTATTCATTAAAATTAACAACTGTGGAAAACTGAAAACTTTAAGGGAGGGTGATGTTGTTTCACTGATAACAAATTAATGATACCTCTTAAAATTTTCAAAACTATAGAAAAATAAACGTTTAAAATTTGTTCAAAATTAATCACGTTGAAGAAAAAAAAAGAAAGAGGAGACATTTTTCAAAGAAGTCTATAGCACCACATGGTCCAATCATTAATTTGGTATTACTAACTTTTATTATAACTCCAAGGGTCCTCTGTGATAGTACAATATTCACTCGCACCAACATTCAACAATAAAATATAAAAAAATATTTTGTTTCCGAAAAACATAGCTGAGGACGTCCATGATGATGGAATTCTAGACATATTATAGATATTTTAGGGTGAGGGAAGTGAAAGTACGCTATTGCTCAGTACTGAGTATGATTGAGCAAGTTATTTGTAATAAAACAAAAAAAAATTTTTCTGGGATGAATACTTAGTTGATCAGATATTTATCGGGGACAGGATAAATTACTTTTTTGGTTTTACATAGAATGACCCTTGTATTCATTAATTGAAATAAAAAGCTGACATATGTTTATAAATAGGTAGGGTAAAGGCAGCAGTTTGCTATACTGCATAGGTTTGCAACACTTTTCACATAAATATGTAAAAATTAAGGTTATTGCTGTAATAATTTAGGACGTTCAACATTTGTTAAGACGCTTTCTATCTTCTTATTTCAAAAAAATCATGTACACATATAAAATATTCACCATCTAGATACCAATAAAAAAACATTAAATATTCACTTTTTAAAGGAGTCAAAAATTACCACTGTTTCTAACTGCCTACCTTAGTTGATGATTTCTCAAAAAGTGATAAATTATGGTCCAGCAATTGATTTGAATGACTGAAGAATTACTGTTACAGAAAGAGCAACCCTGAGGGATGGATAAAAGCATGTGTTTTATATGAAATAACAAATTTTAATTTATTATTTTGACTTAAACCTAACTAACGCCTGAAATTTGTCATAAAAACAAAAAGTCAATGAATTAGATTGTGAAACCTCAATTTTTGGCCATTCTTAGAATTATAGATATGAACTGTAATGTCCGTTACATTTTAGATGAAAAAATCCTTCAGTATTCCGCATTAAAGCTTTTTATTTCGTAAAGTGAAGTTGGTGTATAGTCACAAATTAAGAATTTTAGTGCTATATTGTTTAAGTATTAAAAATTATGAAAATAATGAAATTTAGTTCAATATTATACCTAAAATTGATAGTAATAAATAGAAATTTTATTCCAAGGAGCTATTTAATAATTACTTGGTAAAATAAAGTTGGTGTATGTTATTTTGATGGGAGTGTCACAAACTAAGGATTTAGAAGTTTTTTAGTTTCACTGTTATCAGTTATGAAAATAATGAAATTTAATTCAATACTATGTTTAAAATTAATAGTAGATATTGTATTTCTGGTTTCAAGGAGCCATGAAACAATGCTGTAACTTTAAAACTGATTTTACAGTTGAACTCCAAAGTTGAAATTTCTCTTAAAGTGTCCCAAACTACTGCCTTTACTCGAGGTACTACACTGAAAGTGTATGAAAGATTTTCTACAGAAAACGAATGTAATAATGGTATACTTATTATGCGATACTAGCACACTTACTGTGTAATAAGTGTGAAAATTTGGAAATTGCACTGAGGCTCTCCAAAGGGTAATGGAGAAATACGCAATCTTTTGTCTTCGTGTTATCGCTTCTCATATAAATAAATTATCTATCTGAATTAATAGGTAAGTATACGAAAGTATTAATGCCGTAACTTAGGTAATTACTTTGGAAAAAATTGGTTATGCAAAGTCGTTGTAATTTAGATAATCCTTGAAAATTCTAATAATTTTGAATTTTCAGTAAGTAAATATACTATGTAATTCCTAAAAGAGGTACCTACCTAAATCATACGTAAAAATCAGAAAGTATTTAAAGGAAAAAAGACTTCTGATAAAAAGTGAAAAAAAAATTGCCTTTTTCTTATCCTGCTTTAACGCAAATGGGATACCTTGTGTTGTTTTCGTAAAATGCTGTAGAATTTACTACTTTGTTATTTTATGCACAGTTGGTAGGGCACGTGGTTCAGAAATATTGTGTTCCATGCAAACGTTGCGAAGAATTTATTCATTCAAAACTACTTTGTTTGTTTGATCAGCTTACAAGAGAAAATACAATGTTTCATCTTATTTGTATAAAATTTTTCAGTCAGTAAAAACAAAACTTGAATACGATTATTTGTTCTAGAAACAATTTTTTTCGTATCAGTACCATTAAATTTCGGGTTGAAAATAACCCAGGTGTCATCATTGAGAGCAATATGGATCTGCTTCGGTCCATCGCAAGTCAACCATTCGTACTTGTCCTTGTTATTGAATTTTAAAACTTTTTTGGTTGTGAAAATTAATGGTAAAGTCCAACAAGCTTTTTTGTTGTCATCTTCATTTTCATCCTCCAATAAGGTGAAACGTTGCTGGAGATAAAAATAAAAAGACGTAATTAAGATTTATTGTTCAAAAGTGAGATGAAAAAATCAAAGTTTAGTACTACAAGGAGCATTTTTTTGCAAGGATAGTTGAGTAAGCATGACTGATTATTTTGACCAGAGGTTGCTTGTAGGCTGACATTTAATTTTTGTAAAATATCAGAAACGAAATGTTCGTTTTTGCCAAAAAACAAGTTCATTTAAATGTTAAAAAACAAATTTTTTCTCAAACATTACGTTAAAAGTTAGTGGGATGGCAATCGATATGTTGTTGAAGAGCTACAGGCCTACAAATATGACTTTTTTCTTAATTTTTACTTCTCAATGAATGTCGAAAAAAATAGATCAAAAACTTTCAGAATTAAAGATACCGGTAGGTATTTATATTACCTTGTGTGGGGACATGACACATACATACACACATATGTTTCACTCAGCCAATCGAATAGCGTCATTGCTTTTCAATCTGTAGATTGCCAGTTCGAATCCCCACACCAGCAGCCTACAGAACTGGCGACCTCAACATTGAACATACGCACAGTGTATAGTGTCTTGCATTGCCCCCCATTCAAGTGTGCAGAGCATAGGCTGCGTTGTGGGCTTTGTAAGTTTCACTAGGTTGCAGCAGTAGCTCCACCCTCTGGTTATGTGTTGTCACGCTTGCGTTGTGCCCACAGCCCTGGGTGGATTGCTGTGAGAATGTGACACATACACACACAAACACATTTCACTCAGCTAATTTGTTAGTAGTGGTGTGGCCAATCAACTAGCATCATCGCTTTTCAATTTGTAGGTTGCTGGTTTAAATCTCCACACTGGCAGCTTATAATATAATTACAAATGTGAAAGTTAATTTGTTTGTATGTTTGTATACTTATAATACCCATATTATACTATTATAATTATTATAGGTATTGTAGATGTACAATTTTCATCACTTCAGGGGAACTATTCCACTAACATTTTTCATCACTTCAGCCACGAAAGTAATGTCTACCAAAATTGAATGTCAGCATAAAAGTAACCTCTGAAACCTGTGACAAAAAAATTAACTAATTTGACTCAAAATCTCCCATACTCTCCTCGTTATAGTCCTTGTTAACAATGCTACTTTCTGTATATAATTCTCTTTACAATGAGAAAATTATTTGGTTTTTAACTTACTTCAAAAACTTAAGAAAAGGGGAAGGTTATCAACTAATCATAATACATTTTTTTTTATATTTGTTCTAGACCAACTTCTCAATATGGACACCAATTTTTAGGAAATTTTCTAAAAATATTAAAGTGTGGTCTCACGGTAGTCCCATTATATTTTTTTTAGAATAAACGAAATAGTTTTTGAGTTATCTTTAAATAAAAAACTTATTTTCAAAGGAATATTACTGATAGCGCTAAAAACAAAAAATTATTGGAAAACAAATTTTTTTTAAACCAATTTCAAAAAATTAATAAAAATAGAAAAATTATCCTTTTAAAATTTCTCCATCAAGATTTAAGTCTAAGGACTGGATTTATTTAAGTCGGCCCTAATTAAAAAATTTTATCATAAATTTCAAGGACATATAAAGCCTACCTGATAAAAGAAAAGAGGGCTGAATGCTATAACTCCAGTCCCTAGACCAAGATCTTAATAGAGAAATTTTAAAAGAATTATTTTTCTCATTTCAGTACATTTTCATTTATTATAAGCTTTTACTCTACTCACTGCAGCGATTTATAAAATATACACCAATATCGCTTCCAACCTTCCGCAACGAAGTAATGTTTATTTCGCATGAAGCTAAAGCCAAATAAATATAATAAAAGCTCATCTTTTAAAAACTCGTTTTTAAACTAAATTTATTTTTATTTTATTATTATTATTTTTTTGAAGAAATTAAATTCACTTTTTTGAGCTAGAACATAAAATTTTGTTTGTTTAATTATTTGAAATTGAAATCAATTAAGAAACTTTACAGCCGCGAAATTTAAAAAAATTTGTTGAACAAAAAAAATTAGAAAATATTCCTGAATTTTTTTTTTTCCACCTATTTTAAACAGAATTTTAAATTTTGAAACATTTTCGTTTATAAGTAAATGGAATTATGAAAGTCAAACATTCTAAAAATAATATAACTCGTCCTGAAAAATCTTAGAGAAATGAAGAATGGAATCTTTTAATGAAAAATATCGTATATATTCTCTTAAATAATTTATTAATATGGTGTTTAATTCTTATATTTTTTAGTCAAAAGTGTAACTTATAATCTAATATGCTATAAGAATACCATGTCTAGGGATGTATGTTTTGTTGTAAAAAACCAAAATCGGTTTATACATAAAATAGGCATGTTGATTTTTACGACGATCGCTTTTAATAAATTCATATCTGTAATGAATAACCGCTAAAAATTTTTTTTAATAAATAAATTCCATGTTTGACAAGGTCACAATGAAGACATCTTAAACTGATGTAAAAGTTCTTATTTTGAACAAAAGAAAATTACGATAGATCACTGCTTTGATCCAAAAATTTTGATCGATTAAACTAATGAAAATCAAATGATCCGAACTATTGACACGAGCCATGTTATGGTTTCTAAGAGTTAATTGAGAGGAGGACAATCGGAATTAATCCACTAGACTCAAAGACAAGGTTGGACATATATTTTCTCTCATACACCAAAGTAATTTGTTGAGGCATGATCGCCATGCAAATCAATTAGAATGATTCTCATTTGAAGAACCAAGTAGGTACATTGTTTTCAGAAAATCTGATTCTAACTGGAGATACCCTACCCCCATAATCAACTAATTACCAATATTAATTCATTTAACTAGATACTCACCTGACTGACAGTAACACCTTTGCCATCGGTATTTCGGGTTACAGTTATGAGTGGAAATCCCCGTTGAGTAATCCAAGATTGCATAATTTCTTTTATTAACATACCATCAGGCAGCGTTTTTGCTCCATTCTGCATGTTCATGAAAAACTTCCACACCACATCCAGGCTTGAATTCTTAAATTGAAACTCATTCAGATAGTTTGTAATGCTTCGTTGAAAAACATCGTCACCCAATATAAAACTCATCATTCGAATGAGATGAGGGGCTGAAACATGAAATTTTGTTCATTTTAGGTAAAATCGAAGCAGATAACTCTGAAAAAGTGTAATACTTGGTAAAACTCATTCAACAACATATGGGATGAAACCGCAGGCAAAATTAATTCTGTAATATGAAAAACTGATTTACTTTTATTGGTTAGTATTGGTGCGAATTTACATATCATCAGTCAGGTATGTGTCATTATCAATTTTAACCATACGTTGTGGGTAGTAACTGTCATGGCTACGCCCACAAGTCCCGTGCATACTAGCGATGCACTAGGGATTTGACATGACTGGAGATACTGGACTGAGGCGACGTTAAATAGTTGTTGTACAACCAGAGGTGTGTGCTGAGGTGTGTGACAACTCTAATATTTTATTCGTCCTTGTGACGTTAAACTTACTAACTTAAACTCCTACCACTACATGGTAGCAGCAGCAAAATGTTTTTCACTAGACCTCGAATTTAATAATTCGCCTAAATCGAAATTTAATTTTGGCTTAATATTCTCAGCATGTGAAAAGCGAGATTTCTTCTCTTTTTTGCTGCCCGGTAAATGGTTTCATAGAAACTGAAACCTTAAACGCTTCCACTCACGAAAGTTTATTTCAAACTGACTCTCACCATACATTGTTCGAAATTATTACAGTCCCAAAAAGACTTACCCTGACATTCATACTCAGATTTGCGTAATTACTCACGACTTGGGACTGACCAATTACCCTAAAATGGAACCTATGTTCTATATAGCCTAATACTCTTTAATTCTTAATTAGTTTTCATAATACACATCGCTGAATAGCTGACAAAAAAAAATTATTAATTATTTTTCTGCCACCCCCAGCGAATACAATTATGTATATTATTTTAGAAATAAAATAATTCGAATTCAACAATTCGTCTTCGTCTGTAAAAAATACTGGAAGATTGCTAAACTATAGCGCATATTTGTCTTCGTCCTTCAAAATTAGAACGAAGCAAGAGAGAAAAAAGAAAAATCTAGGAATATTCTTGTCTCTCTCGCACTTGTATGTTTTAAAAAACGCAATCTAAAAAATACAAAATTACCTAAAAAACAATCGAAATTCTTCAGAACTACAACGATTGAAAATAATACAAAAGAAAGGATTCATTCAATAGGTATTAACCAGCCACTGGACAATTGTCGCAGATTTGTATGAATTTTTGTGTGAACAAGCACACATATGTAAAATAGTTTGTAACCCTCATGAGATAACCAAGTTTGTGCAGCATGCTGCAACAGCAGCGACAGTAAAACATTTGTTTGAAGCTGTCAGATCATTGTTTGAATGTCTTTCAAGCTTGCTTAAAATGTATGTTTATAAATTGAGTGGTGACCATGGACTTTATAAAATACTTGTTTTATAATGCCAACTAGTCTTTCATAAACTTAACCTTACCATGGTGCCTTAGCTGGGATGAAGTGCCATCTAATACCTCTTTCATCTAGGCTATGTTTTATTTTTCATTCTTCAGTGAACATTTTCCTGTACTCAGATAAGTATGTTGTGATTAAGTGGAATTGCACCGTGTTATTGGAGAGGATAACTTTTGGTGTGCCTCTGTCAGTGAAAAATGTTAAGAACGCTGTCCAAATGTCCTCAGTAGTCAAATTTGATACTGAGAGTAGGTGAACTGCCCTTGTGGATAAACACGTGAAAATTATCACCCAATTTTTAATGGGTGGTGTGGTTGGTGTGGCCAACTGTGCTTTTATCTTTGTCAAGTATTTGTCAAATACCATGAATGGGCCAAATATGTCCACACCTGTATAGGCTAATGGATGTACAAAAGGTACCATACAGAAGTCTGGAAGTGCTGAGAATGTGGGTTGCTTAAACAGTCATTTAAGGAGAGATTAGACTTTTTTATTTTGGCCGATCCATCAAAAACTATTCGTAGTGGAGTGCTTTTTGTTGGATCGTATACACCCTTGTGTGGTAAGTACTGTACCATTTCAGCTGATCTGTCATTTTCAATAGGTTCAATCATCTCTAAATCGATTTCCAGATGATCTAGATCAATTGACATTAACACCCGCACATTTCATGAGAGCAAACTTAGGACTACATTGTTTACTTTTGGTGCAAATGGTACTGTGCATCCTGAATTAGAAAGTGCAGTTGGTGGTTGGTCTCTTAGGTATAAGAGATATTGTCTCTTCCAAGTTAGCCAAAGGTTTGATAGGTGATCATGGTTGAGCTTCCAAATGTGCATTAACTGCTTAGCTGTTGGAGTTGGGTCTTTAGTCAATTCATTAATTAGATTGCTTAGGTTTCCTAAGTTTGCTCGCATGAAGTGTGCAGGTGTTAATGTCAATTGATCTAGCTCATCCAGATGGGCATAACAGACACCTATGCGACTAATCACAATTCCTAAACTTGAATTGATCACAGCACTTATCGGTGCACATGGACTCTTTTCTCTTTGTAAACCTCTTAGTTTATAGAATGCATCAACCTTCTAATGGTCTGACAGCAAATATGTTCTCACATGGCTGTTAGAAAGAAAATTTCTCCCCCAATTTGTATAAAATAGAGTAGATGAAATAAAAAGTATAAAACCCGTTGATAATCGATACGTTCCATCAACGGACAATCCCGCTGACATTGGCTCATGTGGTTCCTCTATCCACAAATTAACTTAATCCCTCTGATGGTCTGGCCCAAGTTGGCTCTCCCAAGATGAAAAATCTTGCCAGAAACTGACCTACACCTGATTAAGAATCTACTAGACCAACCAGACAAAATAGATACACCTGTATTTTGCACAATGAAAGAAGCACTTTCCTCTTTTTCAAAACAACCAGCTTCAATAACCATCGCAGATCAATCAATTTTCAACAAACGTCATCCCGCAAAAAGCATAAGGCAGATAAAATCAGCAGAAAGATGTATCCCCCACTTCTTCATTGGTCCAAACACAGATCAGTATGAGGTAGTGCTGCCAGAACCCGAGGTTCTGTCACAACAGTGGATAGCTGATCCACCAAACCAAAGTCAACCTCTTGATTTGACTACCAAATCATGCTACATACTGAAAGAAAAAATACCTTTCGAAAGTTTTATACATGCTCCAATAAACACTCTGTTCAACATAGACATCACCAAATTTAATAGTTTATCTAAACTCGTACACACATTCTTACAATGTATAGAAGTTGTATGCCGATTCAGTAGACAAAGAATAAGGAGAAAACATTTGCTTTCACCTTACGCCTCCTTAGATTTCACTTTTCAGTTTGCTTTGCTCTGCTTCAACAGAGCAGACCAGAAAAAATACTTTGGAAAACTACTCGAAATATTAGAAAAATGAGATCACCCTCCGTACATCTTGTACGAGAAATTCCACATTCTGATAGACCTATCTGGAATAATATGTACAGTAAATTATCTTCCTGATATCGAGTACGCCCGAGATATGCTATCACCCATCCTGATGCATCCTAAATCTCACTTAACCAAATTAATTCTGATGCATACTCATCTGAAAAATGTAAATTCCGGTACAATATTCATCATCGTTGACTTTAGAAGACACCATTTTGTACCAAAGTCACTCAAAGTGTTACCTCAAATTCTAAACAAATCATGTGCATTATGCAAAAAACTGGAAACTAGACCATTTAAGCAACCCACATTCTAAGCACTTCCAGACTTCTGTCTGGTACCTTTCGTACATCCATTTACCTATACAGGTGTGGACATATTTGGCCCATTCATGGTATTTGACAAATACTTGACAAAGACAAAAGCACATTTGGCCACACCAACCAAGCCACCCATTAAAAATTGGGTGCTAATTTTCACGTGTTTATCCACAAGGACAGTTCACCTACTCTCAGTATCAAATTTGACTACTGAGGACATTTGGACAGCATTCTTAACATTTTTCACTGACAGAGGCACACCAAAAGTTATCCTCTCCAATAACATGGCGCAATTCCACTTAATCACAACGTACTTATCCGAGTACTTGAAAATGTTAACTAAAGAATGAAAAATTAAACCTAGCCTAGATGAAAGAGGCATTAGATGGCACTTCATCACAGCTAAGGCACTATGGTATGGTTTGAAAGACATACAAACAATGGTCAATAGAGGACCACTATGCCCATCTCTGGATGAACTAGATCAATTGACATTAACACCCACACACTTTATGTGAGCAAAATTAGGACACCTAAGCAATCCGATTAATGAATCGACTAAAGTCCCAACTCCAACAGCTAAGCAGCTAATATACATTTGGAAGATCAACCAAAATTACTTATCAAACCTTTGGCTAACCTGGAAGAGATGATATCTCTTAAACCTAAGAGACCTACAACCAACTGCACTCTCTAACCCAGGGTGCATGGTACCGTTTGTACCAAAAGTAAACGATTTAGTCCACATTTTGGATTATGCATCCAAACCTGGCATTTTCAAACTTGCAAAAATCATTGATTTAGAGAAATCTCGTGATGGCCAAATTTGTCACGCAAAAATAGAATTCTCGAGCAAGCAAGTATCTACAAGACCACTGAAGTTCTTTGCTCCATTGGAGTTAGATGACAGAAATGTTGACCAATCAGATACATAGTATTTCACCTCCAATAGATCCCCCCTGATTATGACAAAAATAGACTGGTCTGACAAGCCAAGTGAATGACTTTAGGGTACACCATAATTGGACATTATATTCCTAAAAAAGGTATAACTACAATTTTTTGGCACCCACTATTACTGTCTTGCGCTTTATAAAAGGCTATGGGTAATAGGTGGCAGAGTGCACTGCTTAGCATCATTGATGTTCTTAGGACACGCTAACTCCTTACTATTCCTTTACAGAATCTGTGATCTACAGCCACTAACTCATTCTCTCCTCTTAACAACGCAGCGTCCAGTGGTCGAAACAACCTTTTGCCAAAATATTTATTTTGTCACTTCACGTTATGCTGTAATGACAGAAAACAAAAATAAAACTTTGTTTCTATTTTATTATTATAAATTCTGTAAATATCTATTTTTCATGTTTTTGTAATGTCCTTTGTTATATAATAAAGTTAAATTTCATATGACATGCATATCTAATCTTTATTCTAGATTTCAGGGGATTCTTTGAAGGTGGCCACTGAAAGCCACCCAGGAACACCACCCCCAGTATCATGGCTATGCCCAAAAGTCCTGTGCGCACTAGCAATGTGCTAGAGACTTGACATGACTGGAGATACTGGGCTGAGGTGACACTAAATAGTTGTTGTAAAATTAGAGGCGCATGCTGAGGTGTGTGATAACTCTAATATTTTATTCGTCCTTGCGACGTTAAACCAACTAACTTAAACTCCTACTACTACAGTAACTTTGTGAATGTAAGTCTATAGTTACCCACATCACACTACAAACCGATGACGTATCTAGCTCTTTTATACAGGTTGGCCTTTGAGGGAGGGAATAGAATGGCGCTAAAATAGAGATTTTTTGGATTATTTTCATTCTAAGATGTCCCCCTCATTCACAGTATAGTTAAAGTCTTCATCGTTAATTTTTTATAGAGGGCAATGAGAAGACCAACGTTTTTTTGGGAGGGCCATTGTTACTCCAGCTCACCAGTTCCTCCGTCACTATTTCCAGTAGTCCAACACAACCATATTAATAAATTATACATTCAATGTACCATAAAAATGCTGTGGTTTAAGCACTTCCCTAATGAAAAAATTCCTACTGAAAATAATAGGTTTTTAATTGAAGAGCATGAAGTGGAACTCAAAACTGTAAACCACACATTGAAACTACTCTTCTTCACAAAATATATCGTAGAATAATCTATCCTTAGCAAAATTTTTCCTTCATCTTGCTTCAGCATGACTGGGGTGAGTATTCAATTTTCACAAACAGTACTCACATTATTTGAGGAATTGAATTCCCAAAATAATAAATATTGTCGATCAGGAAAATATTAATATAGTCTTAAAAACTTTGATGGAAATTGTACTAATTCAGGCATAGGTACAAATAGGGATCCTGGGGTTCCTCTCAAAGTGAATTGTGGCCCCCTCGATTTTTTACATCTTTGTTTTTCAGGGTCAGTATGATTCTTTGTCACCCTAAAACAAAACTATCTTATGTCCTAAAATGTCATTTTTACATTATATACATGATAAAAATTTTCTTCATGCTGCCCTGTAAGTATCATTTTTTAGTAAAACTATCTCAAGTCCATATTAATTATAAATTCAGATAAATACTAAATCCATAATGTAGGTTTCCTGCTAGCCCGGGGAATTGAATCATCGACCAACAGAAATCCTACCTCCATCGTCACTATCACTAAAATATGGCAACCGTATACACTTGGCCGCAGCCCCGGGTAATGGTGATGAGAGTACTCCGCCGATATATGATGCACAATACTCCCTTCAGTACAGCAGTGCGCAGTACAATTTGATGGAGGTGGAACCACTTATTGAAAGGTAGGTGCATGTAAGGGAGTGGTGGATGCCTCTCCTTAATACATCCCCGCATCATACCAGTACACACTACTGCTTCACCGCTAGTGCACTCAGTGCCATCACATTGTGAGGTGAAAAGCAGGTGAACTAGCAGCTGACATGTTCTTTCAAGAGATGGCTCTGTTCACCATCTCCCCAATCACATTGGGGTCACCAATGAACGTTTCCCACCAGCCCGGGGACTTGAACTATCAACTGACAGAAACCCTATCTCCATCATCACCATCACCAAAATACGGCAACCGTATACACTCGGCCATGGCACCCACTGATGGTGACGAGAGTACTCCACCAATATATGTCATCACACATATCTTATTTCTGGGTATAAAAGAATTGGTTTATGCAAAAGCAACTCAACTCCAATTTTTTCAATTAATTTATTGTGCAGAGCTATATCTCAAGTCCAATATAAGCTAATTTTGTACTGACGTTTTCATTCAGTGATCAGTGCCAAAGTAACTCACATTGGACTTAAGATACCTGTGGGTGATGATTCTGTTCAATACTGTATGTTAAGTCCCTTAATTTGGCGGAAAATAACCGAAATTCAGTTTTTTTGTGAAGAATGTCTTTACTTGGTTCCTCTTATATTAACATTCTATAATTAATTCCACATCCCACTGCAATAACTCAATAATTACAACATTTTTCTTTTTTTTTTTTTTTTTAATTTTCCTGAAAAATGTAATCTTTGAACTTGGGCTATTTTTGTTCTATGGTGACAAGTAATAAATATATTATACATACAGAAGGGTTGACGAAATGAGCTGATAAGTGGCTATTTATGCAATAAATCTCCTATTCTTAAATATTGAGAAGTCCGAGATCTGGACCTCAAAATAAAAATTATTTTCGACAAACATAAGACAGAATAATGACGTCACAAGTTCAGACAATTTTTTGAAAGACAAAATTCGAATTCGGACATTGTATTATCCGAATTCGAACTCGTATTCAGATGAAGACGTGAAGACAGAAATAAAATCTGATTCTCTTTCAGGCAATTGTAATGCATTTTATTTCAGTGACGACTTTTCCAAATTCAGACAAATTCAGACAATAATTTGGTTTGATCCGACAGACTGGCGCCATGAGACATATATTAAATGAAGACGAATTGAATAGAAGTAAAAACCCATCGACGGACATGAATGCAGCCAACCTTTTTTATCTCCGTTCTTTCCACGCTTTGCTTGCGGTTTGCAGTCATCTAATATATTTTATTATATTTTGCTTTATCAGTCATCCACGTGTGCTTTTTGCCTATTGTATGTCGACGTATATTAATTTCTAATATCTGTAATTTTATTGGCTGTAGACATTTGGTAATTCCTCTCGCTTTTTGTTATCGACATCGCATGTTTGAAGGCAATTAGCAGACAATAAGTGGGGAAATTTCCTTGACAAGAAGAACTGATTTGTGAAGACGAATTCTAAATTTTAAATTACTCTCGATTTTGTACTGACGACACCCGGTACTAGGTTCGTCTTTGCAGATGGGTCCTTCTTGTGTAGGCGGATAGTAGCAGGTCCAAGTCACAAGTCGTACGTTTAAGTCCTCGCGTTAGGCAATTTAATAAGTGTACCATCTTCGGATGTAGAAATGATTCAATCTGATCTACCTTGAAGACAACTAGGATGGTAGTTTGTATTCCAGATAGGTTCAGTTGAAGACAAAGGCAGATTAGGGATGTTCTTTCGTCATGAAGGATCAGTAGTGACGACACACAAGACATTCTTAATTTCGCCAGTTGTACATCGCACTTCAAGGCGATCTTTTGTAAACACCCACGAGGTGAAGTATCAGTCGACAATACGATCAGATGGAGTTCCTGGCACCTGCTTGGAGGGAAATTTGGTGTGTTGAAGACAACCTTCAGACAAGCTTGGTTCGAGATGACTGCCTTGCTCTGTCATATAAAGGCCGCGTCGAGCCTTCCTTTTTCGCATAGTGGATTTGACTCCATCTATGTCAGTAACTTTTTCACCTCACTCTCACTTATAACCAAAAGCTCCGAGACCTAAAGTTTCATATTAGGAGTCTTTTAAACAACAAAATCATCACTCATGAAGACACACAATTAGGTGAAGACACAACAGCTTTCTGATGATTTCTCCTACTTGTTGTCTGCAATAGCTTTTTTTTTAACTTTTTATTTTTTCCGCTACACACTATGCTTTGTTCCGCTTTGTCGACACTATAGTTCTTTTGTAATTATAGTCTTTGACAAAATAATTCTGCTGTTCGTTTTTGTAAGTTTCGAACCTTGTATGGATCGAAACTTCGTTAGGCTTTTCTTTCCACACAACTTAGCTTATTGCTGATTCGTCATATTAATTTGCTGAGGTATGAAGACAAAAGTAAGCTGCGTTTTACCGTGTCTGAAGAAGTCTAATTCAAGTCAAGAAGAATTCAGCCGTAGGACATAGTCAAAGTCAAAAAATAAAATGTCTTGAAGACACAATTCAAGACCCCTCGAGTCAGTGTTTCGGCTGCATGATGCCCTAACTTTAGGACATTGTGACGTCATTAGCATTTAAACACCACTATACATTAAAGGTTGACTTTATGACACGTGACAGGAATCGATTTCGTATGCCTCATAAAATATTGGCGACTGTGGCAGGAATCAATTTCGGACGCCTCAATATGTATACGCCAATGATGATTGTATATGTCATCGAGCAACCAAGCACATGGAGTATGGAAAAGTGTACAGTTGAATGCAGAGTCATCACACACATAGAGGGTACAACATGGGCGTGGTTATCACTATGCGTGATAGTAGTCTACATATTTTTGTAGTCAAAAATCTTGTAGACTTTGTATGTACCAACCTACCTACCTGTAGATTATTCATTACGGTATTGTGCAAGCCATTTCACACAACTTTCAAAACTGTACATCTTGAAATGGCTAATTATGGGTACCTAGAGGTACTGTTGAGGTGAGGCATTCGCGAGACAAGTTTACCATGGTCTTGGTAGAGCAAAAGTCTTGGCCTAATTCATATTGGGTTTAAAGTTTTAGTTAATATTGGTTTCAGTTTTAGTTTTAGATAGTCGATCTTGGTTTTACCGAATGTTATGTACAAGACGAAGACCAATTTTACTGATCATTAGCTAGGCTATGGGTAATGGACTGGAACCATCACACACAACCAGCTGTAGGAGGTAACCCAACATAGATCATGAAGAGTGTAGACATAGAGGGATGACAAAGTACGGTT
The DNA here is from genome assembly GCA_011428145.1 of Ericerus pela. NCBI lineage: Eukaryota > Metazoa > Arthropoda > Insecta > Hemiptera > Coccidae > Ericerus > Ericerus pela. The sequence continues at coordinate 23,099 of WOFM01000332.1, forward strand.
CATTTTAATTTGTTTTTCAATATAAACAAAATTATCAGAGCTTGTACTGGGCAATATGTGAAGAAAAAAATAAAGAGTAGGTTCAAGCAGTAGGTAAGTAACCTAATTGATTTTAGGTACAAAAAAATTAGATGACTGCGCTCCTAGAACTTAATTCAGACCGATCGCGTTTCAGTATAGATTAGCCTACCTTTCTTCATCGAATCTTCCGATAAATATTCATCAGAATTCAAATCGACGCTTTTTTCGGGTAAAAACAATGGCGTCGATGTCGGCTCCACATCCTCTGACAGTACTTCGACGAACGAAATGCCAATGTGTGTTCGGGAAAAGGTGTTTTCCCATTTAGGAAACAACTGTAGGTACCAAACAAAGTAATAGAAATGGTGAGTACCTTTAGAATAATATGATTCAAACCAAATTTCTGTTGATGTTTTTATTTATTTTTTCTAAATATCGGCCTTGCCTTGCTAACGCAAACCACGCTGTAGAATTTCATCAATCCATAGTGAAACCAATACTCATTCCACCAAGACATGGTCACGTGTGTTTCGATCCAATGTTGAACTACTTCGTGGCAAATATTCAACGCACCAGAAAATCTTCTCATGCCTTTTCTGAAATAAAGGTTATTAGGCTACATTCGGTAACATGGAACGATAACGAATGTAGATAATTGAGAATTATTTTATTTTATCTTTGCCTACCCGGCCATTATTAAACCATACTCTTCTTCGTCTTCATCGAAATGTTTAGGTAAAATAATAATGTCCAACTTAGGCAGAGCATAGGGGGCTTGGAATAGCTTCGAGTAAAATTGGAAAGCTTGAAGTGATACGTCCAGCGTAAGTGACAATTCGACTCGATCAATTATGGGCTGATTGGCCCATATCCGTATTGGCACCTGAGTCGATGGATCACGTAATTCCTTTGATTGCAAGTCTGCTAATATTATATTCACGAGATACGTTGATATTGGTTCGGATTCTTCAAATGTGTCCATAACCCAATGATGTTTATTTTCGCTACAAGAAAATGAACTTTACATGTTGAGTACAACCGTCCACTGAATATACATATATGTATAATAATTACAAGACTACCGAACCGAATGGAGACGTTTTCCATTGAAAATTTAGTTCGTTTTTAAAACACAATGGTGGGTCAGTAGTTTAGATCCTCTTTTTCACAAATATTTACCCAAATTGTTCCCCAACGAGTCTTTTTTTTTTCTCATTAGGTATCGTAAAAAACGTACTCCCAAAGAGTTGTCTACTGCAGACAATAGAAATCAAAACCCTTCGAAAAAGGGTTGTTTACTGCACACAAAACAAAACAGCGAATGGTCATGTAGATGTATCTTTTTGTTCTCTTTCAAACTCGAATCTCACCACAGCAGTGAAACCTATTGGTGGGATCCATTTTTCGGACCCAAGTTCAGTGGAAAAAAGTCAACATTCGTTTGTCAGTCTGGTTGCTATAGTACGTGTATATGGTCAATGAGTACCACATATTATAAATATTATGGACTGAAGCCAATCGAACTCGACTCATTGATAAAAACTTCATTAGATTTGGATTCAACGCTTCTTTATACCAACTGATCATTTCTCAACATAGGTAGGTACTTACCCATAATTACTAATATTGTTCCACTAATATTTCATAAATGTCTAGAAATTACATAAAATGTAGCGAATTATGTTAACTCTAACGACTTACTACCCCACATGGTGAAATATTTTCGACTCTTGGTGCAGCAAAAGTACCTCTTAGATTTATGCTGTGGTGCAAAATAAATGACGATACCAGTTTAAATTGTAGTCAACTCTCGTGAAATTACCTTTATTAGTTTGTATATTATTAGAAATCAAGTCATTTCTGAGAATTGTCATCATATTACCTATGTTTCCAAACTAATCGATACTGATGAAATTTAGCGTCTCAACACCTAATAAGCGTGATGTTTATACAAGTTGAAAAAAAAAAAAAAATTGTTTCAGTAGGTCTACCAGGTTAGGGGGCAGAAGAAAATCGTGATTTTGTGGATGAATTGCATGGTTGCATATTATATCCTGCACTCGAGGCCCTCATTTTTAAAATGTTTGAGTATCGTAGTATCAGTTGAGTATCTGTTACATAAAAGTATAAAATGGTGGATGTTCTTTCGTAACTCTCATTTCTACGCCAATCATGAAATTTCCGAGATGAAATTTGTCAAGAAAATAAACATTACAAGGTGCCCGGTGACACTTTCGCAATATTCTGCGGCGAGTTTTAAATGATAAGAAAAGCAAAACGATAAACTTTCAAAAAGGAAGTTAGGCAACTTTTTTTACATGCTTGTGTTGATTGAAACGACAACGCAACAACGCAACTCGTTATAATTTATTAATATGCGATATTAGTTATATACATAAACGTACAAAATGTTGCATAACCTTTTGTTCGAAGGTAATATAAAACAAATAGGCTTGTGACACGACAAACCTACGACGTGATGATACAAACTGTGGAACAGTTGAAATGTTTTGAAAAATTGTTTAAAAATGGATACCCGCATAGCTCATTTAATGTGGAGCGTAGATAAAATGTTGATCATATAACATTTTTGTTGGCTCATCGAAAACTATCTAAGATAAAAATATTGCCGACGTTTCATTGGACTCACTGACGGTGGTGGGTACAACTATTTTAGGAATTCTTTCCTGATACCCATATTTCCGACCATTGTTCTGCACAATCAACATTTCCCACATTAGGTATGGGTTATTTTATTTCATTTCGTTTTTATTAGAAATTTACATTCTTTACTCCTGTATGGAGGGAAATAAAATTGTAATTTACTGAAAAATACTCCTTCTAATTATTATAATAATAAAGAAAAACAAGTATTAGCACTTATCACCTGATCGCTGATGAAGTGGTGGATTTTTTGCTTGTACTTTATAATTCATTAGAATAAATTTACTGATGAAAAAATAAAAATATTGATTTTTAAAATTGCCATGGATTGTACATTGAATACATTATACTTACCAAAATAATTTTTATTTATTTATTTGCGGTATTTTTTTGTCTTTGTGAAATTATTTTATTCATTTAATACAATTATGTGGACCATGTGCTCGGGTACTTCCCTCATAACAGTCTATACTAAAATGATCAATAGAATAGCGAACGTTAATATAATATAAATAAATACTTACTATATCATACTTATCTAGGTACCTTAAAAAATACAGTTTCAGAATATAATTTACGATTAAGGCTTCTTAAAAGCCATTTTCTAACCCTGCTTATTCAAAAATAGTCATGGATTTGTTTTTCTACCTAATTGATTGAAATGACAAAGAAAATACTATTAGGGTTCATGAAGACAATCGGTGATTTAGAATCAAGTCGAATAGAGAGGAAGTTAAGTGTGGCTTTTTCTTGATCACTTGATTACGTTTAGCTCTTTTACCATCCATAGTAATGGATCAGTAAAAAAAACACGATGATTTCTGATTGGTCATTTCGACGCTAAATAGGCAACCATTGTGTACCACATGACGTACTTCAAACTATCTTTATGTGAGCTATCCTTGTGAATTTAAGGGATAAACTTCGCCAAATGTATTCTAAATTTGTGAAATCAAGCGAAACATCAAATGTACGCATAAAGTACGCACAATTTGTCTACTTTTATGCCGGCACGTCTTGACATTACAAATTACATTGGGTTCATGGAGTTTCACTGGTCCAGTACTATAGGTATAGCCCAAGATTTAGCGTCAAAATAAAACAACTCCGTGTAATAAACTAAAAATCCCTCGTCATTCTTTCATCACCGCAGCCACTTTGTTCTAATGTCGAGTGCACTGTGACTACCGAGTGCATTAGGTGCCTAAGTTGAGAAAAGGTTTTCCTTCATTTGCTCAGAATGACTATATTATGCGAACAACGCCTAAACCGAAAATGGATTCAAGGCGACAAATTATCGAATTTCGCTGAGTTTTTACAAGAGAATCGAGTTCAATTTTCTTCCACCTTAATCGCGCTCTGTGTTACGCATTCTTACATCGGATCAGCTCTGGTGACTGCATCTGCGTTACTAAAACCAGATACATTTTGCGGATGGGCGAGCGAAATTTTAAACTTAGCCTTCATATCTATCTGATCCATGCATGGAAACACACGTCTAGCACCAACTGGACGCAATCGAGTAGCAGCAAACTTTCTGAAAAATCGAACAGTGTTGCCAGCGTTAGCAGCCTACCTATTTGGCCGTGGATACCTATACTGATGAGCCTTCTATCACATAAAGTGCGTTAGCCTATTTGTCATCCATACCTTTTCAATGTTCTGTCAGCAACTTTGTATTTCTTTGCAAAATATCCGTAATCATTTTCATCCAAATTGCCTTTGAAATCAATTTTTATTTCGTAGCTGTTACTGGCTTTCAACTCTTCATTCAGTTCGATAATGTATCGATCGTTCTCGTGCTCGTGTCTCTGTTTCGATATGCTAACGTAATTTGCCTCCGAGTAATACTCGAAGGGGGCTGCCGTCCTGCCAGACAAAAAAAGGCGTGAGTTCCACAGGGGCATACTCATGGAAGATTGATGTGTAAACATAAAATAGTGTGGTTGTTTACGTGGGCAACGCATTGCGCACCTACAACCACACAACTACACGTCATATAACACACATAAATGAGAGTTACGATTGTCAGAATTACAGTTACACGAATCTGACGATCGTAATTCTCATTAAGACCCTACCATACAAACGGAGTGTTAAGATATTTACACATCAAAAATATAATTCACTTACCATAGCCTACCGTATTATTCACTGGATCGAATAATTACCATATACATTAGTAGAAAATTAATTGCGACAACATTTTGTTATGCAGACAAGCTGGAGTTCGTGCAACTCCATAATCTTCTCATATGGAAACCATCGTTTTGAAAACAGCAGTTTTTAATATCTGTCACTCCACCATGATGAAGTCGTCAACGCACCTTCCTCTTCCTTTCATACTTGCATTATAATAAATTTAATCCATAGGTCATTTATTAAATTCCAGTAACATCACAGAAAACCAATCAATATAATTTAGTAACATACATGTAATAATATGTTGTCTGCAGGGATGGGACTAAACCAAAAATTTTTGTCATGACACATTTTGTGCCACGTTTTCCAACATCATCGTAGATTTAGACTATAAACATGGATATGCTTCAATGTATCACCTGGTGAATTTTTATTCCCAATTAAAGCCACATAATTATAGGACAATTAATTATCCTTTAATCAGCTTAAAACAGCTATCTACGTACAAGTTGAGTGAAACTACGATAATAAAACCATTTTTTTGGATCGTTGGTGACCTAGTGTAATACACAGAATTTAGATACTGGTAGGTGACTTTGTAATGATGAACGATATTGTACAACTTTGGATCTGGAATGGTCGGAGGCAGTGGCTCCACAAACAAGCTCTACACAAAACCCATGATTTGACTCACCAAATTATTGGCCATAACACATAAATTGTTTATGGATTTATAGTTTTACAAAATTCGAGCAAGGAGGTTTTTTTTGTTCAACTTATTTTGAAAAGTTATTCGAAATACTGCCCTTTTCACCGATAAATGATTTTTTGTTTATCTTCTACATAAAGAAACTCGTCATTTCTTCTCAAAATGCCAATATTTGAATGACAAATTTCTTTTTGGAAATTACATTCAAACACGAGTCCGACAAAAATACAAATTGATCTTCCCACACGACATTGCAAACTTACAAGCCCAATAAAATCAAAATAATATTACCGATTTGATTATTTCATTTTGATTAACTTGAGTATCAAATAGAAATGTCGATTGATTTGAATAATCAAATATAGAACTTTACATTTTGAAGTCTATCGTTATTTCTTGTGTTTTATGTTTGAATTATTAAAAAAAATAGAAAATAATTATATCAATATTGTGAAATTTGCTTAATTTCACACTATATGAACGATTAGTCTGCATTTACAGCTTTTCTCCATATAAATGACACATCCAACCAGTCATAGAAACTAAAATATATAAAAAATTTTTTAATTGCGCCGTAAATACGCTCAAGATACTACCAACAATACATTTTGTAATTTTTTTGTTTTTCCCAGCCCAAATCCGCAAATTGTGGGTCTTTTCCTATTTCATATTCTTTTTTCTTATCTTCCTATGAGACCCCCCTCCCCGTATAGAAAAGGAAGATTTACTCGTTTTCTAACATTTCTTGTCTTTTTCCATCTTCTCGAAAATTTTTCCTTGAAATATTGAATTTATTCCCCGCTAGTTTTAACTGTCCATAGAGTTGTACAATAAGACGTCGAGCGTATTTCTAAAACCGATTTTTTGTTACCACCACTCTTTCTTTATTTCGCACAAAGTCTAAATTTTTCATATTGAATGTTATTTACTTTTTCACTGTCTGTTCAGACTTCAGTTTGTCTCGTATCATCCATAGAATACTATGTTTCTTAGACGTGTTTTTGATTCAATATTAAACATGATATTTTTTATAATCATGTGTCGAGTGTCTTATTTGGGCAAATGGGTTGACTTAAAGGGCATTTTTCATGGTTTCAGGCTAAAGTGTCCAAGATGGTAAGTTAATTCCATAGAAAATAGCCAACCTCATGGTTTATGTTCGTAAAAAACATCATCCATGTATGGTTTAAAATTCTAATTCCAAAGACACCTGGCAGTTTCATCCGGCTGGGCAGTGGTTATTCTGTGGCCACTGTCCTGTACAAATGTGTTCGTAGAAGTCCATGGTCTTGTATAATTTTTGATTTAAAATACTGTCGTGACTGAAGGGAGATCACCGAATTGGCCCCCTGGCATACCACATGAATTTAGCAGAATTCTCATATATATTGGGAATTTCCAAGTTTTCTTTAAATAAAAATAGGAAAAAAATTATTTTATTTAAATATTATTATTGATTTTTTGCACCAGATTAATCGAAGGTAGTCACTGTATCGTTCTTCCATTCGAACCTAAGAAAAATTGGCACGGCAAGAGACTACAGAGTGAACTTTAAATTGTTTTGAAACAGTCGTATCTATAATTATAGTCTTTTTATCAGAGCTTATCAGTATTTTTATGACTTTTTTATGCATGAAAACTGCTATAAGTACGTTTTTTGGAGCTTGAATATTCGAAACGCTACCAATATGAAATAATTTATTTTTGTTTATTTGTGTTAGTACCCAAATTTTATGAACAAAAACATAGTTTAACTTTCATCTTTTTGCACGAGAAATTGCGTTGATAGGATTTACGATCCCTGTTTCTCAGCTTTCAAGTAAATCTGCCAGAAGTCAGTTACTTCGCGTGCAAACGTCAATAGAATAATATATCCCATTCCTGATCAACTGGCCTTTTTGACATATCAGAAAGAGTTGCCAGTATGATCCAACAAACAGATTATAAGGTTAAAAGCGAAGGTAAAATAAAAGAAGCCGGTGTTCGATCGGACTAATAGAGTAGGTACCTACTCCAAGCAAAACGAAAAAATAATTTATTACCATGCTCCTCCGGAAGGTGGGGATTCCACCTCCGGGCTGCTTGATATTATCAATTTGACAGTCACATCCGCTTCAGTTATTTCCAAATCTTTTGAGTTGAGAATAATTTCATTTGTATTTTTTCTGCATTCGACCTGCATGTGAAACAGCAAACATAGGTAAATGATAAATCAGAGTCGTCTTCACGTACGTGTCATTGCACCTTTGGGTAACAAAAAATTTTGCACTTTTTTAAAGCGAATGTAATTTGGGCCCTTCGATTCGTAGTGAACTTGGATCATTGCCTCTTTTCCACCATCCACGGCGGTCGAGTTCCAGCTGAGACTTACGTGTAAAAATTTATACGTAGATACACAATAAGTTTATTAGATAGAAATTGTGACAGCTGATTCTAACATTGTCAAAGTGTGTCACAGAGTCACCTACGAGGAACGAAGTCTGATTTTAATGTTTGTTTTTCTTCAAATTTTTGAATCACTTGGCCACCTAAAATTAAGGTCAAAACTTTTTTTCTGAAAAGAAGTACCCATGCGAAAAATAAACGTTTTAATAGATCCAGAGTTTGTGAAAAGAAGTCAATGACAACAGTGGGCAGAAATTGAAAACTTACGCATGCACTCTTGCAAATTAATTCACTTTTCGCACTGCTATCTTGGCCCTAAACACCATTTTTGATTAGGCTTAATTTTTTCCCTACTTTTTACACATCTTTCACTTTCACCCTTCTTTATTTTTCCGTTTTTTATAAAACTTTTTTTGGCTGGGTATTCGGTGTAAAAAACAATATGTAACGCACATCTGTTAGGTAGGTAGGTGATTTCTACTCACTGTAACGTATATTTTCGTCTATTTTAAGAAATGACGAACATATTCGTTCACTCATTTTCGAATACCAAAAATGTAGATATTTGTCAACAAATTACCTTCCTATAACTCTTCATAAACAACCACAAAACTATTCGTATTTTTCTGTATATCTTTGACCTAGTTGTACCTGTCCCTCGAGTACTCGACGAGTCAGCACAACCCTATAATAACAACACCCTACCTCACTCTACCTATCCGACACGTACGTTTTCATACCCTGAACGAGTATATAATCCCTCGATTCAGTGGAATAAGATGCAGTTCCTCGACAGCTACTTCTAAGTACCTGGAACCTCTCTTGTAGAAGTCTCTGGTGAACAGATAGTCTTGCTTGTTGAATTGTGATATACTATGTAGTACTATTAACGTAGAAATATTAACTGTGATGTACAGAATATTATTTTATTAAATGTGTAAACTCACTCATGTGTTTGAAATATTATTGAGTCTCATAGTGATGTTAAGGTCCACAATAGTACGTGGATGATAAACTTACAATTATTTTAGAAGTATTACTGCTTGTAAAGTACGTGATATTTCGTGTATGGTGTACTCCCAAAAGTGGTCGTTACCAGGTACAACCCAACCTCTTTTGGCCGTTACATTATTGGCGCCCAACTGGTCTGCTATTGCGAATCGAACTCTCGCTCTAGTACCTGCTCAACGGAATTGCTGAATTCAAGCTGCTGTTCTGATTCACCTGGCTCGAAGTACTTTGCTCTAACCTTGAAAACTCTAGTCAAGTACTCAAAGAGAAACGCGTAAGGCGCGCTCTTGAGGAAAGGAAGTAGAGGTTAGCTGCGAGTGGAAAAAAGCTAGTTGTGAAAAAGAAACTTGAACTTCAAAAAAACAAAGAACATTTATTATACAGAAAAGAAAAGGAATACAGAAAGGAAGTATATAAAACGGTTCGACGAAGTTCAGCAACGGATTCTTCAAGCTCCTGTGCAAACAAAAGAAAGAAAACAAAGTAACAATTAATATTAATTATAATTCGCGTCCCTCCCTTAAAAATAAGAAGTGTTAATAATTATAAGTCGCGAAAAATTTATTTTTATGAGTGAAACTTGGGAAAATTTATCCGAACCCAATACTACTAAAACTAATTTAAATTGGCTAATCGATGCTAAAAATCTTGAATTAATTAACGTTTGTCAAAATTTGAACATCGAAGTCGATAAAAAATACTTTTCTCGAATAAAAACCCAAGAGGATATCCTAGAAAAAATTAAATCCAGTAAGGAAATACAAAAATTATTAACCCCTGAAAATATAAAAATAATTTTGCAAACAACACGAAAAACTCGTGAACAAATTCCCGAACTAGAAAATCCCATAATAAGAAAATATTTTAATCCTCCTTCTACTTCAACCCCATTCTTGGAAAATTTGGATAATCCCACACCATTTCCAAGAGTTAAAACTGCTATTAATCTGGTAGATATTACTGAGTGTTTAGAAAAATCTGACAAAGATTTTCTCAGCCCAGAAATTGAAACTAGACTTTTAGAAAATTTAATTCCCCCTGTAGAAAATAAAATGTCAGGAAAGGCTGCAGTAAATATCAGACCTTCCCTATATGCACACACTCCAACTGAGGATATCGTATCATTTTTAAATGGATTTGAAAATGAGGCGGAATCTTTCAATTGGGATGCTAATATGAAATTCAAAAAAATTAAAATTGCATTCTCAGGTCTTGCCAAGCAAATATTTGAGGATAGAATTCAAAATAATCCCGAATGTAATAATTGGCAAAACACTAAACAAAAAATTTTAGAAGTCTTTACGAGGACTAAACCCCAATTACGCGAAATATTATACGAAAGAAATTACAACGGTGAAGCTGATTTCTCTGCGTATATTATGTTCGTGAAAAGAATCTTAAAACAAATTGAACCTGATATTACAAAAGAAAAAATTATAGAAAAAATTATGCCTAATCTCCCCGAAAAAGAAAGAGTATTTCTCATTAAAAAAGAACCTAAAACTATTCAGGAACTTGACAAAGCTTTCTCTAAATATCTCGAATTTAAAGATAAAGCATTCGGACATATAGATCCTCTTCTACGTAAAAAAATTGACCAATTAGAAAAAACGATAGAAGAATTGAAATCCGGGAAAACAGAAAAGAAAACCGAAAAAAACGTAAATACAATATCGTCCGACCCGATCTGGAAAGCTGAAATGGAGAAAATGAGCGCTGCAATAGCGAACATTTCAAAATTTCAGGAATCCAGGAAAAATAATAAAAATCCCCAAAATAAAAATAATAATAATGAACAAAATAATAATAACCAAAATGGTAATAATAATAATAATAATAACTATAATAATAATAATAATATGAATAATAATAATAATCAAAATAATAATCAAAATCAAAACCAAAACCAAAATCAAAATAGAAATAATAATAATAATTATAATAATAATAATAATAATAATGGTAATGGTAATTGGAACCAGAACCAAAACTGGAATCAAAATAGCCAAAATAATAGAAATTGGAATAATAATCAAAATTTCAATCCTAATTATAAAGGAAGAAATTTTAATCCAAATTTCCGGAGAAATAATTTTCCGAGAAATAACAATGGATATTATCCCAATAGGGCTCCAAATTGGAACCAAATGGCTCTCCCAAATTGGAATAATGCTCCAGCATGGTCTGGAATATCATTTAATACTCCCCAAAATCTCCCTTATGTGGCTGCTAATACTCAAATGATTGCCCCTCCGGCACCGTTAATGGCAGCTCCACAACAAAATTACCTCCCAACATCAAACCCCCAGGCTTGCCAGAATAGTTGCTCAAAAAACTAAGTGTCCCCCTTACAGGTGATCTGTCAGCTGTAAGGGATGTCATGAACAAAGAGTCGAAACTAGTTAACAATGTGAGTAAGGAGAAGTTTCAAAGCAAAGGGTACTGCAGAACCCAATGTAAATTTCACCTTCCATTTGCCATTTATGGTAAACAAATACTTAGCTTAGTCGACCCAGGTTCAGAACAGACACTTATTGATGAAAAAGTTTTAAAGAAAGTCAATTTTACGGAACCAATTCTACCAACTAAAGTAAGATTTCGTGGTGCGGATAGTCAACCTCTTGAGGTCATAGGAGTAACCAATGTGATTTTTTCCATTGATCATTGTATTTACCCACATCCCACTTACGTTGTTCGAAATTTAGTAGAACCGGTCATACTGGGTTACGACTTCTTATCAACCCATAAAGCCAAAATGGACTTTTCGAAAAACAAATTCACTTTACCGTGTGGTGATGAAGAGCGATGTTTTGACATGCCTGAATGTCACAATTTCCCTATTGAAAAGGAAAATAAGTTAGGTTATATTAAGCCCTTTAAATATTATGCTCCCCAATCTTTTAAAATAGAGGCAAATTCGGTGCTAATTTTAGCAACGTTGCCTGAACACCTGGAGTTTCTGTGTGAAACATCCATGGAAGAAAAAAATAATTTCTTTGTAATCGTATCAGAAGACACGATAGCGGCTGTTAATCATAATAACAAACCTCACGTGATCTATAAAGGCGAATACTTAGGAAAATTTGAATTAAGTAGTGCAGTAGAAATTAATACCTGCCAAATTGAAAAAATAAAAGAAAATACTATTTTTAAGGATAATCGAGGAAATCCCATCCCGATTAATCCAAAATTGTCGCTTGAACAAAAAATAAAAATGTACGAAGTAATTAATGAATATAATAATATTTTTACGGGAAAAACAGATGAAGTTTCCATTTGTAAAGTTCCCGAACAAGTTGTCCGAGTTGACGACGAAACCCCACTGCGGTGTAGAAATTTTAAATTTTCACACGCAGAACATGAGGCCCTACACAAACTAGTAGATGATCTAGTAAAAGTAGGTGTCCTAAAAAAACAAAAATCGAAATTTGAATCGCCAATATTTGTAAAAAAGAAACCAGACGGAGTCTATCGAGTATTAGTAGACTACCGAAGAATGAATCAAAGAATAATTATGGATAATAATCGTGTGCCAACAATTGATATTATTTGGCCATATTTAAGAAATAAAAAATGGTTTACAACAATTGATTTAAACAGTGGATATTTACAGATTCCTCTCACGGAAGAATCTAAACAATACACTGGAATAAATGTGGATGGAATTGGTTATGTATTTAATTCCACTCCAATAGGTTTAAGTATATCCCCGTCCATCTTCCAAACTATCATGGATGACATATTCCATGATATATTCTGGAAAAAAATGGTATGTTATTTGGACGACATTTGTATTTTCGGAGAAACTTTCGAAGAATGTCTTGAAAATACAAGGGAAGTATTAAAAAGATTAAGTAAAGTAAATTTAAAAATAAAAACAAAAAAATGCCAATTTGCAATGAACGAAATCGAAATATTAGGACATACGGTCCGATATAACGAATTACGTCCATTAAATAAAAATATAGAGGCAATAAAAAATTTAAATCCCCCTAATACATTAAAACAATTACGATCATTTTTAGGATCAATAAATTATCATAGGAAACTAATTCCTAATTTAGCTAAAATTACTGCTCCTCTTACTGATTTGCTATGAGGAACAGATAGCAAATCAAATGCAAAAATAAAATTAAATCAAGAACATCTTGAAATATTTGAAAAATTAAAAGAAATTATGATTTCCAAACCTGTATTAGCAATATATGATCCGAAATTAGAAACCTGTGTAGAAGTTGATGCTTCGAAAATCGCATTAGGTGCAGTGCTGCTGCAAACTAATCCCGTTACGAAGCATAAACATCCAGTTGGATACTTTTCTGAGAGAGTCCAACCTGCCCAGTCAAAATTATGTTCATTTGACTTGGAAATGTTAGCTATTACGAATGCATTAGCTCACTTTCGTGGATATTTACTAGCATTACGCTTCGTAGTATACACGGACCATAAACCTCTGATTTATCATCAGAAATTTAATACTCCAAGTCCAAGATTAATCCGATTAATATCGAAATTAAACGAATATAGTTTCCAAATTAAACATATCGCCGGAAAAAATAATTGTATGGCTGATATGTTATCTCGTCCGCATGATGAACCGGACGAAATCACATTTGAAAAAAGTGAATTTCTCGTAGATAAAAAATATGCTCTTCAAGATGAAGAGAAAAATGTGAATACTGTGTGTAGAATTCACAACGACAATTCTGTCCCATTAAACCCTGTATTCTTTCAGAATCAAAATGCGTGGTACTACCCAAGTACAACGCCCCAAACATATTATTTTCCCCCTTCCCTTGCATCAACCTTCCCATATTATCCCGTGGTACAAACCACAATCCCACAGAATGAGTTAAATCATTCCGAAAATTGTCCCAACAAAACTACTAACGTAGTTACAAGATCTGCTCTTAAAGAGGCAAACCTCGATAATCAGATCATCCCAACCCCTCCTGTGACCCCAGTTGTCACACAAATGTCAATTCCCGACATCACATTACCTCCCCAATCAGAAGGTCAAACTTCTGAATCCCCCCAAAAAATTGAATTGCCCGAAAATTTGAAGACAATGCAGGAAAATGACCCGCATTGGAAAAATGTAATTTCATTATTAAATTATAACGAAATAAAAAAAGATAAAAATAAAATACGAAAATTGAATCGTACTATACAATTATATTTTCTCGACAAAAAGAATGTATTAAAGAAATTACCTAACCCAACATCATCGTATGATGAAGCGGTTACAGTAATTCCTGAAAAATTAATTCCGGTAGTTCTAAAAAAACTACATGACGATCCGTTGTATGGAGGTCATTTTGGAATAAAGAAAACAAAAAATAAAATAAAAAATCAGTTTTTCTTTAAAAATATGGTACAAAAAATTACTGAATATGTACTGTCGTGTCATGAATGTCAAATGGCACAAAATTCCCCGAAAGAGGCTGGCTACCTCAAACATATCGAAATCGAAAACCCTAAACTGTTTTCACATTTAGAGATCGATTTCATCGGAAAATTTAATACCGAGTACGAACACTCGTACGTGCTTGTCGGTGTAGACAAAAGCACAAATTTCTGCACCATACGTCCAACAAAAAACCCAAATGCTCAATGCGTAATTGAGTATTTGAAATTTATTTGTTATACGTATGGAACCCCAAGTAAAATTTCTTGCGATAACGGAGGTCATTTTGCGAATGAAACCGTCCGTAAATTTTGTGAAGAGAATAATATCAAAATTATTTATTCTTCATTTTATTCCCCCCAATCGCAAGGACTCGTTGAAAAAATCAACGGAGTAATTAAAAAATCATTGTCAAAATACGACCATTCAAATGAAAAAGAATGGATCGAAACAATTAATAAAATTATTTTCGCATACAATATTAGCCCAATAGAACATTTAAATAACAAATCTCCATTCTATCTACTTCATGGATTCAACCCAGAAGTGCATATACCAGAAATACCGGAAAATAATAATAACAAAACGACTCGTGAAGAAGAAATTGAAAATCTCCTTCAAACGAGAGAAAAAACGCCGAGCTTAGCAAAGAAAGCATCGGAAAAAAACGCGAAACATTATAACGCACACCACAAGATCATTGACTTCAAACCTAATGACCTTGTTTTGCTGCGTCAATCAAAAAACGTCGCGAAAAATAAAATGAAATACACCGGACCATATAAAATTGTTAGAAAGGTCACGGATTTAAATTATGCAATTCGTATTAAAACAGACGATAAAACTGCGTACGACGAAACAGTTCACGTACGACGATTAATTCCGTATAAATCACGTAATAACGACGAATTAAATAGTAAAATAAAAATAGAAGAAGTAGACGAAAACATCGAAAATCCCATCCCAACCCAAATCATACCTAAACCAAGGGGTCGCCCTCGGAAAAAACCAAAGTAACTGTGTGTAAAGTGTATTACCCGTGGTTACTTGGCTTTTTCAAACACGATACCTCCCTTCCCCATTATATTTGATTATGTCTCGGCACTTCAAAATTATCCTAGAAATTTTTTTTTATTTTCGGAAAAACTTAAATTAGAATAAATTGTAGAAAAACTCACCATCAGCCCAGGTTTCGGCATAACCAGTTAGAAAGTCGGTCAGCTGCTCGCCGTCAGATGAACTGCTGCTGCCGGTGGACTCTGGTGAAGCCTCTTCCTCCGCGCTTCGACTCTCTGGCGAACTCCAGTCCCCGGTGGAGATACTGTCCTCAACGGATGGGGTATCCCATAGGAAGGAGTATACGACTGGTTCGTGCAGTAGCCATCCACCCCAAAGGGTCATTGCACGCCCATGTTTGGTGACATCATAATGCCGAGAGAAATGAAAGCCGAGCATTGAGGTGGAAACGTCGAGACGGGGTTTGTGATGCATATTTAAAAAACGGACAAACTTGGAGCAATCTACCCCGATTATTAAATCCATTAACTGGCACCGGTCCAGATGGACATACTCGACTGTCACAGTGTGGTTGGTTTGCTGCGATACGCTGACCAACCCCACGTGTAAACCGGCGAGTATGCCCAGTCCAACCAAACCTCTGGTATCCAAATTACCACGAAAGGTAAGTTTGATGCCAGTGGTTCCGAAGTCGATGGTTAATGACCGAGGGTAAAAGATCCGTAGCTCAAACAATAACTCCTTAACGTATGTCTCCGAATCGGGACAACATAGGAACCGGACGCTGTGGCTCCAGAATTGGAGGTCCTCCTCTATCACCTCACCGGGGATACGATGAGGTTCAAACTCGTTTAGGAAAGCACTGCGATTGCGAACGGTAGAAACACGATAAAAAAGGGAGAAAAGTCGGTGTAGAGTAAAATAGAGCCTGGCCTCACAGGGACAGCTCTGGAACGGATGCATTTTCGGGAGAATCTGGTCCCCGAGAAACCAGTTCTCATTTACCTCTACCAATCCAGTGGAAGTGAAGACGCGGTCGTTCATGTATTTAATAGGCATGGCGAGAAAAAATTTTTTTTTACGGAAAAAGAAAAAAAAAGAGAAGAAAAACTCCGTGTACTAGTCGAACTGCACTGGTCACTCCACTGGCACTTCACTAAACTTCGAAAAAAAAAAAAAAAAAAAAGTTTAAAAAAATCACGAAAAAAGCGAAAAAGCGGATAACTAGTAATATGATGTAAGCAATGAAAGCAAAGACGGAAAACTGACGAAAAAAATAAAATTAGTAATTTTATATTAGCAATTTGACCGAGATTCATAATTCGGATATCGGAAAAATTTGTCTCCCCCTTCACCCCAACCTACGAAAATCAAAACAAATCAGTAATATGCATAAGCCATTTTCTCGTAAATAACTTAGACGTTGCATTCTTTCTGTTTCAGAAAATGTATACGAATCTACTTTTCTATTTCGCAATAATTATTTCTTCGACTAGTATTGCGCAAAGAACATCGTCTGACCCATATAGGATTACGACGGCGTCAACTGGCGCTTATTTTCAAGAAATAAGCAATATTTTCGTATATTCTAAATCTGCCCCAATAATTTACTCCATTAAACTAGACTTACATGAATCAGCAGATAAATTACTAGAAACGAATTTCAAACACCGGTTGTGTAATGAAACAACCTGGAAAAATTGCAAATATGCAGAAATGGCGAAACGATTAAAAAATACCATAAAAAATCTGAAAGAGCAAAACATTGCAATGATACAAGATTTCTATTCGACACCATCGTCTATTCGAAGCAAACGAAGCGTATTCACCCCGATCAGATCTTTCTTCGGAGATGCGCTACGATTTTGCTGTCGAGTATTAAACTTTAGAGATGGACGAAACTTCTTGGCAAATGAAATCTCGTTGAAAGAAGAATACGATATTATTAAAAATCAGCTACTAATCGAGCATGCAGCCTTAGTAAATACGTCTACTAATCTGCATAGCTTCATTGACCATACAAACAATTTTATGACAAGATTTATCTCGCATACAAATTCTTTTATGGAAAATTCGCTAGAAGAACACGAACTCCTAATCTCGTTAAACTACATACAAGGATTCTATGATAACTACCTAATAAACACGTTAAGACTATCAAATATCCTAACGTCGTGTAAATCTCATATGATCCCATCTTCAATTATCTCAAAGGAAATATTAGGAAAAGATTTAGCAAAACTTTCGAAAATTACAAAAAATCTAGGACTCGACCTAGCAATACCCATTAAGGACATTCAAAACTATTATCACGCTGAACTTGTAAACTGCAACTTCTTTAAAAATACGTTAGAATTAGAAATTAAAATTCCCCTAAAACAATTAGATTCAAAATACGAAATTTACGACTTTATTCCGCTCACATTCAAAAGTCATTCTAATGAATTGTGTAGCTGGGATCAAGAACCATCTCTGATAATTCATGAAATAAGAACAAATGCTGTACGTTATATTAGTGGAACCAACCTCCATTACTGTAACTCAGACAAACCATTATGCTTCCTTCCTTCTAATAGAGGAAGTGAAAAATTATCATCTTGTGCAAAGAATTTATTCTTCCAAGACTTAAACCATAATCTACTACAATCTTGCTCATTTAAATGCAATCCTAATAATAATCAAACATTGGTGCACCCTATTGGTCACACCAAGTTTGCTATTGTAAACTTTAACTCCCTCGTAGCAACTAATTCTGTTACGAAAAAATCTGAAAAATTAAAAATAAATAATGATTCCCCTGGAACCTTCATTCTGGACGTACCTTGTCACATCCAAATTGAAAATATTGATGAAAATAATAAAAATACAATAATTATTCCTATTGAAATCCCTTGTCTCTCTGAATCGCTAGAAGAGGCTATTAAAATCGAAAACCATTTACCACTCTTGTGGACATATTTTTCTGATTCTATAGAACCTTTTGATCTTGCCATTGATCTGGCAATGACAAAGGTCTATAACCCAAATTGGAAAAATTTTGTTCCCCATACTGTTCCCATGAACAATCTGGAAAACAAAATTAAATCCATTAAACTGCAAATACCCGATCAAAACTTTAATGATTATATAACTTTTATTAATGAAATGTTCCTAATATGGTTAAGTGCAATCTCACTTATTTTAATAATTATTATTGTATATTTAAAATTAACCTGCCACCAAAACTGTGTAAATCTAACAAAAAGCACAGCATTGTAAAAATTACGCAAAATAATACGATATACTAATCATTCATATATACGTAAGAAAAATTTGTTACTCATAATTAATATTCGTAAAAATGTTATTCTAAGCATATATATTCATACTCGCATTATATGACGTAATTTTAATTATGCAGAATTATCTGGACATATGTATGTGTTGGATAGATTTTGGAAATTTTTTTTTCCTTATTTTTTTTGTTCCCCCCGGAGAATTGTGTAACGTATATTTTCGTCTATTTTAAGAAATGACGAACATATTCGTTCACTCATTTTCGAATACCAAAAATGTAGATATTTGTCAACAAATTACCTTCCTATAACTCTTCATAAACAACCACAAAACTATTCGTATTTTTCTGTATATCTTTGACCTAGTTGTACCTGTCCCTCGAGTACTCGACGAGTCAGCACAACCCTATAATAACAACACCCTACCTCACTCTACCTATCCGACACGTACGTTTTCATACCCTGAACGAGTATATAATCCCTCGATTCAGTGGAATAAGATGCAGTTCCTCGACAGCTACTTCTAAGTACCTGGAACCTCTCTTGTAGAAGTCTCTGGTGAACAGATAGTCTTGCTTGTTGAATTGTGATATACTATGTAGTACTATTAACGTAGAAATATTAACTGTGATGTACAGAATATTATTTTATTAAATGTGTAAACTCACTCATGTGTTTGAAATATTATTGAGTCTCATAGTGATGTTAAGGTCCACAATAGTACGTGGATGATAAACTTACAATTATTTTAGAAGTATTACTGCTTGTAAAGTACGTGATATTTCGTGTATGGTGTACTCCCAAAAGTGGTCGTTACCAGGTACAACCCAACCTCTTTTGGCCGTTACACTCACGTTATTTGCACCCCACTCGTATTGCATTTACTTACTCTTTGCGTTTGTATCGCAAATAACTTAATATTCCTTCGAATGGAACGTTGAAACGAAATATAAAATTAGTTAAAGTTCTTAATTTTCAAATAGCATAGGTGCTGATTTGAACTTTTTTTTTTTTGAGAGATGATGGGCTCTCCAATAATTTCGTAAATTGTAGTACTTTTATAATATGTTTCTCAATGCTAAATTAATAATTGTAAATTCATTGTTTAATTTGAACGTAAGATTTTGTATTCAGCCCAACCCAAAAAAAAAGAAAAATTAACAAGTCGATGCCACTATTAAATAGTGAAGTTGTAGGGAAGATGCAACTGTCGAAACGAGAATTTCTCAAAAAAAATTATGCGACTGCTTATTTGCATAGCTGTATGGACTTTCGTGTTTGTCATGAAATATTTGTTTACTTAGGTAGGTACATACTGGCATTAAATAAGATGTTTATACTTCTATAAAGTATTATTTTTTTCAATATTTTCTATGTGTGACAATGTACCACATGTTATGTTACAGTGAGTCTCCTAGAGTGGGGGCATATTTTAACAAAAATACATACATTTTCTAAAAATAGTATTTTGTGTTTACTCTTGGTGTTGGTAATTCATGAAGAAGTCACTTACCTATACATAATTATCTACGCATAAATTTATTTATGTGATAGAGGAATAATCAAAAATTACAAAATTACCATACCCATACAAATTTGACTCACCGTAACGGCAGAAAAAACAACAACCAGTTTCTGCGGGGCGATTGCCCCAACCTCCTTTTTACATATTAAGCTTCAGACCTTCCACATGATTCCAAAATCAGTTTGATAAATTGAGAAGGGTTAAACTTATGAAATAATGGAGCTAAAGCTACGGGAATAGGTTCATTGAATTTTTTGGTAAAAAAATACTACCTATTCAAAAATAAAGGTCTAAAAATAGAAAAACTTTCAAATAAATACTTTATACAAGTAAGTAGACTAAATGTATTCCATAGTCTTTAAGAGGATTTTTTTTTTATTAAATGAAGTAAAATAATTATTGTTCAATCTCGAATATTAGGCTAGACCTTTTCTTTTCCTTTTTTTTCTTTTTTTTTTTGCATAATTTCTCTATCTATAAGAATGAATATTATGAAGCAGAATAACCGAAACAATTATTGATTCATTGAACAAAATAATATAAATAATTAAATATTTTGCTGATCATTTAGCCCTGTGAGGGCCTATATAAAATTATCAGTCAACTACCACTAGAATGGAAAGGAAATTTTAAAGATTGAAATAAGATCATAAAATAACCATCAGTATTTTGTCATTCTGAAAAGTAAACCTATCGAGCATGTGCTAATACCTACCGAGAAGTTCAGAATTTTCATGCATCTTGAGTGCGCAAAAAGCGATTGATTTCAACCCAGTCCAAAAAGTAGCAAATCGCTCATGCGCACTAGAAACTTCGTTCACCATTTTCAACGCAGTTTAGGCCGAACACACGCGCTACTGATTTCTCTTGCCTTTTTTTTCATACATCTTTTACTTGCATAAAATAGTTATGAATGACAAACAAGTACAAAAAGCAGAAGATTTCTACGACTCTACAAGGGTGATGATTGCGGCAGGGGGCCTAAAGAAGGCTGGAGTAAGTGCCCCAAGGCCCCAAATCTCTGGAGCCCTACTGAAGTTACAAGAAAGTCAAGGTTCAGTTATTTTGAAGGACTTAAAATTTCGATATTTGGCTCACCTCAGGGCCACGATAGTTATAGTTTTGGGCCTGGTTGTAAATCACACCAGTAGTAATCACTTACTTCTCACATGTAAGCTATTTACGCACTACTTTTTATAACACCCACACAGAAATAAATGTATGACGAGGGAGACAAACAAATATGACTTTGTTGCAGGGATAAGAGATGTGTGAAAAGTAGTGTATAAAGTAGGCAAAACGCAGAATGCGCTTGGGTGGCCTAGACAGTGGTGGAAACTATAAAAAAATTGGTAAGTGCACGAAAGTGAATTCTATCATTTCAACACAGTGTAAACAATTCCCTCTTCATACTCATGTTGGATGTATAAAAAACGTTTTATTTTTCGGGGAAGGGGGTTTATATACGTAATACGATATGTAGTAGCCTACGTGCTATAATATCTAACGAATGTGGAAATTGGATAATTTTTTAGTGTGAAGTTTTCAGCACTCGTCTATGAATCATGTGCAGTGGAACGAAAAACTTTTCAACATACTGTTCTGAAATTGTCAACTTTCTGCATGCTAAATGCACCAAGAAGTGAGGCGTTTTATGTACACACTTGTGACGAAATTAATAGATGGTGACACTTGTACTAAGTAAGTAGATGATTGCTACTGCTCACTTGCCTTTGGCTTGTTCTGCAATCATCACACACATAGCAATCACCTACTTTTTGCACTTACGCTTACTAAGTTACAAATCAACAGGTTTAATTTAAATAATTCTCTGAAATTCAGTCAGTTTTTACTGGCCATACCCAGAATTGTCAGGTAATAATAAGTTCCTAAGAAAAAACTAAACTTGATTCACAGGTTTCTGATTTTGTAAAAACACAAGAGGGCAGTGAAAATGAATTCTAAAAAAATAAATAAAATGTTCATTTTTTCGCTTTCTTTCATTTTCATATTTGCTTGGTAAATAACGAAACAACGTTACCACTTCCACTTTATTTTTCATTACCATTTTCTCCTTCCACTTTTTACTGTCATTACCAACCCCTTCTGTTACTCTTCACCCATAAAACATAGGTAAAAATTGGGTGGCGAGTTTGCAAATTGACTCGAGAAAAAATAAGCGTTTTACCTCATTACCACATTTTTATTAACTCAGTTTCCTGTCTGTTTGTCAGTTCTGTACAAATTTTGCAATTTATATTTAACTAACTTCCCAATGAGCTAGAAACTTTAAACATAACTCAGAACTGGATGTCAATGCAATATTAACTCAAAATATACAGGGTGAGTCAGTTGATCACGCAGCATAAGAAATTCCCATTTGCTGGGTGTTAATATGACTTAGTGAGGTAAATCAATGTAATTTTCTTACAGTGAGTCAGCGTGATACGCAGCATGAAAAAATAAAATGCATCAATGTCAAATAAAGGCAAAATACGAAAGAAAATCAAAAAGTCCTGTATTTAACAACATAGAACGTTACCTCTAATTCAAATAAAATTAAATAAAATGACAAAAAATGCAAAATAAAGCTGAGGAGCGTCTTATTGAAGAAAATAAAGATATCCATAATCAAAATTAATTAACTGAAACAAAAATAGGACAATTCAAATTAAATTAAATGCTCGAGTAAACCATCCTTGAACAGTGACAATAACCCAATTGATCATAAAATTCATAAGAGACAGCTGCAAGTTGCCTGTGGGTAATATTAGCACAGCATATGTCAATAGCACAGCGAAGTTTGATGAAGGGTAAAGGTACTTTCATCTGTGAAGTGCATATTACGAATAAAGTCTAGATCCTCGGCATTAAATTCCATTGCTTGCCCTGCAAATAGCATACATCTAGCTGCATCTTCAAATCTTTGTTCTTGGTGGATACTTACTTTGTATGGTTTCTAATTTTATTTTATTTATGTAACTTACAACAAACTGTAGATTGTGAGAGCCCTGTCTCTCTTGCCATTGCATAAGTGCTTCTTCGAGCATTGGCACTGACACTAGCCAAGACCACTGTATCATTTATTGACTCTATTTGTCGACGATTATTATCTGTTCGATGATAAGTTACACAACCTGTTTACTTGAATCTGTCATAACAACACTTCACTGTTGTATTATTTGGTTTTGCTCGATTTGGAAATTTTTAGGAGAATTTTTCACATACGTCGCCAGAGGGGTGACCCGGTTAAATATGTTTGTATCCGAAAAAATGTTTCTTCTACCGAATACATTATTACGCAATTTTGCTTTTAAACTACCTTTCCTCTCAAATATTACAACACACTAAAGCGTGATTATAGTGTGGTACCTATTCACAATACTGTAAAATAAAATAACTTATTGCAGTGGAAAGACATGTATTTTGTACTACTCTCAATGCAGTTTATTTTTACATGCTGCGTATCAAGTTGACTGATTGTAGAAAAATTACATTGATTTCTCTCATTAAGTCATATTAACACGCAGCAAATGGGATTTTTGTATGCTGCGCGATCTACTGACTTACCCTGTGTATGTTTATATGATTGATATATTCACAAACACAAGACTAAAAAGTAAAAAATACTAATTTAAATAAAAAAATTTTTCAATATAAGTACCAAGGTTTTAAAACAGAATGAAAAGTGTAAAATAATTTCTTCTAACCCTATATAAATTTATAACTCCATACAGATTGTCCTGAGAATTTGTGATTATGAATTTTCAATAGCTATGAAAATACTTG
Source organism: Ericerus pela (assembly GCA_011428145.1). Lineage (NCBI taxonomy): Eukaryota > Metazoa > Arthropoda > Insecta > Hemiptera > Coccidae > Ericerus > Ericerus pela. Next base: position 47,044 of record WOFM01000332.1, read on the forward strand.
TAAGATTTAAAACGAAAAATGTGAGACGCGTGTAATAGATAATAGTAAGGAGTGTAGAGAGTAGCTGTCGTTGAGAAAACTCACATAACAGTTCATATCATTTGCAGTGCAATAAAATTGTTAGGGACTTAGATGAACTATTCATACATCAATTATCTACTGCATGCGCCCCACGTTTTTGGTTTTAAATCTTACAAGTATTTTTATATACTTACTATTAAAAATAATTCATAATCACAAATTTTCAGGACAATCTGTATGGGGGTTAGGAGAAATTATTTCATATTTTTTAACCCGTTTTAAAAACGTGGAATATTAAAAAAATATTTATTTAAATATTTGACCTATTTTTATACATTTTTTTGTTTTACGATTCTCAGAAAACTGTTGAGAATCTGCCGACAATGGTTATTCTCTTTCAACGGCGATGATAAATTATTTTCATCGTTCTGGAAATACTTACTTGAAGCTATAGAATTTGAAATTTTCAACTTTTCAATTTGAACAGCTCCTTTCCCCAAATACATTGAAACAACTATTTTAAATTTAGCTAAATGCTAATGTAAGTTATTTTTGCGGTTTTGTGGTCAAAATATTAAATGGTAATTCCAGCTAAAAAAAAACGGACTTCTATCGATATTAACCAAAAAAACATTACAATGCTTCGATTGTTTTTTATTTTTTATTTTTGGTGGGGGTTAATTATTAATTAATAATAATATTTTATACGTACCGTTATGCGAACAGTACCCCAATAATCGGGAAATAGATTATTCAGGTCTGTATACATTACCAAATCGTATTTCGTAGGCTTTAGATTGTTGGGAAGACGAAATTTGTTATCTTTTTTCGTTTCAGCTGAGTGATGATACCATACCAACACGATGAGAAGGAGGTAAAAAATATTCTCCTTCATTTTGATAGAAATGCTGAAGAATTTTATGGAAGAGCAACCAAAATAGAAAACGTATTTCAAGGAATTTTCGTCGAAGCAACGATAAGAGACTACAAAAAATTTGAAAGTCGATTGCTTCTACATTTTCGATAAAAGTGATAAAGCTATGGTGTTGCACTCTTGATTTTATAATAAAACAACCATTAAGTAAGTGTGGTAAAACAGTTGTGTAAATGTAGCATAGAGAAGTGACGCTTCGATTTTTCTGCAGAAATCGTCTTAAAAGTAATTCTTGTCTGTTTATATTCACACTCGTGTAAATGAAATAAATTATTTGAATTTTAAGGTACCACTGTATATTTGTATAACGTGTGGAAATTAGTACGCAGACAAATCAAAATTACGAAGTGCATCAATGACTCTCAAAGTTGGTCGAGAACATGAGAAAAAAAAACATATTAAACGTAACTTCTCTAAAATATTTATAGAAAAAAATTCGAGCGAAATTATTGATCTTTAACTCAATTTAAGTGGACAAACTCGTAGGCTTAAGTATTGTTCTAAATTCGTATCAATTATTGTTGAATAAAATATTATCTTTGAAGTTAGATGCGTAACTTAAATTGAAATTTGGTGACATTTAAAAAAACTTTATTCGGAAAATAAAGGATGAAGTCATATAACATCCAATGTCGAAAAAAAAAAAAAGTTATTTTAGGTAGCATTAGCACTAAACTATTTTTTCCATTTCATTTCTTTTTTTTTCCTTTATTCACGCAAGATTAGATATATTTTTTAAATTTTATTATTTTTATATTTTTAGTCTCAATTTTCAAAATATGAAAACAAAAAGAGCTCATTATAATTATGTAGAATCCGCCTTCGTTATACCTTCGTCATGGGGGAAATGCAAATAATTTTTTGGAATTAAGAAATTTTCAGTTACGATTGTATTCACCCACTCTAAATTCCTAACCAATTTTGTGTATGTCCATCTGCCCAGAGATCGTATCTCCATTAATCGGCATAATATGTTAAGAGGATCAACAGATAATTTCGCAATAATTTAGATTTGTATTAATTACCTATTCAAATTGTTACAAGATGTCAAACTATAATATTGTATAATAATTTTGACTAAGTTTCTTCCAGGTTCTTGATTTATTTCAAGCCAAATTTACTTCATCGTGTTATTATACTTTTCATTTTTTTCAATCATTTTGTTATATTTTTTAGGGGGAATGGGGAAAATTTTTAGTTTTCTCCGTGGATTATAGTACCGAGTTTTCCACAGATTGGTTGAACTTAGAATTTCAGATCCACCATATCAAACCTACCATTTTGAACAATGAAAATAAGTTATGACAGTGGATTCGTAATCAGCAACCAAAAACACCCTCAAATACTAGTTTTCACCAAAATTGGTTGACTTCTAAATTTCAATTTCAGGTTTGCAATTGATCCGATCTCAACAAAAATAATAAAATGACGGGACCACCTCTGTACTATCATCTTTTCAGTATAGATGCATTAAAATTACTTTTTTCGACGAGTACAGAACAGCTCCTCCTTTTTTTAAGTCGATTAATTCAAAAATTCTAAAGTGCAAATACAAGACATATCGAAAATGATAACTGGATCGAGAAGGAAACGTTCAAGATATTTGAAAGTAAACCTACCTATTGTATTTTCTCCCCCGCAACAGAAAAATTAATTGAACCAAAATTGTTCGGTAGGGCTTTTCAGAAGAAAATTCTTCCACTTGCACATTAAAAAATTTTTTTGAAAAATATTATTTCGTTTTATAGTTACGTTTTGCATACTTGGATATATTTTTTATCCAGTAAATAAGTTATTAGTAGGTAAGTTATCTTTAAATATGAGGACATGATTAGCTCTACTACAAATAGCCTAATTTAATGAATTTGGTTATAGAAAAATGGTATAAGACTACGCATGTAAGTCTCCATTTTAATAGGAAAATGGCCTAAGGATTTAGATGCAAACCTTCATCATGAAAAAAAAAAAAAGGTGTAACAATGGCTCCCTACAAAAAGTATAAGTAGTCAATAAATCGTTACCTATCTAATTATTTATTAATCGTTTCAATTTCATATTAACAATGAAACAAATCTATTCATCAATTTTATTGATTTTTTCTCTTCTATTACCTACGCAGATGGAGTCAACAACTTAATTAATTCGTTGAGATGTTTATTCTCCCAAGCAATGTTTTGCTTAATCGAGTAGGTAGATTTTTTCACACTGAATTCGTATTCTTCCAGTTGATTTGCGTTAGATTTCAAGAAATCGTCAAACTAATAAAAAAACAAAACTTTTGGTCAAGATCTGCTTCAAATTTGTTTTGTAAATAATTGTTTGCTTGGTTAAAGTACATCAAATTAATAATTATAATATATCTTACCTCCTCCATTTCCTCCTCTGAAATCATCATGGCAGCCAGAATTTCAAGATATTCTCCAATACTTTGATTGCCATGTCCATGACTGAAAAAATTATCGGTTTAGTCGTACAAATTCTTGCAAAAACATCATGACTAATAATTTACATGTTTTATGACAGATGTGGGGACTCAATGGTATGAGGTAAGGGGCTCGGACCCCTCGACGACAGTCGCCGCCCCAAAGGGCAGGCTAACTTATTCGTCTATATGACGTTAAACAAAACACAAAATACGTTCGATCGTAATTACCTGCAAGTACATGCAGGTAATGTACGAGTACCGAATCGTGACATCACCGAACAATGTCACGATCCGTACACGAACCGGCCAGCCATCTCTTATCATGGTAGGGGATGATGCAACCTAGCCGCCCTCACTGACGTACGTATTTTCCTACATACGTGTGTTTGTGTGCGCGCAAATAAGCCGTATAAAAACCACCCAAACCGGCTCTAAAATCGCCAGTGTTCGGTCTGGTTCTGGCTTAACCATACGCTTGTATGTAGTGGCTGAACACGCTTAAATTCTGTTGAATTTCCTTCTGGTGAGAATATCTCTCACGACAAGGTATTCCACAACAGATGTGGGGACAACCCTCATATGAGATATAGGGGCTCGCACCATTTGATGACAGTTGCCACCAAAAGGCTGGCATATTTTCATCTCTATTATGTTAAACAAATACATGCACATACATTTGTACGTTCATATCTGCATGTACATACAGGTAAGATACATTATACAGACCGTGACAAATTACCTGAAAGGATCTCGGTGATGTCACTGTCCAGTACCAAACGCACTACGTTGTTTCTTATCACCTTACAGACGCAGGGAACGATGTAACATATGATATAATACCATATGTGTATGTACATAATTATGTGTATCTATGTGTGTGTGCCAAATCCACTGTATAAACTCTCAAAACCAGCTACAAAATTGCCAGTGTTTGCCTTGAATTTGGCTCTCCCATACATTCGTGCATGAAGTGGCATATCACGCGAAGCTGTAGATTACCTTCTATGAGTGAATACTTCTCACAACAAGGTATTCCACAGCAGACCCGAATTAACTACATTAAACACTAAAATATAGATGTAAGTAGGTAAAGTTATGAATCACTCACTAATTGAAAATGTCAGTGAATCTCTGAAACAGGAAATCTTTTGCTAACTCGAAACCATCTTTTTTTGTAGCGACACTCCAGTAAACTCGAGTGCTGTCTTGTTTGCGAATTTTATTAGAGTCGATAGACGCCTCCAAGAATCTGTAATATTATTTTCGAATTTTTTTCTAACAGTAAAATTTTTCTATTCTCATTAGCCTAAATCTCGTACTTATATCAATTTTTTTTGTTACCTCACTAAAAGATTTTCATCTCGAGTGCATCCTATTGCCGATAGTATGGTTAGTTGTTCAGTTGGCACATTGGAGTTGCTGTAACGATCCCACATGAAATTGAAAACTTCTTCTCCTCCAGTTTTCATCGCCTCACAGTATACAACATCTCGAAGGTTTGGTAGAATACTGTTTGAAAAATATAATAATGTTCAAAAGAAAAATAATGTAGTAGCATAACGAGGCTAAAGTAAGTCAACGTTTATGTCACTGGCCAGCTTCCACAATGATAAATAATGTATCTCTATAATATTCGACGATATACGTTAAATCAAACCCCTGAATGCATCCATTCAGGGCCTAGTGTAACGGACAGTTCAGAAAATTAAAATGAGAAAAATCTAAAATTTCATAATACTTCTTTTGCCATTACATTTTCTGTTTTTATAGTTTTGCAATCACTTTTATTTTTATTATTTATTCCGCATGTTATCGTGAGACACATAATCGTATACCCAAAACCCTCTTTATAACTTCTATAACTTAGGTAGGTACTTTAGTTTTTTTAATTTCTTACATGTTTTTTGTCAGTTCGTCCTTTTATTGATTTTTCAATTCCCTAGAATTGGACAGACACGTGTGTTTGTCAGCCTATGCCTGAGCCCAATAAAACTAACCAGAATGGGATTCCAACCAAAGGTGCAAACAGGATTAAGAATCTAGGAGGCTCAAGCTCCCTTGATTTAAAATTCGTACTAAATCGACTACACCCCTTAAAGGGCGAGTCTTCTAACTTTCGCTGAATGCTGAATTCAATCGTCTTTAATTTTAATCTTCTGAAGAACAAAAACTAAAAATTGAAGCCAAAAAAAATGACACAGCACCCAAAAAAACAGCACTCCAAAACATTTCTAGAAACCTCAGTTTTTCGAATTCACAATGCGTATGAAGTCGATGGATATATCGTCTTTTCGCTTAATTTCTCTTCAATAAGAAACCTATTTTTCGGTTAGGTGTTGCAAAAAACGTAGTTAATTCATAATTTAAAAAAAAAAAAATACCGGCTTATAGAACAATATGGTTTGAAAATCACGTCTTTCGATTTACAGAGGCTCTCAAAGTTTCAAATTTTTAACGCTAAAATCAAACGAGAAAATTTTAAAAAATTAAAAAAATTAAATTTCTGATGATGGAATATGGTTGTACGCGCGTCAAAAATACTTACGTATCTGTATTATGAGTTGCCTACTACCACTCCAGTAAGGCGATTTATAAAAAGCATTCAACTTCGTGAATATCGAAGATACGCAGTTGGTCAGGAGAGCCTTTTTCGATGTACTCGATAAGTACAAGATTACATCATCAAAAATATAATTTTTTTTATTTTTTGAATTTCCTCATTTGATTAAATTTTACTGCGGAAAATTTGGAACTTTGAGATCTTCTATAACTTCAAAGTCGAAATCGGTGAATTTCGGACCACCTTTTTTAATTTGACGTCTACTAACGGAATTTCTGATAGTGCCGAGTTGTTCCGGAACACTCTTTATTGGCTATGGCCTAAGTTCGTATTAGAATAAAGGCCAAATGATTAATTACTGAATTTTGGTTTTCTAACCAATTTGATAGGCAAGTAGGTAACTTGGTATTGAACTGGCCAACAATCATTTTTGCCGATAACACATCCCTCTAGTGATACCAGATTTACTAACTGATAAACCAATCTCTGCAAGGAATTCGAAAACAAAAAATACAGAAATAATATTGCAAGTGAATAGAATAAGATGAGGTCAATGCGGAAATACATTTTGTTGAAACAACTGAAAGTACGCCTAATCGGGAAAAACAAAAAATAAATATTTTAAACATTTTCACCCATCCTTTCACTGCAGTCTGACCGCGAGTGCTGACTAATATCTCTTACTTAGCATAAAATTAGATTTAACGTATAAATTTTATTTTGTTTTTGCATTGTGTCTATCTACACTTTAGGATATTTCTTTTTCAGTGAGTATTCAATCACTCTTTGCGGAGATCAAAAGCATTGCCTCAAATTCATTAATTAAGGATATAAAAATATGACTAACTTACTTTCATCAACAAAGACGATTTTCAGAACAATTCAGATTGGAAGATTTAGTACTGAGACATTAATGAGTAATGTTGTAACGTGTTAAAAATTAGACTAGTGGAATTTTCTCACCGACTATTAACACTTTAATAGCTTTTTAAAAGAACGCAACCGTTCATTCTTAATTTCCTATACGCAGGTTTTAAATCTTCCTCCAATAAAACCCATTCTTTCTCGGTTTCAAAGAAACATATCGTCAAAAATGCTCGATAATTATTTATCCGATAAGATAATTCGTTACCCATGTATAAATTTATCTGTAAATACTTTAGCTAGGTATACGCTGTACACCATACCTTCCTATCTAAATGAGACCATACTGGACAGAAATCGATACTGAATTATTTTTCACCGTTCTAGAGAAGAACTTCTATTGTGGTTAGGCTACAGATGTAATTCTCAATTACCCGCCTACCTACGTATCCACATAATTTCGAAATAGGTATCTACATCTACATGGCAAGTACAGAATTTCCTTTCATTCGTTTTCGTCCAGACTGAGCTTGCTCCATTTTTAAAAATGGAACAATAAAATTTTCTAAGAATTACAATAAGAATCAGTTACGATAATGGCCCACTCAGGTTGATTCCTGTTGCTTTTATTCATCTCAGTTTCACCAACGAATTAATTAGATACGGTACACTTCACTTTATCTTTTAAACAAGTTTTTTTTGGTATTTTTCGATACTCGTAATCGTAGTGAAAAATCACACTTATTTGAAAGTTAAAATTCTAATTTCTCTTAAATAAGTTAAATAGGTATGCGATTTATTGGCTGGATAGTAATTTTATAAAATTGTTCATATCTTTTAGAACTGATAATTTACTGGTCCGATCGAAATTACTTTAATCGACATAAAAAAGCTGAAAGTGGTAACGCGGAGGTTATTGTTTTTTTAAAGAAATAAAAGAGGGACCAAACGACCAACAAAAGTTGACTAAATAGTACGTCTAAATCAAATTATTTTTTTATTAAAAAATAAGAAAAAAATCAAGTTCTCACTCAACATAGATCTCCATTAATTTGAAATACCTATATAAGAATAATTACATTCATCTTCTCATTGTACCTATTAATTCTCTTATAGGTAATACGTTTCTCTCCACAACTCTGGCTCTTATACTAGGCTAAACAGATTTTTTTTTAAAGACTCAGCGTGTATGACAAAAATTACAAACAAAAAAAAAAAACAGACAGAAAATAAAACAGAAAAAAAACTGTCATCAAATAACTTCTTAGTGTCGCAGAAGAGCAAAAGTAAAAAGAAAGTGAGTGAAAAATAGTTTTCGGTGAAATTTGGATACTAAAAATATGAAGAAAACAGAACGAGAGTAAAGTGCTCTTTTTGGACTAAAAGAGAGTTCTCTTTTTTTTACCCAGAAATAGAGTAAATGTAGTTTAAAGAAGAGTACATCTGTGCACCCTGTCTTAACACTGTTGTATCATTGATAACTGAATCGCATAGATAATCGTAAATGCTGATTCAATGATTCAATGAAAACTTATATCATTTTTTAGTCGGAAACATGGCATAAGTAATTATAAAAATAATAAATATGAGATAAATGAGTGTAATTGACTCTTCAGTAATTATATTTTCTCCCTTTACATATATTCAAGTTGATAGGGACCTACTCGTAAACATAATTTCACTTGATGAAACGACAATCATTCGATTCGTCAAAAAACTTAATAATTATATGTGTATATATATATATATATATATATATATATCTAGGTGGTCGGGTCAATTAATATAGGTATAAGCCTGAAAAAAGGTCATCAACTAATGGAACTTATTCCCAACAGACAAGCTAATTTGTGGTGAAAATGTTCGTTACGAGGTACTAATTAACACTTTAGAATTCTTCACCCTTCCAAGTTGTGCTTATTGATCCACATAAGGAGCAGAGGGTCGTAACTTTTGGTTTTTCTTTTCCAATTTATTTCCTACGCGTTTTATCAGAAAACAGTTCGAACAACATTAGTAGCACATAAAATTTTAGACAGCAAATATCCCAGTCATATTTTCTCTACGATTGATGAAAAGCGAGATAATTAATATTAAAGTTCAACAACACATAATTAAGTGGGTGGAAACAATACGTTTCTTATCATCAAAAACCGCCACACTTATTGAGGAAATAAAGTAACAAACTTATATTTAAGGCTGCTCAGCCCGATATAATTTTCAATAAAATTTCATTTTTTCTTATTGTCTACTTCCTTTCACTAAAATTTTCTAAAAAAGAAAAAAAAAAAAAAATTTAAATTAACAATTTTTTCGCTGTTATGTTAATTATCACTCCTATCAAAAAACTGAACATTCTTTAAGGAAAATTTTGGGTTCAACAATTTTTTTTCGAAATAATTTTTCGGTGAAACGCGTAGGAAATGTATTAAAAAGGAAAAACTGAAACCACGACCAATTCTGCCCTCTGAGAATCAATTGAAGCATCGGTCGAAAGGGTGGGTAGTTTTAGTACCTATGTTAAGGATAGTACCTACCATCTAAATGAACATATTCACCAATAATCAGCTAACTGAAAATTTTTTCCACTTTCGACTCTAAATTTTCCTGAGAAATTTCACCATGACCAGCCTATAATTTTATTCTCCCCCAATGTGACTTAGGCTAATTCAAAACAAAATATAGGTACGGAAAAAAATCCTAATAAACAACTTCGGTATACCGTATTAACGACAATTTGTTGGACATTCTTTATAAATTGAAACGGATTTCTTGACGAGAACAGTGAACCAGTGGATGGATCATTCTGACATTTTTACGGAGGGGAGGTCTGACGAGACGGAAGTCTTTCAAGAAACCGATCCACACACTGTCAAACTAAAGAAAGTGTCCAAATAGGTATTCTAGAAATAAAGCAAGCTTAAGACAGGAAATTATGATAATTCATGGTTAGTATGGTTATTTTATTCGACTTCGAAGTGGACACCCGTCGAAGGTGAGGTCGCTCATCTTTCAAGTACCTACCTACAACTTAACACCTCCGTATACGTAAACATTTTGAAATTGTAATTCATTTGTTCGTCTACGTAGAAAGAGTCCAATAAGAGAACGAACAGAAATTTCAAATCCTAGTTACCATAATGCTAGAAAAAACACAAAAAAATCCAGTTCAAAGGCAAAATACGACACGACTCGACACGTCCCACGGAACTCGCATCTAATCATTCGTCTCTCGACCATAGTGTTTGTTCGTGGCAATAAAGCCTTTCACGCTTGGACATGAAAATTTTTATTATAAAAGAACAAAAACTCTCGTATATCTCTCCAACGTGCGTATCAACACGTCGAGAAAATATTCGGAACAATAAAAATATTGTAACCTGGCATCTTTCTTACGCAGATTTGACATTCTCCGGGACAAATGGCCCATCCAAGGTAATGAAAATGCGGCGAAAATATATTTTGCGACATCGAGGTCATTGACTCAGTCCAGCTATTCAAGCTGAATATTGAGTTTGAATAGCTCGATTTAGAGTTGGAAAAAAATCTCTAAACAATAGGTAACAATAGGTAGTGAGATTCATTAGCTTGTACGCGCGTTCAGTCACATTTTCTTGGCTGGGAAACAAATACAAAAAAAGTTGTAATTTCTCCACTCGGACATTTGCACGAAATTTGTCTTCAAAATGTCAAATCAAGCACGTAAGTCGAGCATTTTCAATGTCCTAAATAGGCTAAACACGTCAATGACAACTGTTCAACCGTTCAGAGTGCCACAAATCGTTCTTATTATTAACGAAGAATACCGACGAAGTGCAGAGGTGGGTACCAACGTTCATACGAAAACTTCCTAAATTTCGTTCTCGCCATTAAAGAATACACGGCTTTCTCTCTCCCACCCGTTTAAACTGTAAGTTGAAAAAGTCCGACGTTTTTTCTACGAAATGAGTCGTTCGAAGTATAATCTATTTGTTGTGAGCTAAATCGTAAATAAAGATTTTCCAAGTCCAGCCAATCTATTCCGGAATACTAAAGACTATGAATTCCTGCTACAACCCAATCTCTTTACCATTAAGAGTCGCAGAAGACACACCTCATACAATTTATCCGAACACAAAGAATTGGAGTAAAACTCAACTAATACACGATACGAGATTTATTTCATAAACATCGAGGAACTGTAATTACACTCAAAACTTACATAAAATGTAGAAAAATTAAATTCTAAAAATTGAAGAAAAAAACACAATCAGTCCGAATTAACAATAACTAATGGAAAGAAAAAATATCTCGTATAAAAAGGCCATATCGACACCAACGTGCAATAATAAATAAATAATATACGAAACGAAGTAATTATAAATACTTATACGCGTAATTTATTGAATGTTAGCTGCTGTAGCAGAAACAAATTTACGTTTCCATTCTTTCGCCACTGGCTTTCTCCTTACCGTCCTCTCCCTTCTTCGATGGCTTGATGGCTGGCTGATTTGTTTGCTGGATGGGAATTGAAATTTCCTTCTCACTGCCTGCCTCGACCTGTGGAAGCGAACAAACAATATTATTGTTTCAAGATCCATTTAAAAATAAAAACGATATCGAAGGGTGCGTTACTACGTTGGTAAGTATAAAATTTTCAAGAGAAATCAAGGTTACAGGAGTTCCTCGCCGGTATGAGCGATAAGGATGATAAAGAGATCTTCAAGTTCGTATTGGAATCCGGGGAGGTACGTACACGCTCAAAATTTCCTTAAATTAATTTCCATCGTCAGGTTTACGTTCAAACCGAGGGGGTAGTACGCTAATGCCAACAATTTTTCCAGGGCTTACGTTTTTGGATAGAAAGAAGGGGTTCGTAAAGGCCCGAAATCTTCGACTATTTTATATATGGACTGAGCTAACTGGTGGTGGCGCGCGATGTTTCGAAGGGTCTCACCAGCCCACAAAATATAATAGACGAATTAGAAAATCACACCCCATCGGATCGGCAAAGTGGATGAACATCGGAGGTAGGCTGTCTCTCCCTCTGTTCACCGGGACTACGGATCCCACACACTCCACCGCGGGAAGGGATTACCGGAGAGGAGAGAAAATAAAAAAAAGTTTCTGGCTAAGTACAGGACGGACAAGAAGGGTGCACCACCGACCTTTTTGGGAGCGGTGATGGAGAGAATGCCGTCGGAGGAGAGGTGGCTCTGAATGGCCTGCAGGTTCACGTTCTTGGGCAGCCTGTAGCGTCTGGTGAACTGACGCGAGATGAATCCGTGCTGGTCCTGTTTCTCCTCGTGCTTGCCCTCGACCACCACGTAGTCGTCGGCCACCTTGACGTTGATCTCCTCCGGCTTGAACTGCTGCACGTCCAGGTTCACCTTGAACTGGTCCTTGGTGTTGGCGACCGCCGAGATGCCGCTGTCGTCCTGGTGCAGGTGACGCAGCGGTCTCAGGTAGCCGGCGAGCAGCGGCACCGACGGCACCTCCGGACGGTGTCTGAACAGGTCGTCGTTGAAGAGGCCGGCGCCGAAGTTCTGGTCGTAGAGCCGCGACAGCGGATCGTACGAGTCGCGCACCAAATCAACAATGAAAGGCAGAAGAGACATCTGCAAAGGCAAGAACATATCAACATCACCGTCAATATACGTACGAATGTTACTCGAATTTGTAACGTAGTCGATGCCGTTATTATAGGCAAAACGAATTCGAAGTTTATTTCGGCGAAAGGCCATTCGTCACCTTCGTAAAATTCGAGAGCGACTTTCTACGCATTTCCAAGCCGTAACAACGGCCTCATGAAGTATAATTCATTATACGGTATCCGAACAAATGTTGATCGAAAATAAAGGTGCGGAACTGCAAATACCTACACCTACGCGTAGAAACTCTTCCCAGATCAACCTAAAACCGAAACGTGCCTAATATCCCACATTTTGAAATAACAGATTACTCAAATCTGAGGGGCAGAGTTCGCGGTGGAGAGCTTGGTGGGGAACTTTTACTTTCCTGTTGCTCCTCAGTATCTTCTATCACAGCAATATCGACAACAATGAATTTTACTTTGATGAAAATTAAATTTAAACGATCTCATAACAACACCCAAAACTCAAAAAAGTTGAAAGAACTCAACTCACTAAAAATATCGATAATTATCGACATTATCCATACTTGACATCGGATTGTCGATACTTATCGATACGGGTTTTTATCGATATTTAACATCGCTACCATAGATTCCACACCACACCTACATTTTACAGCACATCACAACAAATTTCTAACGAAAATTTAAAAAAATCCAACCACTCATTCTTTAGAATAAGAAAATTGTGGCGCTCACATCCCTCGAATAGCCTCTCGCAGCTGAGTTTCGAAGACCGAATTTATTTTCCTCACTTTCGGCAATCAAAAAATTTCGATTCGAGAAAAAAAGAATTGAAGGACGGAAACAGTGGCGGTTTCGGGGGAGAAACGAGGATTCCTACCCACCCTCAAATGCCAAACAAGAAAAGAAAAAAAATTACCGAAACAATGGCAGTTCGACCACAGAGTCCAGACGAAAAACTATGTCAAAAATTTGTTAAAGAGCAAACAACAAAACAACTTCAATTTTGTAATTCCCCCACCTGCAAATGAAGTAAAAAATTCTCTGCCACAACTGCAGAATTTCAATAATTTAGACGGGTGCCACTTGCCTCCTCTCCCCTACCTTCTCAAATTGAATGAGAATTCAGAATGCGGTCTTAACCAGGAACTGAATAACAACGTACTTGTAGGGTACCTAAAGAAACTTTCTAACTCGGAGAAAACTAGAAAATTTAACTATTTTTCGAATCATACACATCAAATTTGGCTTTCCATCTTCTTCACTGCAGGGTGACTCGTTATACACTCTCTTTTGCCAAACTTCGGCAACGACTAACAATTTCTTTGCAAATTTTGAAAGAAAATCCAGAGAAATTCGACAATTTTTTCTTCAACACACAAATTGTAAATTCATTATCATTCTTCAACTGTTTCATTGCTGAGAATCTCAACCGTATGTTAAAATATTTCGACTGCATCTGAAGAATTTCTACTCGTTGTTGTCAAAGTAAAATCAAGAAACTTCGACGAATCACTTTTTCGAAATGCAAAAAATCGTCCACACGCAACCGATAATTTCCACCTACTCGTTTCAAAAAACAATCTAGGGAATACCAACTGTAAAATGATTTTTCGAAATTCAAGAATGTTGAGAGAAGGTGTGCTACACTACTCGACCTTTTCGTCATCAATCGACGAGTAGAAAATCCAGACAAGACAGACTCGAAACTTAAAAATGGAGTAAAATTGCTTCGTTAATGAAAGTCCCCCGGAAAAATGAACCCATGGGTTTAATTTTGTGGAATCTACAATACAAAAACTACCAGTTCGAAAAACCTTCGAGAATCTAACCGAAAATGGGGCAGCAAAACCTGAAACACCATACCCAAACAAATGCCCAAATAAATACGAAGAAACGTTTCAACACAATTTCAAAATGGCGTCCGCTACAAACTTCGCGGCACAAACTCGGGTTGTACACCCACAGTTACAGACCGGAGGAGAATGGTGCGGCATCCGAAGAAGTAAACAACGTTAAGATGTTTAACTTACTTTGTATAGGATTTTCAGTCGAATTTGACGCGCGCGAAAAACCAAAAAATATTCACGTCGTGAATTACGCACCGAAATGAATACGGAAAGCACGAATTAACACGCGATTTTAAATAAACGAATATGAAAATGGAGCTGACTCGAATACAATTCAAAATCAAACAGTAAATAACGCTCACTGAACACAACGCTGCGACAACCGATCACAACACACCAACGGAACGCTAATAACCGAAAACGAAATACGAAATGAATACAACGTCGAAACGCGGCGGTAAAATCTGTTTATATACAACGCGAACAGGGGTTCTCGATTCTACTAGAAAACAGCTGTTCGTTAATTTGTCGACCGGTAAGTAGCGTGCACACAGAACGATCTGGAAATTTCTAGACATCTTGGGGTGCGTTCTCACTAACGGCGCATCCACGTTCCGTCCAGTCCATCATTCTCGTCGAGTTCATTCGAATAATATTAATAGGTAATAACTAATGGTTATAATAAATAAAATGTTTTTTAATTTATTTATTTACGAGTATTCTGAGCATTATTTTATTCGTTTAATTGCGTAAA
Source organism: Ericerus pela (assembly GCA_011428145.1). Taxonomy (NCBI): domain Eukaryota; kingdom Metazoa; phylum Arthropoda; class Insecta; order Hemiptera; family Coccidae; genus Ericerus; species Ericerus pela. The sequence goes on from WOFM01000332.1 coordinate 62,048, forward strand.
TTTAAATTTAAACTAATCGTTTAAACTGACAAAAATATGGTCAATACCTAAGAAGAATCGGATTTTAATCTAAGCATCGACTATCGAGAGAATGTTTACTCCACAATCATAAATGCCCTTTCGTTCGCAATTATGTGCGAACGTGAGGCTGGTTAAAAACTTGAGGGGCACTCTCGCCTATTACTGAACAAGTGTGGGCGGTATTCGTTGAAAAAACGGGATTCGAATCTTTTTTCAGGCTGAAAAGAACTCGTGATTCGTAATTCGAATCTCTTTGGAAAAAGCAATCATGTAATTCGTGATTCGTAATTCAAATCACTTCGGAAAACAGAAGAGAAGCAGCCAAACAAAGAATCACAAATCCCATTTCTTTGATCATTTAATTTGTGGAATTTTCAAGGAAATTTGGCACTTTTTTTACTCCAAAGTTCAGAACTGTTTTCTTTTCCGATATCAAGGTCAAATGGAATTATTTAACGTCCGATACTGTAAGAGATATAAATTTTGACTCAAAAACTCAAATTGACTCATGGCGAGTTGTTCACTTCTAGGAGTTGGTTCAGTGAGTCGACTCAGTTGACTCACGCAACTCAAACAACTTGCCCCGTCACTTCCAGTTCAAAACAAATGTTACGACAACTGTCCGATTGAGTGGGTGAGTCCACCATCACCACACAGTATCTTTAAGGCCCATATTCACAAACGTCACTTTAACCTCCCTTCACTTAAACTTCACTTTAAAAAAGTTTTTCGCACAATTTCGTACTTAAAAATGTGGGAAAATTTTATCTCTTATGAGAGTTCCAATGTAAAAATAAAATGTTACCATACACTTAAATACAAAATTGTGCCAAAAGTCATTTTTAACTGAAGTTTAAGTGAAGGGAGGTTAAAGTGACGTTTATGAATATGGGTCTAAGAGTCAAGAGTCGAGAGTCTTTAAGAGTAGTGTTCAGAGTTGTCAAGAGTTGTTGCGAATGGTTCATTATAATTATAACTCAGGAGTTGTCAACTCATTAAGAATTGTTGAAAGTGATTTGGTGAAGCAACTCTCATATGACTCGCAAGTTAGTTCAATTGATTCAGTAGTGAAACCAACTCAATAGAGTCGACTAGGAGCTGAACGACACATCTCTAGTAAAGATTCATTCGTAGAAAATGATTTGTGCGAACCACTTTCAACATCTGGATTGAATAATGAATTTATTCGCGATTCATGATTCGATTTGTGATTTGGGGATCGTGATTAGAATCATTTTTGGACGATTTTGCCTATTCTTTTACTAAAGTAGTAATGGGGAAAAATGGATTTTTCTAGAAAATCGATTAACTGATTTTTCAAACATTTCAAAATAATCGAACTTATTTTTCCGAGGCAAAGAAATCGATTAGAAAAATAACCGATTAATTGTTTTTTAATCTATTACTTTCAAAAATTTGTTCTAGTTTAAGGCAGAGGAGGAAACAATGATGGAGAAAAATCGGTCCTTGAAAAAAAATTGATAATCATATTTTTTAAGATTCTTGAAAAACCTAATTTTTCAAAAAATTAATTAATCATCCATCACGATACTAAAGAATAGTAAAACTATAATTACCTACTGACTCATAAATTGATTTTTTACAGTCTCATTTTGATAAAAATGTTGTTATTAGATAGGTACATTTTTACGAAAATATATTTCCAAATACAAATTGATTTTCTCGAGTAGAAAATATAATATTGGCTATGTTATTATTTTAAGGTCTCCGAATCAATTTTCCCAAAAGGTTAAATATAGATATGTGTAGATATATATATAAATAGATAGATACCTAGATAGATAGATGGTCATATATATTCCGCTTTCTTGTTCCCAAGATACAGGTCGCAATTTTTGTCCGATAATCACGAAATTTGGCCAAGGACCAAACCTATTGTGATTTTGGTGCTGATCAACCGGATGGTACTTCCGGTACTACCATTTTTGTTTTTACTTTGGCTATAAAATGCTCAATTTAGCACCAATACCAATGAAATTCGGAATAAGTATTTATTGTAACTCGCTGTAGTGCACTACAAATTTTGGAAGGGATCGGCCAGACGGTACTTCGGGTACAGCTATTTTTGTTTTTGTATTGGTCATAAAATGCGGAATTTTGGAACCATATGTATGAAATTTGAAACAAATATTCATTATAATTAATTATAGTATGCTACTAATTTTGGTGCGGATCGACTGGACGATACTTTTGGTAAAGCTTTTTTTCCCTCTTTTTTCTAATTTTCATAAACTTTTCTTTTTCAAAAATTAACCAAATGTTTATTTTTTTTTTAATTTCGCAACTTTATTATATTTCTTCGGTTTTATTTGAAATTTTATGATTATTTACCATACCTTATCATCTTAATTAATTTTTCATTTCAAGAAATAATATTTTTGAATTTCATGTTGTCTAATATTTTGTTAGCAGCTAACAAATTTCGTACAATCATAACATACAACTAACGCATATAAACTTTAGACAAAATTAATGTGACCATTAAAATTGATAATTATTTCACTCGAAAACCTATTTTTTCTAGCCAGTCTTACTGCGCTAGAGTTTTTATTTTTAGAATCAAAATATCTTTTAAGGACACTCTTTATTTTTTTTTTTTTTTTTCAAGTCGGTTCTACTTTTTGAAAAGAATATCATATATTTATGAACTTTTGGTTTAATACAAAATTTATTTTGTGTTATTTCGTTACAAATGTAATAATTTTAAGCGAAAAAAATCAGGCCAGATGCTGAAAGAGACACTGGCCTTTAGCCAAAAGCCAAACGCTGAAATTGTATTTTCTGAAGATCATGCCGAAAGCGATAATCTAAAAGCCTAAAATTCATTATTCCCCCTGACAGCCCCGATTCAAATGTCAAAACAGTTCGTACGACTGCAGAAACAATATTACATTATGGAATTTTCTCTACTTCGAATCTACCAAAGATTCCATAATAATGTTGCGTAGGTAGTTCCAAAATTCATTGTCAATCAGACCAATTATTTTAACAAAATTTCATGTGAAAGAATCAATACCTGGCTCTGGTTTGAAGGGCTGAAAATGTCAGCCTTCTCTGACAATCACCCAAATGACTGTCTATTTGGAAATTCTAGCATCCGTACTTATTGTCGAAAGTTTCTTATGCTCAAGTACCTAATGTAAGACTCGAGTACTGTTTTCATCCATAAATTTATACGCATACAGAAACGACAGATAAAATGCTGACTCAACTGTTAGGTACTTAATAAATACATAAATAGGTATCGTTGTATAGAAACCTAATACGAGAACGAGGTATGCTTCCACAGTTAGGCATATGTCACTACTTTGTGATCGGCCTCATTGCCCCTTTTTCATCATTCCGAGTGCAATTTAACTTTTCAATATGTTTACCCCGCCCCTTGTTTCTCCAGAAACAGCCATTTCTTGCGATCAAATCGACCATAATGTAAAGAAAATCAAGCGCAGACTTTTTTGAAACAAAAATTTTTACATTCTCTCAATCAAAACATAAGTAATTATAAAAATTATTTTTTCAAGAAGGTTTTCTCTTCGACATCTGGATCCCAGTTAAGCGGATTTAAGCTGTCTGTTCAAACACTTAGCCCCTCCAGAAACTTTGCAACAAAAAAAACCTTGTACTTGTATACAAGGGACAAAGGTACGAGTGTAATTAATACTTAGCAAAAAAATTCTGCAAAAGCATAATTTCTTGCGGAAAAGACACTTAAATTTTCGGTCGCTCTGCTCGCGACAAGTTGTAATTCTTACAATCCTATAAGTAATTTTCGTGATTTGCTGATAAAACCTTTTCTTCTTAAATCCGTCTCTGGATGGGAGTGAGGCACATTTTTGGAAAATGGAGTTGGTGTACAGATAAAACTTGATGGAGACTTAGCCCTCCCCCTCAAACGTTATGACCAAAATCCGCCTAGATGCCAGTTGAGCTAAAACGCAGCAATAGCCAGCTATTTTTCAGCTAAATCTCTAAAATAATCCCTCTATAGACGAAGCATTGACTACGATGACGATCATCGAAGTGAAAATGCATCAGTTTAACATAAATAAAAATGTCTTACGGATTATTTTCATCTGGCTTTGGATCATCTAGCCAGGGTTGGAAAATCTGTATCGATTGATCGTGGCATTTTTCAACGCTATAAATGCAAGCCCAATATATGATCAACGTATTATATCTGTACGCCATGAAATCATCAGGCAAGTTACTCATGGCACCAATAAAATTGAACTTTGGCTCCAAGAAACTTTTTACAAAATCCTGCACATACATTGAAGATTTAAAGAGTTGAAGTGCGTATCTACCAAGCTACCTGTCACTATACGTCATAATTATTATAATTTTAAGATTTTAAAAACTCACTTCAAAAAATTGAATTATTTTCGTCCTCAACAACAAGTCGCGTATGTCATGAAGTGATTCCAACGCCGTTCTCCACGGTACATATTCCGCTTCATTTTTCAAATATTTCACGATTCCAAAGGTAGTTTCATAATCCAAGTGACCATTCCATGACATACCAAAACTATTGGCTATAATTTGGGCACGGTCGAGGATGTCGATGGTATTGAGAGGATCATTAGCAAATAACGTTTGCTGCAATGCTTTGTAATTCTGACTCTCGTAATTAGTCCGGTAGAAACCTGTAAATTGGAACGAATTCTGCGTATTGCTTAAAAAATTTTGACCGCAGTAGCTTTAAAAAATAATTTTTTTCTACCGAACAATTAATTGTTCGGTAGATTTTGTACCAGCAACTGCAATATTTATCAATATCCATTGGCCTTCTTCGATGTCGACCTTAATATGCAGTGGACCATCGCAGGTCAACCATTTTGTAGGTTGGGCATTGTCGAATTTCGGTTCTTTACTGGTGACGTAGCTAATTGGCACATACCAACAATGTTGAGGAGGTTCGCTGCTCTCAGACAACTCCTCTGACAGATATATTTCCTGATGGATATTCAAAATATTAATGTACGTATAGACAATGGTAATATTGTAGACACCCAATTATAGCCTACTGTCACACAGGCTACGTATATTTTAACGATAGTTAATGCCTCGCCTAACCTGGGTCAAGGTTACTGTTTTACTCAGATAGTCTACTTTCACCATAATGTAAGGATATCCTTCGTTTAGTGTCCATGAATCCATTATCTGTTTTATTGTCAGCTGCTCGAGTGGAATGTTAGCGGCCAGAGCAACTTCACCCATATCATTCCACAAGTCATCTGAAGTTGCAACTTTAAATTTATGACGGTTTAGGTAATTCACGAGTCCCTTATGAAAAACATCTTCACCGAGGAATATTTTCATCATTCTTATCACAAATGCAGCTGCAAATCACAACGATGAAAATTATTTTTTTATTTATTTAAGTACTTCGCGGTATCACCAAAAACAATGGGGGCTAAGTCTCTAATTTGGGAGTTGAATTTAAAAAGTTTCTGAGAATATTGACGCATCTGGCCATCATTAAAATAAATTAAATAAAAAAATTAAAAATTAAAAAGACTCTGTCTAGAATAGTCTACACCTAGGTATACAACCAATAAAACCAAGGCTATTCACTTTTTGGTTTTTTCTTTCTGTCTTTCCCTCTACACCTCGCCTTGGATTGTCCTAGATACGTGTGAAATAATAAAATTATCTTCCCTCCATATTTTAAAACTTGTTCATTTTTTCCCTCTCTTTCTTTCAAACAGAGGAGCAACCATCTAAATTCATTTTATATACTTTCTATTCACTGTTGCTGGTCTCATTACACATTTATCAGTCCGTGCAGGTAGGAACACTGTTGTTACCATTTTATTTTTATGTTCACGAAATTATGTGTTCATTTTTGCTTAATACACCGTGCTATTTTTTGACAATGCTTTGGTGAATTTTCTCAATGGCAATGGCCACTGGTGGTGTTAATTCCAAGGCACAGCTGGTAATTGATGATCTTGTAAGTTATGCATGTTCCAAGGTACATAGCCTAGGTTTTCGATCTTTATAAAATATGATCAGCATGATCTAAATTCAAGTTCTACGAATTCCTAGCAGGCTATGCGGGTTGGATGGCACTGATTCTGTGGGCACCACCCAGTGTAGATGATTAATACCTGGGCAACCTGGACGTGTCATAGGTCAAAGATATTGTTGGGTCTGTTGGGTAGTAGAGTCTGTTCTTCGCCCCCCTGGCATACCACAATATGAGAAACATTGTTTCTTTTTTATTTGCATAATAGCAAGTTGATCTCAGGTATAGTAGCCTATGAGAAACATGACTCAAATTTCAAATTAAAAACTTTTGTTATTGGCTTTTTTTCGAAAATTATTTTTCTTGCCTCGATTCGTTTCTCTGAAACAATTATACAAATACCAATTATGGTAGCCTATTTAGCAGCCAGATGTCTAAAATCTATACTTCAAGATACTAGTTTTAATGCTCATTTTTACCTTTTTATAGGAATTACGTCTATGTAACTATAAATTTTTTTTTCAAACCCACATACTATTTCGATTAGGTAAAATCTCTTTTCCCAACCAAACAAAAAGAAAATCAAACTGCTCCAAAAAGACAATAAATGCAAAATTAAAAAACTATATTAGCCTAGAATGGAGGGAAAAGGCGTTCCGATGCCCTCAATATGCTTCCCTATTTCATTCACATAAACGAATTCGAAATAAGTTTACTTTAAAAACCCATTTTTGAAAGATAAGCTTTTATTTTATTTTATTTTTTTGGCTTTCGAGTCATACGAAATAAATATTATTTGGTTGCGGAAGGTTGGCTGCAGTATTGGTATATTTTAGAATCGCAGTAGTGAGTAGAATAAAAGCTTATAAAAATAGATATAATTTTCAACAATGCCAATAAACTCGAAGTCAAGTCAGACTTCCCATTAATGAAATGCAGGTTTAAAACCTCAGAACGCAAGTTCCGATTTATGCTGAAACTGTTGGATTTAAACTCTTGATAAGAACATTCTTCAAAGGATCATCTATTGTGAGTTCGAGACTGGTCGCCAACATTGCCAACCCAAAATGGCGATATTGTCGGTTCGATTCTGCTGGGACTCCAGCAGGTATGCGATTGAAAATTTCATGCTGGTAGACCATAGGTCCTCAGATTTCAACCATTTCCGCACCCACACTGACATCAAAATATATTTTTTTTCCATAAGTTCGTAGATAAAGCCTAAATTGAAGGTATAAAAAGTAAAAAAAAAAAAAAAAAACTCGCATGAGGGAAAAAAGTTACAAAATGATCATTTTCCATTTATTTTCCACCAGTGTTTGTACGTTATACAAAATCCCTGTTTTAAGTGTGAAGTATTTTTCAGTCAGCTCATTTGAGCTAAATAAATTTAAAGTAAAATTATTCAGATATTCAGAATTGTAGTTTTCGATTGATTGATAATTAAGATGCTCAATAGAGAGCTTTTCAACGCAGTGGAGATTTTAGTTTATTAATACAATTTTCCATTTAAGAAAGTAAGAAAAAGCTAGATATTAAACAAGACTGTAGTAGTTATATTTTTGATTTCTTATCAAAAATATTGTATGAGATTGTACAATATATTTCTTCATCAATAGACGATTATAAACATGATTTTGTATTAAAGTTCATCATTTATACGTCACCTTTATCGAAAGTGATTGTATCGAAAATTTGATCAACATCCGTCGGATTTGTAATTGAAACGATTATAGGATGTGTGGATAGAACTGCATCGGCTGACAAAGCATTTAAATATTTTTTAAATACCATTTGATCGAGGGACTTCCATTCGGGAAAAACCTACATAAATTAGGCGAGAAAAAAAAACGACATAAAAAATTGGTTAGGAAATTCTCGCATGTGTACAATAAGTACGGAAGTACCTTGACATATTATTTTTGAACAATAATGTACTTACTTGACCAACGCATAAATCTTCGAAATAACTAGCGAACCCTTCTTTCAACCATAAATCATTCCACCATTTCATGGTCACATAATTACCAAACCACTGATGACAAATCTCGTGACAGATAAGCTGAGCCGTTCCGTATTCGTCCATCACGTTTGACGATTTAGGATCGTAAGTAATGGACGACTCCCTGCAGAAAATAATTAATTTTTTATTTTTGTCCTTTGGAAGAATACCGACAAAACCAAAAAGGAACAATGGGTACTTCTCAAAAGTTGAAGAAACACTGTTGAAAGATTTTTCTGGAATTTTAATTTTAATCGCTTACCAGTGAAAGACTATAGGAGATCGAAACTTAGATTTTTTTAATTTTATTACAAAACCAAACATAAATTTGAATTTGAATTTTTCATTTTTCACGAGAGTAAACTTCGATTTCAAGTGATGTCGTTATTAAATTGAATTTTTTTCATTCGAAAAATGATCTTTCTTAAGTTGACTTTTCATCGAATCCAAAATTAACTAACGATTAATTTATTTTTTGCTAAATAACCTCTGGTACAGTGACAAACAAAACTGCTCTTGATCTTGGTCTTCCAGGAAAACAAGACTAAAACTGCGAAAGTAAGACCGAGACCAAGATGTCATGAGTGAACTTGAACAAAACAAAACCGAGAATGAGAGGCCATAAGACTCTTGATCTTGTCTCGTCTTGTTTATATTCACTGATTCTGTCACAGGGCTGGAACGAGGATGAGGAAAAGGGGGATTCCTCCAGCCCCGGACTTTCTCAGAGGGCCCAAGCCTAAGTCGAAAACAATTTGAAAAATCGATTATTTAACTGAACTACTTTTATACGACCACTGGCTCAAATTTTCTCTCTCCTGTCATATGCAGTCTTGGTCTTGGACATGATCACAGTCATTCTTTTTCAATCACATTCTTAGTCATCATTTTGGTTTTGACTTGACCACTTTTGCTCATTACTAGGAAGAACTTACTTGGCACAATTATAGAAATATGGCACTCCTTCAAAAACATTCAACAAAACATTCTAGTCATAGACATTTATAGAGATTGAAAGGGAAAACAAATCGGGCAGAGTTGAAACTTGATGCGATTGTTTTGAACTCTTCCTCCGATAATCTCCTAAAATTCCTCATCGATCCGAATGGAGCTTCCCCCTTTAGGGGGATAAATGTGGAGCGATTTTGATTTCTGATTCAGAACCTAAAAACAATGCATCCTACCGAAACAATTTCGAAACAAACATTATTTTGAATCAAATTTTCTATAAAAAATGTTATATATCAGTTCTCTCTCTATTGTACGCACTACTGCCGCTAGAACGCGCTGAAGTTCAGAACTTTACCTCTGGTGAATGCATCATCGTTACACGTTAAATTTCGCTTCGTTTTTACTAATAATATTGTGTATGACAAACTGCGGCAGGGTGGATGTCGTAAGGCAAGACTGGTGTGTAGGTACGTCAGTCGGCAGCACCTCCCACTGTACATCATCTTTGAATGAGTTCACATTGTACTATGAAGACAGTGAAAAAGATGCGGATGATCCAGATCCAGTGTTTAAACAGTCTTCATGCATACTTAATTGTGCTTATGTGTGTTTTATCTCAGTGTACTTATTCTATATTTTGCAGCTGTTAGGACACCCTAAATGTGAAATTGTCAATTTTATTCAACTCTACTTACGTCATTAACGTCAACTAGTACAAGGCTTAAATAAAATATACATATTACATATTATATTTGACCACAAATAGTTCATTTATAATGAAAAAAGTTTCAAACTTTCGCACGCTCTGGAAGCGCTAGCATGTTTGTACAACAAGGACAAAACTGTTTTGACATCTTTTGTAGAAAATTTAATTAAAAATAAAATTATTTTTCCAATTATAATTTATGAGACTTAATTTTTTTCAAATCTCTTTTTTTCACTTACTTAAATTTTAAAATTAGATATAGGTATTTATAGGTACCTACAAACCTACTCAATTGAAATTCGACCCTAAAGCTAATCTCTTCGTTTATTAATTCCTTACAATGGCATAAAAAAGAAAGCATAAATTGGATACAGTTACGTTTGCGGGAGGAGGGAGTTGTCTACTTCGAGTAATGTGGCGATTTCTCGATGAAAGGATGACTGATGAACAGAGTTGCCTATTGTAGCCGCAGCGAACAAAGATTTTCGATTCATTTTTTTATACGATTTATTAAAATGTGATTTGCAGTGAAAAAATTAAAAGGTTTATGATTAGCAAGAGTAAGAGGAAGATCAGACCTGGGCTGTAAAGAAAAAATGGAAGTTAACGATGGAGAGAAATCACTCAATGGAAATCCAGTCAAGTGAAATTCTAATGGTGTAAAATGTCATAGCTCAACAGAAATCCAGTTGAATTGAATACCAGAAGGGAAAAGTTATGATATCTCAATGGTGATCCAGTCCAGTTGAACGCTGACCAAGAGAAAACACCGTTAGACCTAAATGGAAATCCAGTCGAGGTAACTCAGTTGAGGAATGCACAAACTTGATGGAAATCCAGTCAAGTTGAATACAGAAAGAAGAAAAATTGTAATACCACAACGGTAATTCAGCCGAGGTAACCCAATCAAGGAAGGCAACAACTCAATGGAAATCCAGTCATGTTGAAGCGGTGTAGGAATTGTGTTGTCTCAATAGAAATCCGGTTGAGTCAGTACCAACAAGGAAAGAATGAGAGGAAGCCTAAAAACTTTTGCCTAGCCAGCAAGAATTAGCCTAAGAGGACTAGCCAATAGAAAGCCTGAATAATATTAAGAAAAAAAGCCAGAAGAAACACAACTTCGAACAAAACAGAAAAGGTTTTTGTTTGAAGGTGTGTAGGTAGAAGAGGTGACTTTAGCATGAAGAAATATGTGGTTATACAGGGCTATAGGCCCTATTTCTAGAGTCCTTCACCCATTTCTGGATGTGTTGCAGTAGAAAATATGGAACCTTATTGGGAACTGTAAAGGAAAAAGAGAGATGGAAAAAGAGAGAAACATTTCCCCTGAAGAAGCAATAGGAGGGAGCAAAAAAAATTTAAAAACATGAGTAAGAAGGAGAGAAACAAAATTTTTGTACACTAACGATACACACAAAACACAATTAAAGACAGATTAGCGAAAATAAACACCAAAAAGGAAGAAACCAAGAGAAGAGAGAGAGAGAGAGAGAGAGAGAGAGAGAGTGAGAGAGAGAGTAATACAGAAATGCGTTGGTGTGAGTGAAATTGGAATCAACAAATGAAAGAAGATGGGAAGAAGCAAACAAAAAATAATAATATGATGAAAAGAGTGATTTAGCCAATATATGTTGTGTAGGGGGTGGTAGAAGCTAGGTAGAAGAAAAAAGAAGAGAGGGAGAAAAAAGATCGTCTCCACTGGTCAAGGCAGGACGGAATAATCGGCGCATAATTATATTACCCACGTATAACAATACTTACGCCAGCGTTATGATGCCATAATTTTCCAGGCCAGAGCTACCTTGTTGAGGTACAGAAACTAAATCCAATTTCGGTAGCTCATAGTTAATGCCGAAATAGTTTGTATAAAATACTAATGCTCCTGATGCCGTCTTTTTAGCCAAGTCAACCTGATCGAGTAGCTCCTTACGAATCCAAATGCCTATTGTTTTGCCAATATCGTCGAGTTTCCATTCGACGTGCTCGTATTCGACTAAAGCAAATGCTACCAGATAGGTGGACATGGACACAGTTTCTTCGAATTCATCCATTCTCCAGCCGCTTTCATTGTTGTATACTCTGGGTGGAATATGAAAATAGAATAATATTTACAGTAGGTATTCTATAAGATTCAATAAACTTTTTCTTTTTTTTTTAAAAAAAAAAAAAGCTATAAGAAATCGATTATATACAAATCGCTATTTTCTTTGATCGGCATATTACTTATCGCTTGTAAATTAGGAGCATGGCCCATATATATTTTAAATTTCGCTTTGAATGCTGGCTCATCCATGCATGGAAAACATAATCTTGCTCTGTTAGGAGAAAATTTTGTCACAGCCATCCACCTGCAACAATATTGTTTGGATTAAATACATTCTTTTTCAAGAATTCGTTTTGAATCTGAAGAAAATCCTTGGCTCGGTTGTTCCGAAAAATAACCAAACATAAATTCATTCCTCTAAAACATGATTTTATTCAGGAATTGATTCATTTGTAGGTAATATACTGGCTGAAGTTTAGAAGGTTCGACAACAAAATTAAAGGCCATCATAGAATAAGAAATAAATGATAAATTCTGGTCACCGTTATCAATTATTATTAGAGTTATAGTTAATGTACTTCGTGAAGTTTGGACAAGGTGAATATTCACGAATAGGCTAAGCCACAACTCATTACGGCCTTACGCTCATTTCATGAGTGGGAAAGAAAAATCAATCATATTTACCAGACATCTATGAACTAGTGCACGGAACTAATGAAATATAAATTTTTATGAAAAAACGGTAACCTTCTGCTTACTTGGTTAACCCACTTTCTTTTTCAACATAACTGGTTTTGTAGTATCCAAACAAATTTTCATTTAGAACACTTCTAAAGGAAATGTCAACTCTGTACACATTATCTTGAACCAAATTTTCGGTGAGAAATATGGAGTAGAAATCATTTTTATCTTCGCTGCCGTGAGATTTTACACCAACTTCGATTTCTTCGCCTTCTGAAGTAACCATTTTTACCGTAACATCTTCGTCACCAATACTGAGATCTTTGGCGTGTAAAACAATTTTGTTGGTCTCTGTCTCGCTCGTGCAGATCATCTGTTGGAGTAAGGAAGAGTTCTAAAAATTTTATCAAAAGGGCCATAAAAAAATATTGAAAAATAATAACCCAGTGGACCACTTCTAGTAGAACTGTAGGTATAAGTAGTACAACTGACAAGAGTAAAAAGGAAATATGAAACAAAAAATCAGACTAATGAGACGTGATATTATAGGTACATATATGTATACACATCAAGAATAATATTAACAAGTCTACCGAACCACAACGCAAGGGCATTACCAGCATGAGTCACGAGGCAACTGCCCCTTGGATTTTCAAAAAAATAATAAATATAATAAAAGCCAGGAACAAAATAAAAAACTCTAGCGCAGCAAGCCTCGCAAGAAAAAGTAAGTCTTCGAGAAAAAGTATTACTTATGAATTTTGATGGTCACATTAATTGTCTCTAAGTTTGAAGTACCGTTCGGTCGATCCGCACCAAAATTGGTAGCACATTACAATGAAATATAATGAATATTTTGTTTCAAATTTCGTACATATGGTTCCAAAATTCCGCATTTTAGGACCAATATGAAAACAAGTATCGTCAAGCCGATCGGCGTCAAAATTGGTGATATTCTATAATGAATTAAATTAATTTATTCCGAATTTCGTGGCTATTGGTGTAAAATTGTGCATTTTATAGCCAAAATAAAAACAAAAATAGTAGTACCGCAAGTACCGTCCTGATCCATACCAAAATCAATAGGTGTGATTCTTGGCCTAGTAAAAATATTCGTACTAAATTTCGTGATTATTGGACAAAAATAGCGACCTTTGCGGTGGGAATAAGAAATTGACTTTTATATATATATATATATGAATTTTAGTTACTGGTGCCAAAATTTTCCTGAGATCATGAAACGAAAAACGTATCCACCAAAAATATTGGAGGATAATACCGCACCAAGTGTAATAAGTAGAATTTCTGAAGAAAACTTACTTAAAAAACGCGGATGTTTTTCTTTATTCCTAACATCGGCGATATGTAGAAATTAAGAAATAATGAGAAAAAGGCTACTGTGGAATACCTTGTCGTGAGAGATATTCACACTGGAAGGTTTTCAACAGTATTTGCGTGTTCTGCCACTTCATACAATTAAGTATGGGAGAGCCAAATCCTCGGAGAACACTGGCGATTTTTGAGCTGGTTCTGAGAGTTTATATACAGAATTTGGCACACGCACACAGACACACATGCATACGTACATGTACGTAATTATGTTATGCGTTACGTCGTTTCTTGCCTCCGTTCAGGTGATAAGAAACGACACAGCGCGTTTGGTACCGGGCCGTAACATCACCGAGATTGTTATCAGGTAATTGATCTCGGCCCGTGCAATATATCTTACCTGTACGTACGTACAGGTAAGAACATACAAACGCACCGGTGTAAATTCATTTAACGTCATAAAGATGATTATTGCCAGCCTTTGGGCAGCGACAGTCGTTGAGGGGCGCGAGACCCTATTACCTCATATGAGTATTGTCCCCACAGCTACTCACCCCCAGTTTTTGCGCTGCAAAAATGATAAGTCGCGTTCCGGGGGGGACTTATCAAGTCTATTGCTGTCTCTGGTCCTTCTCCCATTTAGCAAGGGCTGAGCCTACCGCAGGCCCTACAAACTTGTAAGAGTGCTTACGTGCCTTGAACCAGGCCTGGTAGGCATCCCTGCTAGCCTGTCCCCTTTGTCTAGGCGGTCTGTTTGGTGGAGCCGGACGGGTATAGGGATGGTGATGATGGGAATGTCGAGGAGCAGACGGGGTTTTTGGTCTTGGCCGATTGAACATCGGGGAGTTTGACATCCCCAATGGTCTGTAGGCTAGACCGAAGGTGGGAGGAGGGCGTGTTTGAGGCACCTCTTCCACCGGAAGTTGCCTCTTCACCACCAATGCCATCAGGGTTGAAGACTCCGAGGGTGAGTTCTCCACTCTCGGTATCTTCTCCGGCAACTTTGGCGGTAAAATGAGGGCAGGAATGGGTGCGGACATCATCTTGACGATGTCCACAGACGATGTCGTGTCCATTAGCAATTCATTTTTGATTCGTTCGATTTCCTTTTCTTGCTCCGTCTGTTCCTTAGTCTTTACAGGCTGAGGTACAGGCGGAATGATGAATTGTAATTCTGGAGTCGAAAATGACGTGTTTATTGGGGACGACATGATACAAGGAAGGAAAGAACAAATTGGAAAAAGAAAGAAAAATGGTAGAAACAGCAGAAAGGCGAGTGAAAAACGTTTGCGAGAATAATTTCGATCGCAGCTTTATTCCAAGTCATTATCTCATTTCAGACATATTTGGAGGGGATAGTGCTTTAAATATTCTTTAGCTGAAAAGTTTTCCGGTCAGCACCATCTCTTGGTGTCGCAAGCAATGATGGAGGCTTTCAAAGCTCTGTGCCATCGCTCAACTTTATCATTTGCTTGAGGATGGTAAGCTGTGGTGTGATTGTGTTGTGCACCAAGCTTCTTAGACAGCTCTTGGAAGAGCGAGCTTTCGAATTGGCGACCCTGGTCTGTGATGATGACTTCAGGTACGCCATAGCGGGCAATCCAGGTGTCGTATAACCTGGCAGCTACCATGGGAGCTGTCATCTCATAGAGAGGAACTGCCTCTGGCCATCGAGTTGCTCTATTGATCATTGTCAACAGGTATCTGTGTCCTTGGAATGGGGGTAATGGACCCACCAAGTCTATATATATCGTTTTGAACTGCTCCATTTGTTTGAAAGATTTGAGAGGTGAACGAGTGTGTCTTCCTACTTTGGACTCTCGGCAATTCAGGCAATTGCGAGCCCATTTGTTGCAGTTGAACTTCATCCGAGGCCAAACAAATCTTGATGCTACTAATCCAGCAGTGCATTTTGGTCCAGGGTGCGATAGATTGTGCACACT
Organism: Ericerus pela; assembly: GCA_011428145.1. Classification (NCBI taxonomy): domain Eukaryota; kingdom Metazoa; phylum Arthropoda; class Insecta; order Hemiptera; family Coccidae; genus Ericerus; species Ericerus pela. The sequence continues at coordinate 77,714 of WOFM01000332.1, forward strand.
ACTGAAAGCCAATTTGCGATATTTTGTCGGCAGGAATGGCCTATTCATGCCTGTACTAATGTCGCATGTTAGTAAAACATTAGTACCAGGGATTTTCCTTTGTCTCAATTTGAGAGCTGTGTCATCGTTCGACAACAGTTCTTGCAGTTCTGCATCCCTTAACTGTTCTTTAGCTATTTCAGCGTATGGTAATTGAGACGGTGCCGAGATGGCTTCGATCCTACTAAGAGTATCAGCTGGAGTGTTGAGTTCTCTACTTATATACTGGATGTCTGTAGTCAACTGTCCTTTGTAGTCCAATTGTCAAGCTCTTCTCGGGGAAGCTGGTTCTGTCTTTTGCGTGAAGGCATGTGTTAGGGGTTTATGATCTGTATACACAGTGAAACATCTACCCTCTAATTGGTGCCTGAAATGCTTCAACGCAGCAAATATTCCCAGTAACTCCCTGTCATATGTGCTGTAGTTCTTTTCAATTTTTGATAGCTTTCTGGAGAAGAAAGCGAGCGGTAACTTCTTGTCATTGTCCTTTTGGTACAGTGTTGCACCAATAGCAAAGTCGGATGCATCAGTTGCGACACATAATGGCAGACTTTTGTCTGGGTGAGCTGGCCGAGTTGCATTTGTCAGTGTTTCTTTGATGTTTTCAAAGGCTTTTTCAGCTTCTTCTGTCCAATCGAGTAGAGTTATATCTTTCTTTTTATTTGTTTAGATCAATGCAAACAGCTTACTTCGTTCGGCTGCAGCGTTTTTAATGCTACCTCTGTAGAAATTCACAATCCCCAAGAAGCGTCTAAGTTCTGTTACGTTTGAGGGTTTTGGGAACTTTAATATGGGCTCTACCTTGGTCTTCAGAGGGGAAATGCCTTCGGTCGAGACTTGATAGCTGAGAAAGTCAATTTTGGTTTGTTTGTATAAACTTTTTCCAACATTGATGATAAGTCCAGCAGCGTGTATACGTTGTACGATGGCTCTTACATTCTTCTCGTGCTGTTGCTCACCGCCTTCTGAGCAAATGCATATATCATCCAAATATGCATAAGCAAACGGCAAATCCATAAACAGTCCATTGATGAATCTCTGGAAAGTTTGTGCAGAATTACGGAGTTCAAACGGCATTCGAAGGTATTCAAATAAACCAAAGGGGGTTATGACCACTGTCTTTGGAATGTCCTGTTCAGCAATTGGAATTTGGTGGAATGCCCAGTTGATGTAGATTTTTGTGAACATCGTTTTACCCTTCATATTTGCATTGAAATCCATTATGTTTGGGACTGGATAGCAACCAGGAACTGTTTTGGCATTTAAGACCCTGTAGTCTCCAATGATTCGCCACTCTCCACTTGCTTTTTTGGTCATGTGGATTGGGGAACTCCATGAGCTTTTGGAGGGGTGGCATATGCCTTCCCCTATTATGCGATCATAGTATTCCCATGCTGCTTTGAGTTTATCAGGCAGTAACCTGCGGGCTCTAGGGTGGCAAGGCGGTCCTTTAGTTTCTATGTAATGAACAGTGTCATGCTTATAGGTCGGATGCCTGCAAATTGATGGTTGAGTGACTCCAGGATAGTCTGACAGAATCCATAGAAATTGTTCGTCAACTTTAGTGCAGTTGGATATGTTGGTGTCCAGTTGGTACTCTAGCGTTTTGCCTTCCACCCATAGACCAGTATTGTTGTCTATGATTTTTCCATTTTTGTGGTCGATGACCAGGCTGTAGTGCGTGAGAAAATCTGCACCCAGGATCGAAGTTGGAACGTCCGCAATTGTGAAGGACCACGTCATGTCTCTTTGCAAACCGATGCTTACTTTGCTGGATTCTATTCCGTAAGCTGGAAGGTTTTGACCATTTACAGTTCGGAGGTAGTATTTCGGAGGAAATGCCTTTTGGTTTTTACTTACTGGCAAAATGCTCAAGTCAGCACCTGAGTCTATAAGGTAACGTCTCCTGTTTGTCCTATCCTTGATGAACAGGCGGTGTGAATACTTTTTTGAGGGATCTTCAGCCTCATAGACGACACCTCTTTCTAGTTTGACTGCTTATTTACGTTTTTCCCCACCATTGGCATCTGTTGTTGCACTTGGTGGCTTCTGCGCCAAATCTATTATGGAAGAAGCAGGATTTATCATCCCAGTTTTGAGACTGGGGTTTAGGGGATGATGATCTTCTTGGGGGAGTTGGACTCTGACCCCTGGTAGAATTGCTCTTTCGGTCTCTGGACCTGGATTTTCTATCGTTATTTCTGTTATTGCTCCTGCTTTTCGAGCAGTTGTTGCTTCTACCATTTCTTGAATTGTTGTTATTACTTTTCTTCTTTATTTCGCTAGTCAGCTGAGCTATTTGGGCTCTAAGCTGAGCTAGTTCTCCAGTCTCTGTCGATACTGCACAAATCAAGGATGCTGATCTCAAATGTTCCATCGCACTATCGGCAATCTTTGCCAAAAAGTCTAGGTCCTCGGAATTGTTAATTACCGTGGTACTTACACCTGCCAGACACTGTACAACATGTTGGGGCAGTTGCTTACAGAACTGGTTCCCAATGACCAATGGCGATACAATGTTATCGGCCTTATGTCTTAACTTGGCCATGAAGATGGAGGGTTTATCATCTCCCATCTTCATTCCACCCATGATATCGTCTATTATTTGGTTTTGAGTTTTACCAAACACATTTCGAATTTTCTTGCAGAACCAACTGTATTTATCTGCTTTTGCCGGAGGGTATTCCATGATATCCGGAATGCGGCGTATTATTTCTGCGGGCATGCCGCTGCAAATGTGTGTATATTTCTGGTCATTTTGCAATTTTTCTGTTTTAAAACGACCTTCGAGGAGAGTCAACCAGAGTTCTACTTCATTTGGCAAAAATTCCGGAATCTCAATCCTCCACCTTTGGATCGCAGGGTTCTGCAGAGTCTGCATCTGCAACAGCTGTAGTAGCTGTGCAAGTACTTCGGGGGTCAGCTGTGGCTGACCACTTCCACCTGTTCCAGGCTGATTCGATGTTGGGTTTGTCGTATTTCCATTTCCGTTAGGCATTGTAGTCTGCTGCTTCTCTGTTGAGTTGTTTTTGGCAAAGGTTCCACCAGACTTCGTCAGTTGTTGGTCTGGGATCGAAGGGTCGGAGTTTTGGCTCAAAAGACAACCACTTCTGAGGGTGCAAGCTGTTGTCTTGTTTGGGTTGACAACAGCTCCCAAACGCAAGGCTTCTGGCCTCCTGATTCGTTTTTGTTTCTCCGGAGTCTCAAAGACTTCAGAGTCTCTGATCAAAGCTGGAGGAGTTGGCGGATGAGGGCAACTCTGTTCCTCCAGGTCTACTTTTCTTGGTTCCCTTCCGGAAAATATATTTGGAAGGGGAGGTTTAATTTCTCACTTTTAAAGTCAGACCTCTGCTTCGACTGCCAAAGGTGTCTAGGTCTGTGAAAAAATTTGTATCACAAGCGAGTAACTCGCCAGCGCACCGCTTAGTTTTAGAATTAGCACAATGCGCCTACACACCCACAATGTAGCCAAAAAATCACATCGGGGTCACCACTGTGGAATACCTTGTTGTGAGAGATATTCACACTGGAAAGTTTTCAACAGTATTTGCGTGTTCTGCCACTTCATACAATTAAGTATGGGAGAGCCAAATCCTCGGAGAACACTGGCGATTTTTGAGCTGGTTCTGAGAGTTTATATACAGAATTTGGCACACGCACACAGACACACATGCATACGTACATGTACGTAATTATGTCATACATTACGTCGTTTCTTGCCTCCGTTGAGGTGATAAGAAACGACGCAGCGCGTTTGGTACCGGGCCGTAACATCACCGAGATTGTTATCAGGTAATTGATCTCAGCCCGTACAATGTATCTTACCTGTACTTACGTACAGGTACGAACATACAAACGCACCAGTGTAAATTCATTTAACGTCATAAAGACGATTATTGCCAGCCTTTGGGCAGCAACTGTCGTTGAGGGGTGCAAGCCCCTATTACCTCATACGAGTATTGTCCCCACAGCTACCTATCAAGTTTTTAAGTGGGTTTTCAAAGAAGATCTACTTATTTTTGGTTAAGAAATCTAAAATTTTTATGAAATAAAAGCTAATTATAATTAATATTTTTTTTCTTAAAAATACTATACATTTCTTTACGTTAATTTCATTAGAAAATTTTCAATGACTGCTTTTTGCACAGCCAGTAAAATCGATTGTTACTGGACTTTTGAGTTCACTTGTTACCAATGACGCAACCAGAAAAGAAAATGGGTACTCATTCCCTAGTAATTGAGTTTTGGATGTGGAAAAATTACAAATGAAAATTAATTTTCAAATTATTTATACAATAATTACACTGTGGGCCAAGGCCTCATTTATCCACCGGGGTCATTGTAAACTCCCCCACCTACGCAAAAAAAAAAAAAAAAAAAAAAAAAACCCTCTATATATGAATGTTCCAGAACCCAGAAAACACCAAAACATTTTTTCATGAACGGGGTGAACGAAATAATTCTTTTGTCATTTTATAAAACCCCCTGTAAAGGTAAATCCTGAGTAAAGACGTGTAGCAGTTGTTAGTCCACATATGCCAAATTCCTGTACATCACTGCCTGTTAAACTTTTTGGCAAGTCTCTACTTGGATAAAACCTGCTTTGCCCTCCACTGGAAAATGAAAATTTTCTAGCTACACTTTTGCCACAACAATTTTAATGAAATAAATAAGATTTGAATATGAGGAAACCTAAATCCAGAATCTTAAATTTCTGGTAAAATTCGAAAAAACTTAGGTTTGTACAGGTTTTCATTCTAATTCCACAGAATTTATTTCCAGTGGTTCTAAATTTTCTCCCCCTCTCGTTTGCATATGTAAATGGTAGACAAAATATGTTTAGGTTAATCTGCTGATAATTTTCCTTACTTATTGAAGAAGTCATATTATTTGATGCTTGCACCAGATTTATCCTCATTTTTTGACGTCTTTAGATCGAGTCCAACTCAGTTTCCAATTTATTATTTCATTACCAGTATATAATTAATAATGTTTGTATTCACGTGTTCGACTGTTTTAATTTTTTTCATTTTATGACCATATGATATTTTTTTTTTTGCTGTAACTTATGTAAATATAATAATATCAGCCTGCCTGCAGTGGTACATGTAGGTAAATATTTTATTACCGAAAAGGTACTCTCGTTTTTCACATTTATCTATGATTTATCGGATATAATTTAGTCCCAAGAACTCGAAAGATAGTTTTTGTGAGGGCTTTACTAGCAAAGAGGGGGAGAAGTGCATGAAATCATCGGAAAATCTGCACTTCAAAGATAGTTGACTTATTCTGATTTTAATAAAATTTGATCGGTAAAATACAGAGATGGGTGTTTTCGGAGAGAAATTGTAACTCTGGGCAGTTATGTGGGCTATGATCTGATAAATTTATATATCTCAATAATAGACTATGGTTTTGTCTTACTTCATAGATGATACTGTGTTAAACTGATTTTAACAATCTTCTGTAACATAATGAGAAACTTTATGTGCAGCCAAGAGGATTATGCTGCGGGGCCAGTGATTGGAATATTAGAAAACTATATCCAATCATGAACATTCAAATGAGTACCCTCATATCTGCTATAAGTACCTACCCGTTATTATAGTCAATGAATGTAATCAACATTAATATTACCTTAGGTATATCTTACTTTACTTGTGAAAAAACATAATATGGTTATTCTCATACCTCAATTATAACATTTCCACGAAATTCGAAATCTTCTTCCAGTTTGGTGAATATTGTCAGGGTGTATTTAACTGGATAAAGGTCATCAGGTAGGTAGAAATTTGATTCTGTATTTTCCTGCTCATCCCCTGCACTCGCGAATGGCAGCAATAGTAACAGAATCACGAAAACTGATTCGTCCATTATTTTCCTCCAGTATCTTCTACTAATTTGCCTTGAATCCAACTCCCTAACATTAATGAAGAAAATTTATCTCTTCACATCGAACTAATTAATTTTTTTCATTGATCTAATATGAAACATACTGTACCTTTATATAATATGTTATGTGCTTTATTATTTTTAGTATTCGAAAAAATCCGTAGGTAGGTACCTACTTGATTACCAAGAAAATAGACCTATTATAAAATAATGTTATTCCTCATCAAACTTACTTCAGACATTTTCCTAAGAGTTTTTCTGTTCCAAATTTTTCTTTTGCTAAACTTGAGTGGTATTCAAAATATTTTTGATAATGACTGTAGTATTTTGCGAGAAACTTTACCCAGAAAAATTATATCTGAAGTTAATATGCTCTAAACATAATTGGCAAAATGGAACTATACAAATACACATTTTATCTAAACCTATAGGTTCAACTGTTTTCGGCTAAATTGTAATTACTTTCGAAAATCTTCGTAACTTATTTCACTGGTTGGTATAACCAATCAGCGCAAAAATGATATCTTCTGTATGTTTCTGCGCAGATAACAATATCGACATGTGCATTTTCATTTTAAGAACACTACGGTAGATTCCTATTCTCTATACCTGCACATATTTTTCGTCAAAATATGGTTTTCAGCTGAGTAAACGTTATTATTTACTTATGACTAACTCCGTAGGTAGTCGAATTTTTTTGCAGTTTTATCCGGCATAAAAAATGTTTCATTTGGGTTTCAAAAAAAAAAGTGATTGATTTCAGTCAGTGCTTAGGTTTAGATAAGTACGTATTATTTTGTGATCAATATTGAATAGAATTTAGAATTCAATTCTGAGTAAATCCCGTCACTATAAAAAAACAATCATCAGTTTTATAGGATTGTCTTACTTTGTGGTATTTCAATTAGGGTACCTTCAATTCATAAGGAATTTACCACGTGAGGCGAATAACCCTCTTACTTACTTCAAATTCTAACCAAAAATTTTAGAAGAAAAAATAAAATTTCGAGAATATTTCGATGTCCAGATAAGCTGGGGGTCCAAAACTCATGAGAGCTCCCCCACCATAATCCTATCAAAATTTTGTTTGCAAAATCAGTATTAACAAACATATTTATATTACCTCATTCTCATTTCTACTCTGACCTTGAAGAAATACACATTCATCTTACCCCACAATTCAACCTATGATATTAAAATAAATTAATATATTCTAAAAAATAATTTTACAAACTGAAAATCCATTAATTTAATACCCAAATATCGAATTATACAACTCTTATCTTAAAACACCTTGTAAAATTATATTCTAGAAGTACAAAAATATTTGAATTGTATCGTTACTGCTACCAATGTCTTCTCAAATCTGCAATAATTGCCCAACTTGATCGGAACTTGATGTTTGGATCTCAATTTTCTTCGTGAAACCAGTGAAATTAGGATACAGTGGAATTTGTTGAATAGAAATTTTGATATTGTCGGACAAAATTTACTGGCTTTGACTCGAAAACCCGATTATAGCAACAATGATAAAGAATCACAAATTTTCTAACTCCAAAAATTTAAACCGAAGATTTTCATTTTTTTTGTAGAATTTTTATATTAGTTAATATTTCAAATTTTTCACCAAAGAATTTTATGTTAGACGAAAACATTTGCGAAATAATTTTGAAGTGGTAGATTACTTCTAGCCTTTTTTATTTATAAAAGATTTTTTAACACTAATAGCTGACCAAAAACTTGGGTTTCATTTTGACTTTTTTCAACTATTAACCATAGAATACTTTATGTGAAATACGGTGTGACTCTAGTGTGAAAATAATGCGAAAGAAAAAAGTGAAGCTGTAGGCTCATATCCTGACTTTATATAGCCTCGAGGCATCCCAAAAGGTTCTTCAATATTAGGGCGGACAAATTTCTGATTGTTTGAAATTTTTTTACACCACCAAAAGTTTTGCAATGTCAGATAGAAAAAGATCTCCATACATCGAAATGAACCAGAAAAGGACAGAAAAGAAAAGAATTCCTTTTAGAATGAGAAAGAGATAAAAATCTCCGATGTTCTAAGAGAGATAGAAAAATAAAATGGGGTAACAACCAAGGCCAAAATTAAAGAGAATACTGTATGGATAACCCATAGGACTTCATCTTTTAACAAATTCAAGGTAACTTTTGTCTAAAAATAGAGTATTTCTTCTTTATTGAATTCCATGTTTAAACCTTTTTTAGGATAAAATTTGAATTCTAGACAAAAATTGATTCAATACTTTTTTGGATAATTAATTGTGATAACATTGAAAAGCTTTAAAATTTTTTTGGTTGGAAAGGGATATTTACCACAACTTCTAATCATTAACACTAAGTGTTTACCTGTATAATGTGGTACCTGTGTAGTGGAGGAGTTTACTATTATGTTGGTTTAACGTCACAAGGACGAATAAAATATGTTCGTTGTCACACACGCTAGCTCGCGCCTGGTTGTGGAAAAACTGTTAGCGTCGCCTCAGCCCAGTATCTCCAGTCATGTAAACATCAATGAAGCTAAGTTAAGTAGTGCACTCTGCCACATATTACCCGTAGCCTTTTATAAAGCACATGACAGTAATAGTGGGTGCCAAAAAATCGTAGTTATACCTTTTTTAGGAGTATAATGTCCAATTATGGCGTACCCTAAAGTCAGTAACTGGCTTGTCAGACCAGTCTATTTTTGTCATAATCAGGGGGGATCTATCGGAGGTACGATACTATGTATCGAGTTTTTCGACATTTCTATCATCTAACTCCAACGGAGCCAAGAACTTAAGAGGTCTTGTGGATGTTTGCTTGATTGAGAATTCTATTTTTGCGTGGCCAACTTGGCCGTCACGAGATTTCTCTAAATCAATGATTTTTGTAAGTTTGTAAACTCCAGGTTTGGATGTGTAGTCCAAAACGTGTACTATATTGTTTACTTTCGGTACAAATGGTACCATGCGTCCTGGGTTAGATAGCACAGTTGGTGGTCTATCTCTTAGGTATAAGAGATATTGTCTCTTCCAAGTTAACCAAAGGTTTGTTAGGTAATCTTGGTCGAGTTTCCAAATGTCCATAAACTGTTTTGCTGTAGGAGTTGGATCTTTGTTCGATTCATTAATCGGATTGTTTAGGTGACCTAAGTTGGCCCGCATGAAATGTGAGGGTGTTAATGTCAACTGGTCTAGCTCATCTGGAGATGGGCATAGTGGTTTTCTGTTGACCATTGTTTGTATATCTTTCAAGCTCGCTTGAAAGGTATGTTTGTAGATTAAGTGGTGACCGTGGACTTTATAAAACACCTGTTTTATAACGCCAATCAGTCGTTCATAAACTCCACCATACAATGGTGCTTTAGCTGTGATGAAGTGCCATCTAATGCCTCTTTCATCTAAGCTAGGTTTGATTTGTCGTTCTTCAGTGAACGTTTTCCAGTACTCTGGTAAGTATGTTGTAATTAAATGGAATTGCGCTGTGTTATTGGATAGGATAACTTTGGGTGTGCCTTTGTCAGCGAAAAATGTTAGGAATGCTGTCCAGATGTCCTCAGTTGTCAGGTTTGATACTGAGAGTAGGTGCACCGCTCGGGTGGAAAGGCATGTGAATATCAACACCCAGTTTTTGATTGGTGGTGTGGTTGGTGTTGCCAACTGTGCTTTCAATTTTGGCAGGTATTTGTCAAATACAATAAATGGGCCAAAGATGTCCACACCTGTGTAGGTGAATGGATTTACAAAAGGTACCAGACAAAAGTCTGGTAGTGCTGAAAAATTTGGTTGTTTAAACGGTCTTGTTTAAGCTTTTTAGCATAGTGTGCACAACTTCTTTAGAATTTGAGGTAACACTTTTAGTGACTTTGGTACGAAATAGTGTCTTCTAAAGTCGGTTATAGTAAATTTCGTACCAGAGTGTACGTTTTTCAGATGTGTATGCATCAGAATTAATTTTGTTAAATGAGATTTAGGATGCATCAGGATTGTTGATAGCATATCTCTTGCGTACTCTATATCAGGTAGATAATTTACTGTACGTAATATCCCAGATGGATCAATCAGGATGTGGAATTTTTTGTACAAGATGTATGGAGGGTGATTTCATTTTTCTAATACTTCGATAATTTTTCCGAAGTATTTCTTTTGGTCAGCTCTGATGAAGCAGAGTAGAGCAAAGTGAAAAGTGAAATCTAATGTTTACTAAAGCGTCGTACAGCTTCTTTACATTGTAAGAATGTACGTACGGGTTTAGATAAAGTATTGAATTTTGTGATATCTATGTTGAATGGAGGAGTGTTCAATGGTGGATGTATGAAACTTTCGAAAGGTATTTCATCTTTCGGAATATAGCATGATTTGGTGATGGTCAAATCAAGGGGCTGGCTTTGGTTTGGTGGGTGAGCTACCCACTGTTGAGACAGAACTTCAGGTTCCGGTAATGTGACTTCACATTGATCTGTGTTTGGACCAATGAAGAAGTGTGGGATGAATCTTTTTGCTGATTTCATCTGCCTTAGATGTTTGGCAGGATGATGTTTGTCAAAAATTGATTCATCATCAATTGTCATTGACGCTGATTTTTTATACTTCTTTCATTGTGTGAAATACAGGCGTATCTATTTTGGTTGGTTTGTCTGGTAGGCTTTCGATTATGTTCAAATCGGTTTCTGGCCAAGATTTTTCATCTTGGGATAGCCAAGTTGGGGCAGACCACCAGGTACGGAGGAACTGTGCGTCCTGGTGGCAAATGTGGGTTTGGGAGCCTCGCAGCAGCTCTGCGAAGCTCTTCTTCTTCATCAACTTCCTCGGCCCAGTGTGGTTGTGGGGCCAGGGTTGCATCTTGTTGATGAGATGTCGATGCTTCGTTCGACTCCTCCTCCTCCATCAATATTGCTTCGGGATTGAGGAGGACGTCGATATCGTCGCCGCGGGACTTGTTTACATTTTCTTGATTATTCATGTTCTAAGAACAGGATGAAAGGAAAAGGGAAAAAAAATTAATTATTCCTCTTTTTTTTAGGCCTATCGGTTGAAAAGGGAGATAAGATCGAACAAAAAACTATTTTTGCATTCGTACTATTAACCTACATTCGAACGAAGGTCAATGACACGATTGTGTATTAGTATTACAGTGGTCTGTTTTTATAAACGCTCGCCGTATTTTTGTATGGAAGAAAGAAGTAACCAGTGTTATGAATTTTTACCATGTGCTTTAATTTTATGTGGAAGGAAGATCGTAAATTGCTTTTTACGCGATTTTATCGATTTTTGGAAATCGTTTTTTTGAAATTTTTCAGTCTTTTTGACGAATGAAAAATCGAGCCTGATCCGTGGGCGAAAAAGTCTTTTCAAATTTTACAGAAATGATTAATATTAGTTCTAAAAAAGTTTTTTTCAAGTCTTTTTAAGAGGTGAAAAAATCGGGCATGGCCCGTGGGCAAAAAGGTCATTTTTGAGTTTTGAAAAAAGAAACTGGTTATTGAAAATTTTTTCAAGTCTTTTGTGAGAAACAAAAAATTGGGCATGACCCATGGGCGAAAAGGTTATTTTCGGTTTTCAAAAAAGATAATGTGTTTTCAGAATCAGTCTGGATTTCAAGGTCCTACAAAAAAAATTTCGGTGTGACCCTGGGGCAACAAACCAATTTTGATTCGTAACTAGATTACGCACAAATGACTAAGTTTTGCACTAAGATCGATATGCGATCTTAGGGTATTATAAAGATGGCGGACTGGCTATTGAATTTATAATAAATTATAATAATACACAATATGAATAAATTATTTGAAGTCCGAATAACTAAGATTTAGTCTCGTAACAATCTGTTACAAATGCATATTCCCAAAATGGCGACGCTTTAGAAAATTTGCTAAAGATTACCATGATGCGTATTTGTACTTACGGTTTTCATTTTGAATAAATGGCTGCACCTTGAGGATACTTTGCCTTTACACTCCGGGGGGAATGATTGAGTAAAACTTGTAAATAATTACAAAAATATTCGGCAAATGACTAATTAAAAACGTGATATTGTGCAATTAATTCTGGAGTGCACTTTGATCGATTGGAAAATCTGACAAGAAGTGAAGATGATGCACTATCAATTTGTATATCAGGGGTACGTCGTGTTGAACACGTTGTTGTTGGGGTGAGATAGTGCATGCGTGGGGTTTTTTCTCCACCGTCGCTGCCGTTGCAGCGGACTGCACAAACTTTGTTTGTGTGTGTTTTTTTGTAAGGGTTACGATCTTTTTTACGTATGTGTGCGTGTTCACACAAAAAATTCATTTGATTGTTCGATTGTCCAGTGGCTGGTGAAAGCCGATAAGTCTTTTGTCTTCTACACAATCGTCGTAGTTTTGAGGAATTTCAATCGGTTTTTTATACTATTTGTGTCTTTAATAGAGATCGTTTTTTCAAACGTACAAGTGCAAGAGAGATAGGAATATTCCTAGATTTTTTTCTGTCTCTCTCGCTTTGTTCAGATTTGAAGGAAGAAGACACAAATGCACTATTATTTAGCGATTTCTGTATTTTGTACAGCCTAAATGTTTCAAAGACAAATTTGTAGATTCGATGTATTTTATTTACAGAAATAATATACGTAATATTCGGTGCTGAGGGCGGTGGAAAAATAATTATGGATTATTTTTTCGTTGGCTATTTAGCAGAAGTAATTACGAAAGGCATATTTAGGCTAATTAACAATTAGAAAATGTATGACTATACCTAGTATAGGGAGTTAACAATGAATTGAGTTTCAGTCTCCAATAAGTCTAAATGTTTAAGTCTGAGTATAACTGTCAGGCTAATTCTTATTGAGACTGGTAATTGCGTACGATGTATGGGTGAGAGTTATTTATTAGTGGAAGCGTGTATTATTTCAGTTCAAGTCGAACCGTATGTCGGGCCGCTAAAAAATTAATATTTCTGTTTTTTGCGATCAGATCCGAAATTAATTTTCGATTTCCGAAAAGAGATTTCGATGTTTGGAATGATATTTCAATTTTCGAAATTAAATTTCGAGTTGCGAAATTAAATTTTGATTTGCGAAATCAAATTTCCGATGAAAACGAATTATTAAATTCGAGGTTCAGTGAAAAACACTGTGCTCCTGCTACCATGTATTGGAGGAGTTTACTATTATGTTGGTTTAACGTCACAAGGACGAATAAAATATGTTCGTTGTCACACACCTTAGCTCGCGCCTGGTTGTGGAACAACTGTTAGCGTCGCCTCAGCCCAGTATCTCCAGTCATGTCGAGACCTCTGTGCATCGCTAGTGTGCACAGGACTCGTGGGCGTAGCCATGACAACCCGTGTAGTGAATTGGTGAAAATTGAAACCAAAAAGCAAATGTAAAAGGGTCTGGATAAAGTGTCACCAAAAAGGGTATCAAATAAGTGTAATGAAAAAGCACGACACTTCTGCCCCCTCCCAAATTCCCAGGTATAAAACCTCTTTTTTTCTTATATTGTGACTTAACACTGTCCATGCTCACGTCATACCTTACCAAATAATTCTGTTACCCTGTGGCGATGATCCTTCAGTGTGGCAATACCTGTATTATAGTGAGGTTCTGCCCCCATGAATTTCCCCGGAGTAAGACCTTCAAAAAAGTATTGTCTCATCATCCGCCATACCAAGGAGCTTCATTTTCCAAGGATCACTACTGCTCAGAATCTCCAACTCTTGTCCTTTTTGTTTTCCGCCAGCTGTACCTCCATTCTAATAATAATTCAAAACTCACTTCTTATTTCTGGTAGGTATCAGTATAAATATTTAGAAAAATAGAACATCTACCAGACAGAAAAACTAATGTGCATTAATCACAGGAAGTTTTTCTATGTTTTTGCGTATTTTTCCTGTTGATTTTTGTACGGTACAACAACAATATCAGTGAGTAAGTATTTACATTTCATACAATTCTGCGTAAATTGAGCATAACTTGTTCGTGGGCTGTAAACGAAAAACATTGCATATTTTAGTCTTTTTAGGGCGTAAGTAAGTACTTGTGTGCGAATATTTGACTGTTTTTTTTTTTTAAATTTTAAGCAATATAAATCTTTCTTCTTTCAGCTTTACAAACCTGATTTTCGAATGTTAAACTTTTTTGGCACCTTATATGTTTCCGTATACTATTATACGTTTTTTCTAAGTAAAATAAATAGGTACTCAGTAAAATTCGAGTTTTCTTCTTTTGTTTTTTAATACGCCTTTAGAAACAGGTGAATACATATTGATGCCAATATAAGGGGAAGGGATCGTGTGGATCTGCTGGCTAACAGTCCAATAAGTATGAATTTTTAAATCCAACGTAACCAAGCCAAACCGCCATTTTGTGTTGAAAACATGGTGATGGCCGGTCTCAAACTCATTGCAAAACCAAGCGGCCAAACTTTGCGTCACGCGGAGCCCTAAAAAATAGTTCATTAACTATAACTTGTTTTTCAAAACAGAAATACAATTATCGGCTGACCGCTAATCTGACGTCAATTACCTACATTAAAAAATAATAATCAATAAAAATACGTTCGACCTCGGATAATTTAACGGAACTTTATTTAAATACAATATAGGACTTGAAAAAATGATGGCTTATCATAAAATAGTTGTGAACATCGCACGCTGGCCTCTGGTTTATGCAAAGAAAATAATAAATGCCATAAATAATTATTACGAACATAAGATATCACGTTTATACCTAAATAATTATACTAGATAAGTGATGAGTCAAGGACCTCGGATGACGAATAAAAAGACGTTTAAACTCAGTCAAGCTGTAGAAGTACACTATATTTCATGTAAAATGAGTATAACAATCTGTATGATAGTTTAACAAGCGATACAGAGTTAGACAAAGGTTCCGGATGATTAGGTTTCGATTGAATAAAGTTGAATGAGTGGGAAAGAAAGTGTTACCATGAATGAGAGAGTTTAAGAAAAGATTAAGTGTTGTTCATCAGTGTGGATAGAAAAGGATTGGTATACCCAACACCCCTCCACAATCCTTTGAACGGAGCACGAAATTATTTGTTCAGATTTGCACAAAAATTGATAAAAATATTTGGAAATACAATTACACTTGAAATATTCGTAATATATATAAAAAAATAAAAAGGCAAGTGGATTGTGTTCATTAAAAGCTAAAAATTGGTAACTATCACATGCTACATTGTTAATAATTATTATATTGGTGAAATTATGGTAACTAAGTTGGTAAATTATACAAAAAATATAGGTAATTAAGTAAGTGTTTATCTTGAAATAAATCAAATAGCAAATGCACAACATACAATTGAAATGAAATACAATAGTGGGATAATTTTGTTTCTTTAAGGGAATATTTGATTGTAGAATCATGAAAAGCATAAATTAAAAAAATTTCCAAATAATAAAAATATTTAATAAAAAAAATTCGAGAGGATATAATTTTAATTTGAAAAAAAAAAATGAAATGGGGAAAATCCACTCAAAATTAAATAATTCTAGTAAAGAATTTCAAAAAAAGAAAATAAATAAATAAAATTCAAGAATTTGTGTGAACATAATTTCAAAGTAGAATAAAAATTTAAATAAAAACGGTCAAGTCTTTGTTCAGATAAGCGAAATCACATAAAATAAAATTCAACAATGTTCGAGACAAAGTTGTGCAGTATTCCTAGTATTACAGGTTCATGCAAAATATAGATTTGAATAGAGAAAACGGCGCTAACGAAAATATGAATAGTTTAAGATAAGGAGGCGAGAGTTTGTTGCACCAAACAATAAGTAAAGTATACAAGTTTGAACAAAAGAACGAAACAAGCCATGCTTATGTGATGAAAGGTACATTCTCGGACAAAAGTGTTTGCCAAATGCTGCAAACAAATTACTGAAAATTGTTCGTTTTCAATTATTTTTTTGGCCAAAAATATCCAAAAATAACAGGCATTTTGGATATACAAATAAAATTTTGATCTGACAAGAAATAATATGCACAAAATTACGAAAATGTTATAAATCAAAGTTAAATACCTGATGTTAGTATTACTAACTTTTACAGCAAATTACAATTTTTTATGACTGAACACCTATTTTTTTGACTTCTCTGACCAAATGACTGTTGAATTTGACCATTTTCGATATGATGAACCAGCTAATGACTCTGTATTTGGACTTTGACAAATTTTATTAAGATGAATACAGTACTTTAACAAACTCTGACTGGAACTTAGATGATTTTAACAATTTGAATTTTGACTAGATAATTTCTACATTGGTAACTTGGAAATTTGAATTAATGACGAGTTATGACGATTAATTTCAGCTGTTTCACTGTAGGCGATCATTCAACTTGCAGTGGTTTGTGACGATATGATCCAATAATAGTTTCGGCGAGTTAATTTCGCACAAGCAGGGAGATAATTAACGACATTTACTGACTTCCGGACAACACAAGCAGGGCTCCCAAACAGTTCAGCAATCAACGACAACCATGGAAATTTGAAAACACAACCAAATTTGACACACAAGCAGGGCACAAATTTTTTAAGCAATTGACGTAGTTGACTACGAGATAATCAGTGAATTAACGAACAATTTTGGTCATTAATATTTTGATCCAAAATTTTACAAAAGCACAAGTTGGAGCTAAGTTAGCCAACATAAGAATTTACAAAAATGACAAAAAAAAATGCATTGAGCTTTGTAGCAGATTTTTGTTTATCACAAACGATTAAACTTTGGTTAGTAAAAAAAATTTTGTTGCATAGGTTTAAAGATTGTTACCGAGCGATGCTACCATGATGAGTCAAGGACCTCGGATGACGAATAAAAAGACGTTTAAACTCAGTCAAGCTGTAGAAGTACACTATATTTCATGTAAAATGAGTATAACAATCTGTACGGTAGTTTAACAAGCGATACAGAGTTAGACAAAGGTTCCCGATTAGGTTTTGATTGAATAAAGTTGAATGAGTGGGAAAGAAAGTGTTACCATGAATGAGAGAGTTTAAGAAAAGATTAATTGTTGTTCATCAGTGTGGAGAGAAAAGGATTGGTATACCCAACAATAAGCTACTAGTTAAACATTAAAACGTAGGCCTATAGGTATATATTTAGCATTTTAAAACTCGGTAGGTAGATAAATACAGCTACTTTTGATAACAGTCTAATTGAGCTATGCATTAATAAATAGGCACTACAGAGATTCACAATTTTTATTTCTCATACCTAATCTATGAAGATAACAATTTTTTCAACTCATCGAGATGTTTATTCTCTCAAGCGATATTTTTGTTAATCCTGTCAATTCCATTGGTGATACTGAACTCGTATCTCTTCAGTTCGTCGCCCGCTATTTTCACAAAATCTGGGAACTGAAACAAAACGAATTCCTTTATAGAAATACCAATGCGACATTTCACATTTGCGTTCGGAATTATTGTTTACCTGTTTCAGTTCGTCTTCGGTATCATCAGTTCGGTGAGATTTTGGATTTGATCAGATATGGTCAGACTGGCTAAGACGAATCCCATCGATGCTTCTCTGACGTTGCCAGCTTTCTCATTGAGTCCGCCTCTATCAGCTATTTCTGACAACGTTTTAGAGGAGGAAACCATAGCTCAATTTTAAAATGTAGACGATGAAATTAATTAATATTAATATTTTATTTTTTTTATGTTTCACGGTGATTGGTGGCATCGAGAAGTAAAAAGCGCAGTACCATAGGAGGAATTTTTCAGACGATGCGGGGGCCTTGACCAAGGCATTCCACGAACCACCGTCCTCGCATCTGCCCATAAGATCCCACCACCAATGTAATAAGTGAAACATAGACTCTGAAGCTTAACGTAATAAATCTGTACTAATTAGGTATTGGCATTAAAAAAAAAAAAAAAAAAATTGTTTCTCAGACTTGGCCTAGTACTTGGCTTAATTAAATTGTAAGGCATAAAAGAAAAAACTATAGCGCAGTAAGCCTCGCTGGAAAAAGTAGGTTTTCGAGAAAAACAATTATGAATTTTGATGGTCACATTAATTGTCTGCAAGTTTACATGCGTTAATGGTATGTTATGATTGTATGAAAGTTTTAGCTACTGACAAAATATTAGACAATGTAAAATTTAAAAGCATTATTTCTTGAAATGAAAAATTTATTATGATTATAAAATATGGTAAATAATCAAATTATTTCAAATAAAACCAAATAAATATAATAAAGTTATGAAATAAAAAAAAAAAGAAATCATGAACCTGTGGTTAATTTTTGTAAAGAGTAAAGGCAAATTGGAAAAAAAAAAAAAAAAAGAGGAAAAAAAAGCTTTACTGGAAGTACCGTTTAGCCGATCCGCGCAAAAATTGGTAGCATTTTACATTAAATTAAAATAAATAGTTATTTCAAATTTCGTGACTATTAGTGCAAAATTGTGAATTTATAGCCAAAATAAAAACAAAAATGGTGGTACCAGAAGTACCGTCCGGCTGATCCGTACCAAAATCAATAGGTGTGGTCTCTGGCTTAGTAAAAATGTTCGCACTAAATTTCGTGATTATCAGACAAGAATACCTGTACGGGGAAGAAGAAATTGACTATTATATATACAAATAATTATATTTGAGTTATTGATGGTAAAATTTTCCTGAGGTCATGAAACAAAAAAGTATCAACCCCAGGACCGTAACTAGGTACGTGCGATCTGTGCATTTGCACAGGGCAGCAGAGTGCAACGGCGCCATACCAACCAAAAAAAAAATACCTTAATATAATACATTGTCCGATACATTGTTTGGACGACGAAAAAGAATATCATTCTAATTTAGGTAATGGGAGGGTATCAAAAAGTTTGTTCGCACAGGGTGGCAAAAAAGCTAGATATGGCCCTGATCAACCCCCAACCCTGGAGCCTAATACCGCACCAAGTGTAATAAGTAGATTGTATCTCAGTCTCGAAACAATACACCAAGGGTTATCAACCTTTTTTGGTCACAACCTAAAACCAAGGCTTCAATTTGGGATTTATAATCACTTTTTAGGTCAATAATTCACATTAGATCTGTCCTGGCAGCTAGGGAACTATAGGATATGCAGGAATTCTGCAATATGTTTTCTTCTTCAAGGACATATATATGATGGAGATGACATAATAGTGGTTTTGGTGTCAGATTTATGGATAGCGCTACCCATACCACGTATTTTACTTTCTAAAAATCTGATTGGAAGAAAAAATCACCACGTACATTTGTTTATAAACATTGTTGTACCGGAGAATCTGATTATTCTGATTGGTTGATGTCGATTGTTACAGGGTAATTTGTATGCCAGTGTACACGTGCTCCATGTAGATGTTAATTCAACTGTTGATTTCATTGTAAAACAGAAGCATGTCATCTCCATTATATATATATATATATATATATCCTCAAAGGTTCTCTTCAACTATGCTGTACAATTTTTAAGGAGTTACCCGAATGTTTTTCTTGTTGTTTTCTGTACATTATTTTTAACAAAGTGATAAAAATTTACTTATTTAGTTCCACATAATCACAATTATCAAATTCAATTACTAGAAAACTGTTGTTTGTAGAAAACCCAAACTTCTGGAAGATATCAATGCATACTATCTTAAGAATCTTAGAAAATTTCAGCTCACTCATATGTTTACTTTTTGAGATATCACTGAAATTCCCCACCCGTACTGAGTTCTTATCATTTGAGTCAGATAATCCAAATAGAATTTCTGAAATATCTCAAAAACTAAACCGGTAAATGAGGTAAAATTCCATGAAAAATCAACATTATTAAATTAATAACAATTCTGTGAAATTTTCAATGAAGTCATACGTTTATTTCATGAAAAATTGCTGAAATTCTGTTCAAACTGATTGATTCAAATAATAAAAATGAAGTTAGTGTAGTTGGACAATTTCAGTAATATCTCGAGAATCTAAAGTGCGATTTCATTGAAAATTTCACAAAATCTTTACCTGATACATGTTGATCTTTTCTACAAATTTCAACTCTCTACAATTGGCAGTTCTCTTGATCAGTTCTCTTGATTTGTCACATTAGATAATCAAAAATAGTCCGTTCAGTTCCATTCATACAAACTAGACTCGGCTCCCTAATTTGTTCCCATGTTTTCCTACAATTAATCATCTCTATGAATTAGCAATACAGATTGTAAGGTACCTATAATAAATGGAAAAATGAAACTCAACTGTGAATATTAAGTAAGATGATGTGGAAGAAGTAATAGAATAATCTGGTGGTGTGATAGAAAATACTCACACCTACCATAACAGTCTGTTTTTAATCTGCCAACAGTATAATACGCTTTTTTGCTCACGTTTTTATGTCGAAGAAGTAAAGTACCCAATTCAAACATTAAAAGATTCTATAATTATCAGAGTTTGCTTTTTCTTTCAATCTTTCAATTCATTTTGTCAATTTGAAATAAGAATTGAAAGTAAGATCAAGCTGAAATATTATAACTTCAAAATCACCGCCATATATGATGGCTACTATGATTGATTGTTCAATGGCTCATAACATCAAGTTCCTCCAACTTTAATCAAGGTCTTAACGTTGGTAACTATTACGTATAAGTTCACTCGTCTATTTAAATGTAAAAAGATCGTTTTATCCAAAATCTAGGGCTTTTTACACATAATCCATGGGGAGTTGTGTGAGATACCACGAGGAAAGACCTCATGGTTCTATGTAAGATGTAAGCAAGCTTGTTTCATGTCATTTTTCCCCTTCTGATCTAAGACATTGATATTTCTTGCAATCTGCAGTCTTAGACTGACTATCAAAATTTTATCTTTTACTATATTTATATTTGTGGATTAACCTTTTTAAATAATCATGTGACCATCATTTTTGGGCGTCAAATAATTATCTTGATAACTCAGATTCCAATATTTTTTCATTATATTTAATATACCTAGCTACTTTTGTAATATACAAATAAAAAAATATTTTTCAGTGATTAAATATCACAAAAAAATAACAATAACTAGCACATTCATCGATTAAACAAAACCAAACCAACCTTAAGTTTATGTTACCAGTTTCCTGTAACTTTGCAGTACCTCCAGACCAACTGTAGGAATTAGGTCCATTTCTCCAGCCCCCCCATTTCAAATTTTGACCTGAAAATTTTTGGCCTAATTGTGCTCAGTTTGTGCTAATATGTGCCATCAATTTTAGAATTTGCACTCACCCCCTTCCTTAGATATAAACAAAAGAGTCTGGGTGGGGTTGGAGAAATGCTAGCCCCCCACTTCGAATTTTGACTCTAAACTTTGTATGTGTAACGTATATTTTTGTCTATTTTTAGAGATGACGAACATATTCGTTCACTCATTTTCGAATACCAAAAAGTAGATATTTATCAACAATTATTATCCTATAACTCTTTATAAACAACCACTAAATTACCAGTATTTAATTTTATGAATATAGACATACTTTCTGTATATTCATGACCTAGTTGTACCTGTCCCTCGAGTACTCGACGAGTCAGCACAACCCTATAATAACAACACCCTACCTCACTTTACCTATCTGACACGTACGTTTTCATACCCTGAACGAGTATATAACCCCTCGATTCAGTGGAAGAGAAATAGTACAGTTCGACAGTTCCTCGACAGCTACTTCTAAGTACCTGGAACCTCTCTTGTAGAAGTCTCTAGTGAACAGATAGTCTTGCTTGTTGAATTGTGATTGTATATGTATAAATATTAACATATATGTATGTACTGTGATGTACAAATTATTATTTTATTACATGTGTAAACTAACTCATGTGTTTGAAATATTATTGAGTCTCTAATTAATGTTAAGGTCCACGATAGTGTGTGGATGATAAACTTGAATTTATTTTTTAGAAGTATTACTGCTTTTAAAGTACGTGATATTTCGTGTATGGTGTACTCCCAAAAGTGGTCTTAATTGGGTACATTACCACCTCTTTTGGCCGTTACAGTATGGTAATTGTGCTTCATTTGTGCTAATTTGTGCGGTTAATTTTAGAATTTGTACTCATTTATTTTCAAATATAGGGGCCTCAGAAATTTATGTGTCAGCCACCCCCCCCCATTTGGAATTTTGAGTTGAAACTTTGCATGGTAATTGTGCTTAATTTGTGCTAATTTGTGTTGCAAATTAAAAATTTTATACTCATTCCCTTTCAAAAATATTTGTGGTTTTATGTCTCCCCTCAGCCCCCCATTTTGAATTTTGACTCAAAACTTGGCATACTTATTGTGCTCAGTTTGTGCCAATTTGTGCCAACCATTTTAAAATTTGTGCTCACTTCCCAACTCAGATAGGGAGGATGAAAGATTTCCCCTCAGCCCCCCTCCTTTTTGAATTTTTATACAAAACTTTGCCCACTACTCTTTTTTGATTTGTGCTTAATTGTGCCAACAAGCTTATAATTCCTGTACATTCAAATCTTTAGTTATTTGCAAAACAAATTTGGGTGGGGCTGGGGAAATGCAGCCACACCCACTTCAAATTTTGACTTGAAATTTTGCAAACTGATTGTGCTCAATTTGTGCTGATTTGTGCCAACCATTTTATAATTTGTGCTCAATTATTAACTGAAATAAGGGGTGAGGAAGGTTTTGTCTTAGCCCCCCCTTTTGGAATTTTGAGCTGAAACTTTTCCCATTATTTTATCTTAAATTGTGCTTATTTGTGCCAACTTTCTTTTTTGAAATTTTAAAGTTGTAATTTCAAGCAACTAATAACAATCACCCATTTCTGCTGTAGCCTAAATAATAGTCATTTATAACAAAATTTTCAGTAGGGTCAAGAAAATTCAAGCCTTCCATTTTAAATAGGAGTTAAATTTTATTACAATTTTTATGACAGTTTGTACTAAATTTTTACCTTGGTACTTTTGAGGGAACTATACTTAACTCATACTTTGCAGTATGTCAGATTTTCTTAATTTGGAATTTTCTGGTTCTTACTAAAAAACTTTGTAAAATTTTTCCATTGATCACTCTCTATTGACAGTTTTTTCCATTTAAGTTGCCAAATCAAAAATATTATCATAAAAACCTTCTATGTGAATTAAATAGAAAGAAAAAAACAAATTTTTATGGTCATATGTGTATAAATTATTAAGTAGGTATTCATGCTAATTTTGGTTTTATATACTTAATAATTTAGAAAATACATTTGGTGATGTATCATACGATAAAATGTAAAAACTCAATATTAAGCCCCTTTAGGGGCCCATTTGGGGATGAAGAATGGGTCAAATGGAGAAAAGAACACAAAATTTGTTCTGGGCCCCTCAAAAAACATAATTGTTGATGTATCACACAATAAAAGGTGAAAACTCCAAATTAACCCCCTTTTGGGGCCCACTTGGGGATGAAGAATGGGTCAAATTGAGAAATCCACACAAAATTCAGATTCTGCGCCTCAAAAACCATATTTGGTGATGTATCACACAATAAAAAGTGGAAACTCAAAATTAACCCCTTTTGGAAAATATTACTATATCCTATGCATAATGCAACAGAATTAGAAACAAACTCATTGTCACTGTTATTGCATAGGTATACAACAAACATCGATATGTTTTGCGATGTATTGATGTTCTTCACCAGATCGATGCAATATTTTTTTTCGATATATCAATATTGAATAAAATACATATTTTGGGAATTTTTTGGACAACTGTTTGAAATTTTCTTTTCATATTATGCCAGAAACCTTCGCTGGAATATACTCAACAACTTCCAAAAGTTTCATGGCCATCAGATGAATGGTGTAGTAATGTATAAAAGACAAACAGTCATACATTCTCTTTTATATATATAAATAACACTGGCCAAAGAAATCTTAAAAATTCCCCATAGATAACCCAAAAATATTTTTCAAAATTTGGGAATTTTTTTCATCAAAAAAGTAAGATTACTGAATAACACATCGTGATTGGATCACCCAAAAGTGTCTAGGAAACGGTATTTCTTGTAGTTATTGTTGTTATATAAATATTTCAGATAACACCATTCTGTCAGTACTATATTAGCCTTCCTTAGAGATGCATGTCTAAATATTCCTCTAGCAAAATTATTGAGTTTTGACATTTTACTGTGTGATACAATAGAAAATAAGTTTTTTGAAGCACCGAGTCCAAATTTGGTGTTCATTTCTCAATTTGAACAATTCTTCATCCCCAAATGTGACCCAAAAGGGGGTTAATTTTGAGTTTCCACTTTTTATTGTGTGATACATCACCGAATATGTTTTTTGAGGCACCCAGACCAAATTTGGTGTTCTTTTCTCCATTTGCCCCTTTCTTCATTCCAAAATGTGCTGCAAAAGGTGGTCAATTTTGAGTTTCAACATTTTATTTTGTGATACATCTGTAATGTATATTTTCATCTATTTTAAGAAATGACAAACATATTTGTTCACACAGTTCCGAATACCAAAAAACATAGATATTTGATCCTATAACTCTGTATAAACATCCACTAAATTACCCGTATTTGATTTTATGAATATAGATATACCACCTGTATATTCATGACCTATTTGTGTCTGTCCCTTAAGTATTCTACAAGCCAGCACAACCCTATAATAACAACACCAAACCTCACTTAGCCTATCTGATACGTACGTTCTCGTACCCTGAACGAGTATATAATCCCTCGATTCAGTGGAAGAACACACAGTTCCTCGACAGTTACTTCTTAGTATCTGGAACCACTTTAGCAGAAGTCTCTAGTGAAAAGATAGTCTTGTCAAACGGATTGTGATATTGTACGTATAAGTATTAACGTAATGATTTATGTATTGTGTTTTACAAACTTATTATTTTATTAAAGGTGTAAACTCACTCGTGTTGAGTCTCTGTAACACATTAAGGTCCACTATAGTTTGTGGATAGTAAACTTGAATACTTGAATTATTTTAGAAGTATTACTGCTTTTCGAGTACGTGATATTTCGTGTATGGTGTAATAACAAAAATGGTTCTAATAAGGTACATTACCACCTCTTTTGGCCGTTACAACATCACCAATTACGTTTTTTGAGGCACCGAGTCAGAATTTTGTGTAGATTTCTCAATTTGACCCATTCTTCATCGCCAAATGGGTGGCAAAAAGGGGTTAATTTTGAGTTTTCACCTTTTATTGTGTGATACATCACCAATTATGTTTTTTGAAGCGCCAAGTCCGAATTTGGGGTTTGTTTCTCCATTTGACCCATTCTTCATCCTCAAATGGGCCCCTAAAGGGGTTTAATATAGAGTTTTCACATTTTATAGTGTGATACATCACAAAATATGGTTTTTGAGGCGCCCAGACTGAATTTGGTGTTCTTTTCTCCATTGGACCTATTCTTCATCCTCAAATGGGCCCCTAAAGGGACTTAATATTGAGTTTTCACATTTTATTGTGTGATACATCACAAAATATAGTTTTTGAGGGGCCCAGAACAAATTTTGTGTTCTTTTCTCCATTTGACCCATTCTTCATCCCCAAATGGGCCCCTAAAGGGGCTTAATATTGAGTTTTTACATTTTATCGTATGATACATCACCAAATGTATTTTCTAAATTATTAAGTATATAAAACCAAAATTAGCATGAATACCTACTTAATAATTTATACACATATGACCATAAAAATTTGTTTTTTTCTTTCTATTTAATTCACATAGAAGGTTTTTATGATAATATTTTTGATTTGGCAACTTAAATGGAAAAAACTGTCAATAGAGAGTGATCAATGGAAAAATTTTACAAAGTTTTTTAGTAAGAACCAGAAAATTCCAAATTAAGAAAATCTGACATACTGCAAAGTATGAGTTAAGTATAGTTCCCTCAAAAGTACCAAGGTAAAAATTTAGTACAAACTGTCATAAAAATTGTAATAAAATTTAACTCCTATTTAAAATGGAAGGCTTGAATTTTCTTGACCCTACTGAAAATTTTGTTATAAATGACTATTATTTAGGCTACAGCAGAAATGGGTGATTGTTATTAGTTGCTTGAAATTACAACTTTAAAATTTCAAAAAAGAAAGTTGGCACAAATAAGCACAATTTAAGATAAAATAATGGGAAAAGTTTCAGCTCAAAATTCCAAAAGGGGGGGCTAAGACAAAACCTTCCTCACCCCTTATTTCAGTTAATAATTGAGCACAAATTATAAAATGGTTGGCACAAATCAGCACAAATTGAGCACAATCAGTTTGCAAAATTTCAAGTCAAAATTTGAAGTGGGTGTGGCTGCATTTCCCCAGCCCCACCCAAATTTGTTTTGCAAATAACTAAAGATTTGAATGTACAGGAATTATAAGCTTGTTGGCACAATTAAGCACAAATCAAAAAAGAGTAGTGGGCAAAGTTTTGTATAAAAATTCAAAAAGGAGGGGGGCTGAGGGGAAATCTTTCATCCTCCCTATCTGAGTTGGGAAGTAAGCACAAATTTTAAAATGGTTGGCACAAATTGGCACAAATTGAGCACAATTAGTATGCCAAGTTTTGAGTCAAAATTCAAAATTGGTGGGGCTAGCATTTCCCCAGCCCCACCCACAAACTTTTTTTTATATATTAAGAAGGGGGTGATAACAAATTCCAAAATTGGTAGCAAAATTTAGCACTATTTAAATCCAGTTAATATGAAAAATTTTGGGTCAAAATTCAAACTGTGGGGCTGAGGGGAGACATAAAACCACAAATATTTTTGAAAGGGAATGAGTATAAAATTTTTAATTTGCAGCACAAATTAGCACAAATTAAGCACAATTAGCATGCAAAGTTTCAACTCAAAATTCCAAATGGAGGGGCTGACACATAAATTTCTGAGGCCCCTATATTTGAAAATAAATGAGCACAAATTCTAAAATTAACTCACAAATTAGCACAAATGAAGCACAATTACCATATAAAGTTTAGAGTCAAAATTCGAAATGGGGGGCTAGCATTTCTCCAACCCCACCCAGACTCTTTTGTTTATATCTAAGGGGGGCCGGAGAAATGGACCCGTAGGAATTACAGAAAAATCTGTGATTCTGTAGCTACAGGTTTTTGCCCAAACAGTTTTTCTGTACGCAGGAATGCTGCCCAAACACATTTCTTTCCATTTTTAATACAAATGTTACAGAATCTGCGAGGTCTGTAGCTGCCCGAATGGAGCCATTCACTTCATGAACAATGCACTGACATACTTTGTTTTTTTTTCTGTAACTTTTGGCAATTCATCATGAAAGCCACGTCATGACTCGTAGGTTGAGAACCAGTATTTTATAGGCTACAGTGTAGCCTACTTCTGACAAATTCTTTTCCATTTTTCATTTTTTTTTCTACTACATTACCAGCAAAATTAACTTACTCAAACAAGTAAAAAGAAACTTTTTTGCCAAATCGAAACCAATCTCAACTGAGACGATAGACCAATAAGTCAGTGAGCTATCTTCTCCGCAAATTTTAGTCGAATCAAAGTCCTGTTCGGTATTCTAGAAATCATAATTTTTATTTCATGAACCAAACTATTGTTTTTTTACAAGGTAATTTACTTATTCAGCATTATTTATTATTATTATTATTATTATTATTATTATTACTATTATTATTATACTTTTCTCCTGAAATGTATATAAATTTTACGAAACCGAACTTTGCTACAGGGCCACTCCACACAGCTACATTATCTTCCAAAATGCTTCAGCCCCTGCGGGAAAAACAATTATAGCCAAAATAACTATGGCCTTGGCTATATGACTGGCATGATCAAAAGAAACCACTAGTGATATGATAGAATAAGGGCCCTGGATGTTTTAAGGGAGCGAAAAATTTACCATTACATTACTATAGAAACTCAACTAGAATTACTGATTTTTTTCCAAAAAAAGATTAGATTTCCTGTCGTATTTTTCAAATAAATATTATATCGACTTTTTTAAGTTTTCTTCTTTTTTTTTTTTAATTCGTTCGTCAGGCTTGACCCAATTGAAACGGATTAAGCGGCGAGTGGGTACTAATTTTCCTAACTATGGCTTAAAAATTACTCATTTTAGAACTACTGAAGCTCCAAAAATGCAACATAATAGGATGTACCGGACGCAGAATCAAGTCGATCTGGACCAAAAACAAGAGGTCTCATCCTTGTTAAGAATCGAATAAGTACACAAAATTTCAAGACTATCGGATTGAAATCAAAAGCCCACACAAAATTAGTTTGACACACGTAATTTTCTCTTTCTTTAACTCATACACAATATACTTACGAGTAACATTATGATACTAACGAACACCAAATGCTGTTACGCAGAAATCATTCACGAACCTACATGAATCATAAATGTGTCCGAATTATCAATTAATCAGGTGCAAAATGAAGAAAAAAATTATTTCGAGTTAGACTGAAATTAAAATATGTACATTTTTAAAGCAAACCAACATGAATTAGTGAGAAAAATGAATGTATTTGTTATAATAGGTAATGAGTTATTTTCAAGTAGGTTTATAATCTTTGTAAAATAATAGTTACGTTTTCGTTTTAACAATATAAAATATTAAACTACCAATATTTTGAAACTAATACCATAATGAAAGCTAAATTACAAAATTGAAGAAAAAATATAAATAAATAAAAAGTAGGTATAGGTACTTATAGAGACAAATAAATTTTGGCAAATAAGGCTGACTTTTTAATATGAAATGTGAGTTTTTTTTTTTTTTTCTTTAAAGCTCTCAGTTTCTCAATGAAAGTAAAATAACATTCATAAATAACAATAAAAAACAAATTCAGGGTAGAACCCATTAAAAACGATTCTTGGTGTTTTATTCGAATAAAATTCCACAAAATTGCGACATCTGTTTTTTAATACCATAGGTAAGAATATACCTAAGTAAATTTTTTTTTTTTTTAACGATTTTATACGTTATAAGATTGTACTTATATTAATACCATAGGTATTTACGTTATATGAATGAAAATATAATAAACAAAATTGAAGTATCTGGGAAGATCTTTTCATAAAGTTAACTCAAATCTTTTTTCATTAGTACTAAAGAACTGAATTAAAGCTAAATATAACGAGTTGCGACATACCTACATTCATTCAAGTATACACACAGAGAAGAAAATTGAGATTTCAAATTTATTTCCTCCACAATAAAAACTGCAACTACGATACGTACCGTAAAAGGGAATTCAGGCTGCGATACATAAGAGTGTAGGTAACGTAATGGAATCGTTAAATAATAATGAAGCAGAAAATTATTATTTTCAATACATTCGAATACCACTTTTTTTTTATCTCCATAAATTTGTATTTAATAGTAAAATGAAGGTAGGGAGGCAGGTATAAAGCATAATTAAAATAAAAAACGATAGCTAAGAAAAGTTTAAAGAAGAGGAAGCTAACAATATAATTTAAAAATAAATAAATTAAAAAAATGGAATGTGAACACAGATCAAGAGCAGAAAAAAAATTGAAAAATTGATATGATTGAGCGATAGAGAAGCCAAAGTAGAAAGATATGCAATTTTAAATTTTGAAACAATAAAACAAAAAGTAACTTATCAATTTTCATTTTCAAACAATTTAATTTTTGTAATAACATACTTAGGCAAACAAAGCTCGAAAGTTTTAAGTTTCTTGAACGAAAAAAGCACCCATTGCAGACTTTCCAAATGAATGAATGATTTTTTTGAGAATAAAACGGTATATAATGTTGGCATTTACAAAAATAATTTGGTCAAATGGTGTACTGGAACCGAGAGTACGTAATTTTGTGGGGAAGAGTGGTACCCAGTGAGCCATGGTACACAGTGGAACTTTCTAAATAAAATGACCAATTTTTTTTTTGTCCAGAACTCCACTAATTATGGTTAGATAGTCATTATATATATCCCAAGCCAAAATTTTTTTAGAAAAAGTGCATTCTTCCTTTGTTATCAGTAATTTACTGTTTTCGTATGATTGAAGTTACTTTTTAAATAATTATTCAGTTCATACAGAACTTTAAAAAAAATTTTCAAAAGGCAAGTCATTGCAATAATCATCTTTAGCTATTATTTCTTCGGTGTATATTTACAATTTCAGCCCAAAATTATGATATAGAGTATTCTGAAAATTGATTTTATGAAAATACTAAAATGGGTACACAGTGGAACTGTATAAACCCTATTCTTACTCAGTGAAATACTAATTTTTTGGTATTTTGAAGATTTTCTGGAGTTATAAAGATAAATTATGATCCAAATATTTATTATCATAATTTAGAAGGTTTACAATTTTAATAATTTTATTCGCAAATATTTTTAAATTAACTTTTTTCTATAGGTAATTTATTAATTTTGGAATTCTATTACAAAAACACTAGAAAGATAGAAAGAAAGTTTTCGAATTATTATTGATATTTATACTGATGGATCATTAGGTCGGTATATTAATAATATTCAACAAATTTTACTCGAGAACATATTAATGGTGGAACTTGACACATGCGACTGATTTTTCTCGCGTGATACAGTCAATACAGCTAAAGACAGATCGAAGTAATTAGAAAGACTACAGATAGGTACCGTACGATAAATCAATTTCATATTCTAGTTATAGGTATCTAACTACGAAAACTGAATTGCGAACGATGAAAAATTTGGCAAAGCCCACGTCTTTCGAACAAGTGCTGGTTTCTCTCTTTAGTAATAGGTATCATTTTTGAAAGTTCCATAAATTATATGCAGAAAATTCTTGGGCTCATTTCAAGTTTGAATCAGTACTCTATTAATTTTACAAACCAAGCCTACAATAACAAAACATTAACCGATCTTAGATAGGAAATTTAATTGTGGTTAGTGCGCGTATAATAATTATCTACTTATAGCATAATTATGGTAATTGGTTAGTGCAGTAGGTACCTAAATAGCCTATCCAACGATTTAAATTCAGAGACGTTATCTGAAGAAAAAATATGAAGAATGGTGTTCGTGAGTAATTCTCAGAATAAGCAGGTACATTTTTTGGTGTAATTTTCTCGAAAAATTTTTTTTTAATTTTGAAACTTTTTGGGTGAAATTACTAATATATAAATTGTGTATCACAACAAATTGGCAAAATTTTGCACGCAGGAGTCCCCTGGGGGCTGAGCTATGCTTTCTTGAAAATTTTTCATGTCTATGACAAAAGACAAATTGTTCTTTGTGAAATACTAATTATGATGATATATGTTTGAACAACCAAATTTACGCAAATGATTAAAACTTGATTATTTGGTAGATCCCCCTTCAAAAAACAAAATTATTCTGCCAAAAAAATTCAAGCGGGTGAACTACAGCTTTTTGAAAATTTTCATATTCACTACACGGGACAAAGTGAAATTATGATGTCATTATATACTGCCAAATTCTAACAAAAAACAGTAAAAAACTAGACTAGTATTCACAGCTTCTATTTTCAGAACACTTAAATTTTTAGGCTTTGGCTGAGAAACTGAAAAACAGAGATAAATTCTTCGGTTGAATTCTCACATTGCAACAATGGAAGACAAAAATATTCAAGATGACGAATAAAACAGGTGTAAAACCAAGTCCTGTCATTAAATATGGCACTTTTATTCAAATCCAAATATTATATTTTATTAATCTAAACTTTTATTTTCCAATGCTAAATTTTAAATGGAACAGAGATTGTGAGATACCGAAAATCAGAATCTACAAAGGACAAAAAAAAAAAAAAAAATTACGTGAGTCATTTTTCACTGAAAATGTGACAAAAAGAGGTTAATTTTGACAAAAACCTCATTTTCATTTGTGGATCTTATTCATATCATTTAAATACATACATCTGTATGAATATTTGAAGAAAATAAATGAAGTACCTATAGAACAAGGTTTTCTGGGATGATGAAAAATTGTCACAGCGACGGACATGAAACTGTGTTACAAGACTTTGACACCTCTAGGAGGAGCATGACATGTGTGCATTGTCGTTGAAAATTATTATCAACGCTCTGTGAATACTTATAATTTTTCTACCTTAATAATTTTTTACATGTATGTAATAGAAGTGCACAAAATACTTGTGAAGGTTTAAATCATGACCTGTGAATGTGTTCAACTCCGGCAATGGACATATTGACATAAAAAATGAATTTATTTCTTTTGCAGCAGGTTGTGGAAGATTTTTCAAGGGTGATTTTTGTAGAAAAAGTTATCCCTGGATAACAGAAAAAAAAAAAAAAAAAAAAAAAAAAAAAAACTACTTCAGCATTTACCACTGCCAAAATATACGCCCTTTACAAGAATATCGACTTATTCTGAGAATCACGCTGGTACATGCAAACATTAACAATTTATTTATCACATAATGGAGCGTCGCTAATGGTTTCTTAGTCACGAATGTATTATGGAGTGCGCGCCCATCGTTACAAAGTCAAATCATCATAATGGATTCCTACTATGAATTCGACGTGCGTTCCACATCAAGACTCATAATTGTATAAAATGAGATTAAAATAAGAAAAACAAAATGGAACAAAACAAAATTTTTTAAAAATTGGAGTTTTTTAAATTTGAATTTTTTAGATTCTTGGCGTTATCAAAAAAGCACGACGAATATTATGTACGAGGCTGAATAAAAGTTAAGAGCCACCATTAAAATTATTAAAAAATTGGTAAAAAGACAAGTAAAAATCGACATAAACTACGAAGAAGCACAAAAATCTAGATAGAATTCGAGATTTGTTTTTATCATTTCAATTTTATTTAGCTGATTTCTTTTCTTTTTCTTTTTTTCTTCATTCTTTTACCTAATCGTAACTCTCTGATTCTTGTTGAACCAATTTGAATCTACGAGGACTTTTTACACACATAGAATTGCAAAGGTGATTATATGGATAACTACCATCGAATAATGCGGAGCTTTTCGTTTGAACTTTTTGCAGATAACGTTTGATGTAGCGTGCGACCAATATTTGCGGTCGTTTTTGCCATTCTTCCAGCACTTCTTTTGGGTTAAATATCTGAAAAATATCAAAATCAAAAGATAGGTCACTTAATTTCACCCAAAGAAGGATCGACTGGAAACTCTCATGACTGAATAAGTAGGTAAATCAGAACTGAAGTGAGTGAGGCGAAGCCTAACCTTATGTAGCAATGTGCTCACAGAATAACACTTGTGATGACGCTATTGTTCTTAAATGACCAAACAAAGAATTACCAAAATTCTCAAATAAGTAAGTATACAAAGTTACAAGCCCTGAAGTGCCACTCCATCGTGCTTTGGTTGGTGCCAGCCCTGAATTTTTTCTGGCTTACCTACGTAGGTAACACTTTAGAATTTGATGTTTCGGCGGAAAGAATCGAATTTGTTTTTGGGTCTGTGTGTGGCTATGTGGGTAATGGCGCACAGGTATGTACCAAAGGGTGGTATGGGAGAAGACTCCCTCAAAAATATTTGCATAGTTGGGAAAATTTACCAGTTGCATGTATAGTTGGAAAATTGTGGAATTTGATGATCCTTTTTTAGGAAAGTTGAAAATTTCAGCGAACTTTGCAATTTTTAGAGTAGGAAAAAATTGCCAGTTGCCCTTTTTTTTAGCAGTCGGAAATTTTTCCCTTTCCGTACGTCCTTGGTGGCGCATGTGCATCGAATATGAAGGAATAATTGGCAAAATAATATCGAGGAAATAATTTCGTAAAATAATTAACAACGTACGTTTATTATAGAGAAGACTGATGTTATGAGGAAGCTCGATTATTTAAATTCGATATACTTAAAAAAACTTCTGTTCCCCTCTCAGGATTTTAAACATAATTTTTTAATTTCATATATTCTGAACTTCGACAAGCAAGGGGTCAGCATTATGTTTTCTTGAATATTGAGTAATTAGTGTATACATGTAGTCAATTATGTTTTCTGAGGCGCTAAGTTTGAATTCTTTATTCGCTTTTGGACTGAATCACTCACTGGGCCTCCTACAACCCTAAAAAAAGGTTATAGAATGAGTTTTTCTAACAAAATTGAGTGATACATCGTTGGTTATATGTTTTTTGAGGCACTAAGTTTAAATTTTCACTCAATTTTTGGATAGAACAAGTTACTGGGCCCAATGTGATCCTAAAACAGTTTGATTGAATAAATCTTCTATCATTTTACAGTGCGATACATTTTCGGATAGGTACGTTTATTGAAGGACACAGTTTCACTTCTAAAATGTATGATGTAGCCCAGGAATGCTCTTTTTTGGTAGTGGGTTTATTATGCTCAACACTAATTAACGTATTTCAAAAAAATCCACCAAGATGGCTAATAACCTAATTTTCACAATTTTTGGAGATACTTTATTAATTAGCCCGATACTACGTAATTTTTCTGACCCTCTTTGGGTCTAAGTTCATTTTCAGTTTTCCAATAATACGAAAATAATACAAATTTCGATGATTTTGAAAAAAGTATCCCTTTTTATCACCCCATATCTTCGCCCATTTGATGCTTAGAAATGAAAAAACTATTGAGAGACGTTTTCGTTTTTGTATGTAACTACATTATTTTTCTACGATAGTATTTCAATAAAACTTTATAGATACGTATCGTTCGGTTATGGAGTAAAATTTAAAAAGATTTAGTATAGCCAAATGTTCGAGCCCCCCTTCATTAGTAGTAGCTCGGGGTAACACGACGTATAGAACTCGATCATTTTAATCACTTATTCCGGAGGTCACCCTCACAAAATCAATTTCAGGTTTAAAAACCTTCAGCAGGTTTTAAATTCCATTTCAACCTCATTTTTCAACCTAACAGGTAACGGGTTCAAAATACAAATTTTGTTTTTATTCGAAGAAATCATTCTCGCTTTCCATGGTTTTCTGTGCAAAACAAATTTTATTAATTTATTTCTCACAAAAAGGGATAAAATATTGGATCTGGCGTCAAAAAATTGGAATTTTGCACGAGCACAATCAGCATAAATGACCATAACACACTATCGTATTATGAAGTAGGCTAGCCTAGGTACTTGGACTATAGGTAGGTATAATATACTTACTTGATCGTGTTTCAAACGATCTAAATAAGTTACGCAAACTATTGCCGATTTGATTCCAGCGTGGTAGGTTAGGGCAGCGAAAACCGTACTTTCCATTTCGATGTTAATAACGCCATTTTTTTGTAAACGTTCAAGATATTCGATTCGTTCGATTTCAGAAAATTCGCAAAATGCACCGTCCATGCGCGCTTGTCCTGCGAACAAAATCCCAAAAATTACATTTCAAGAATGGCCCAAGTTCGCAAGCATCACCCTTCGAGAAGAATAATTACAATGATAATCCTAGAATAACGAGCTTGAAATTTACAAAATATGTTCCGAACATTATATTATACCTGGGTAGCGAATAAAAATGAGAAACGTTGTTCAACAAAATATACGCTGCGAAGGAAATAAAAATCTTTTCATACAACAATAGAGAATCCAAGAGAAAATTACACAATTCCCTTAGTTGTCTTTGTTATGACAAAAAGTGTTACAAGTCCTTTGAAGGGGAAACATCAAAAAACTGATGACTCAAACAGAACAATCAACAGAATTTTTGAGGAGAAGGAAATGACATAGCACGCAAGAAACGTAATACAATAATATAATCACATTTTTAGAAGAGAACTTTGCATAGGAACTTACTCATCGAGTAGGGTCGTAATATTTGACACTTATTGACTGTGGAAAGTTCTTTTCGATCAGTCTATTGAGAGAACTATAGTTACCATGCAGAGCATGGTTTTCGAAATCAAACAGCCAGTTACAAGTTTAACACTTTTCTCCACGTCGAATGGTGGGAACCAATGGTTACTCACTATTCGGTTAGCTGCCATGCCATGTTCAAATGGTTATCTAGGTCCACCTTCAGAAAATAAATATTTTCCTCGTGGACGTAAAAAATTAATTTTTTCAGGAAATGAAAAAAATATATCAGAGCTGCCAATGAAGTGATGAAGAATAAGATCTACCTGCTGGAATTAAAATGAAACGAAAAATTATCATGGTAAATTAATATTTTTATCAAAAAATAAAACGGTCTAAAAGAAAATGTACTGAAAGTAAAAAAATAATCCTTTCAAAATTTATCTAGCAAGATGTAGGTCTATGAACTGAATTATTGAAGGGAGGCCTCTTTTTCTTTACTTTGTAGGGTTTATACGTCAATTCCTTTGAATTTTAAGACATAACATTTTAGATAGGGCCAACTTCAATAATTCCAAACCGTAGACCTAGATATTGCTGGAGAAATTTTAAAATGATTATTTTTAGCTTTTTAAATTTTTTTTTTGTATGAAGTGAGTTTTGAAAAAAATTATTAATTTACCACAATTCTTTTTGATGTGTGAACATCTTAGCACTGGGTCTAGATGGTAGGGGCTAAGTGAGAATTACAATCATCAGACTTGCGCAACTCGTAAGTCTTACAATATTGTAATTCTTGTTTGTGTGTATTAGTTGATGTGTAAATGTGTGGTTGTGTGCACGTACAATATTTATGCATACAACCACACACCTATACAACGAGAATTACATTCGGATGTTTTTATGTTTAGGTACACATCGATCCTTCGTGAGTATAGCAATGAAACTCGCACCTTTTTTTATCATTTAAATTCAAGTAGATGTTACTGGAGAAATTTTAAAAGAATTTTTTATTCTTATTTTTTGAAGGCTTAGATTTTTGATGGAAGAATTTTTTTCAATGAACAACAGTTTTAGCATTAGTGACAATCTATATTATAATAAAATTCAATCCAATTTTTGTACATTTGTCCGAATTTTTAGCAACATTCACAACATTTTAATTTAAAAAAAAAAAAAAAAACTACTCTTCTTTTACTTCACAATTTCTCAACTTTATTTAAGCTACAAAACTGGGGTTATTATGATTGAAAAGAGGAGACAATTTGCTTGAGTTTTCTAACAAAATTAAACTTTTTATCATTATTTTTCACAAAAATGTCATAAAAAAACAGCCAGTTAATGATAAATTTGCCGTTTTTTAATTTGTCATTTATTTGAAAAACTAATAATGTCATAAAAAAATTTTCTGTAATAAACCCTCTTTTTTTTTAATAGCAAATTCATTTCCACCATCAGTTTTCACCCAAAACAAATTAATTACAAGATGACGGCGAGAGAAAATACAAGAACAAAACTGGGCTCTCCGTATATTACTACCGAGTGACCCAAAAATTGTGCAACCCAAACATTCAAATTAAAAATTCGTAATAAAGAGATAGAGGGTTGAAATTTTGTACTCTTGTAGGAATGGGTTACTCGATTATTTATGCAAAATTTCAGCTATGTATCTATAGTAGTTTAATTTTTAGTAATTTTTGATTTTTAATTTCAATTCTCGTATTTATGGCAAAACAAACTTCAAAAAATTTTAAGTGACCAAAGTTTTCCAAAAATTCTGAAACTCGCCACAATAATGGAGGATGATTACCTGACTAAGCAGGTAAAGTTTCACTTTCTTATCTCAATTTTTTTTTCTAATAAATTTCCTAGTGATCTGTACGCATAAAAAACAAATCAAAAAATTTTAAACTGCAAAAATTTTCAAAATATTTTGAAACATAGGACAATGATAGGGAAATGGTTACTCAATTATGTGATTATGCAACTTTTTGTACACACTGAATGAAAAGTTGCATAACTGCTCATTGCAGGTGTTATTGAGAAAAAAACATTAACGTATGAAAAGTTGCATACCCAAACAAATTTAACGAAACCGTTATGACAAAAAGTCTAGATCAATGGAGAGGATGAAATAAAATTTTTGAAATTAAAAAATTTTTTTTATTTGTTTTGAAAGCATAGTATAGACCATAAAAAAAGTTCTTAAAAAAACATGGATGAAGTTACTGAAGTGAAACTTTACCCGTTTAATCAGGTAATCATTCTCTATTATTGTACCAAGTTTCAAAATTTTTTGAGAACTTTTACCATTAAAAATTTTTCAAAATTTATTTTTCAAACATGGAAAAATTATAATTAAAAATCATAAATTCCTCTAAGTTAGATTATTACAGATACAGAGCTGGAACTTTGCATGAACAATTGAGTAACATACTGATGCAACTGTGCCAAGATTCAGCCTTGTATCTCTTTTTTAAAAATTTTTACATTAGAAGGTTTGGGTTGCGTGACTTTTGGGTCATCCAGTATATATAGGTACATATTTTATATATATACATATACATAAATACGAAGTGATTTCTGCATAGTTGGCCAGCTATCAGGCATTGAATGTAACACGCATATATACATGATATTGTTCATCAACGATTTGTAACTGGAGCGGGTGGAGAAGGGGCGTATCCCCCACCTTCCACGTTAGTATTATTTTAAAATTAACAGTTCTTTATTCAAAGATAACTCCGAAACTATTTTACCGAATGTGAAAAAAATTGAATGGGACCATCATAAAATCACACTCTGTCATTTAAAAAATGGTTCATCAAAAGCGATGCTCCAGTTGAGAAGTTATGCATGAACAAACTTAAAAAACATACATACGGACAGAATTGATAACCTCCTTTTTTTTTGAAGTCCGTTTAAAACTGACTGACTGAAAGGAGTTGAAGCATTTGTGTACTTCGAGAGTCGCTACTTAAAACATTCGAAAAGGCCTTCTTTATTGAGCAGTTAGACGTTTTTGCAACCGGCTGTAGGACATCCGAATTAATGACGGCAAAGAACATCCTCGAAAAAGTATTTAATACTTATTCGTAATTAAATATAAAATATATATAAAGATAAATATAGACACGCTTCATTTTCGATAATTTTCCGCCATAAACACTGGAGGTTTGGGGACTCTCTGCCGGACGGCACCAGTATCACCAAGGCAAAAATGTGAATTTTTCGCTAAAGAAATTTTGGAATTAATCTCTTCAGTTAGAATCAAAACTTTTTTATATCCCATTTTTCTCGATTTTTAGACTGTGTAACTTTTTCTCACTCTACAGCTTTGGTTAAATCTGGCTCTTCTTCGTATTAAAGAACTAAAACTCCTGTTACTCTTTTAAGACCAAAACATGGCCTATATCGCCCTCAATCCCACCAGGTGACTTTGTTCTCACCTTTGATATTTCAGAATGACAACCGACACGAAATTCAGGCGTGAATCTGAAAGAAGATTTCATCTGGGCTTAAATTCCCCTTCACTAAGAAATTAATAAACACAAATAAAGAATCGAAAGTGCAAACCCAATTTTTTGTAATTTTCAATTTAATAATACCTATACATGAAAGAACTAGTTACCTACTTATAGAAAAAAAAAAAATACAGTCAGAATAAAATTCGAAGAAAAAAAGATATCTTCAAATTTTTTTTATACCTACGTTCTGCGTAGGCTACGTAGCCTATAATTATTTATTATGCAGCTCTCGTTCCTTTTCGAGTAAAAATCAATTCATATTTAACCAAATATCTTCATAAAACCGAATAAAATGGAAATTTTATGGCTAAGCTTGATGGAAAATGGTTACAGACGTTCGTAAACTCGAGGAAAGAAAAATCTTTTATTCTCACAAATTGGTATAAAGTAATATTTACCTACGTAAGTACCTAAACAGAAATACCAAACAATAGACGCCAACACGAATTACAAGTTTGTGACGAAGGGCAAAATAAACGTCAGAATATTACCAGCCTCAAAAGACGAACCTTCGTAAAAATCGTTGGCGCACATTGTTTTGCCACTTAACACTAAGTAAGGATCTTCGGGTGAGGCTAAAGCTTTGATTTCTCGTATTAATTTTTTATTCATCAGCGCCGGTCGTTTGATAATTTTTCCTAAAATTGCCTGAAACAGAAAAGGTCGCCCATTAAAATAAGGCTAAATACGAAAGAAAAAATATTATATTATAGTAAAACGTGAGCCTGAAGGCTGAGAAAAAATAATTGATAATACAAAATGATATTTTTTGTAAAAATGAATGGTACAAGTTTGATTTATGTTACGCATTCGGTTTCATTTATCTTTCTGTTTCGTGAAGGCTACGAGCGACTTTTTCAACGAAAACCCACTCCCCTCCACAAAATCTTCTCTCGACGAACGAAAGTTTGACAAATGAAACCGTACAGCGAAAATGATGGCAAAATTTCATATATCCTTCTAAAATGAGAAAAGATAACTGCAATATTAGGTAAAGCGAGCCTATACGACAAATCGCTAAATTATAAACTTCCAATCTTTCGTGGGAAATGTGAAGGTTTTTAATCGCACATCAGCGTGGGCCCACCTTTACGTTATTAGTCTGGTCTATCTTTCGCGGGTCAGTGTGGACGCACTCTCATCAGTATCACGATTCTGCAGCAATATTATTCGTTTTAATCGGCCAGTTGACGTCCGCAGTTATTATATACAATGCGTGATCTATTGTTTAATTGTGGGATAGTGTTAAATTATATTATATTAACCAGTTATACTACACTTTCAACGCAGAAAAGGCTCCTCGACTTGGATGTACAGACTTTATAGGTTTTGTAGCTTTTAGCAACTTTTTTGGCCGTTTTTTGTATTAGGCCGGACATGGCAACCATTTTACGAAAGAAGTTTTAAAAATGTTTACTGTAATGTTGAAGTTTCACAAAGCATTACCATTCAACATGGTAAAAGTTATGCAGTATTTGAACGTCCTATTGACCAAAACCACAGATCGGTCGAATCAAAAGAAAACTGTTAGCTAAATTTTGTAATGAACACCAGAATAGAGTGCTCGATCATATACAAAAAGGAGATTAATCACATATAAACAAATACTCGACTTACCCGAAAAAAGAAAAAATATCCCATATTTATGAAATTCGCGTATTCAGAATAAAACAAAAACAACGTAAAAAGAGTGCTAAGGCAACTTATAACTACATTTAAAACGAACTTGGTATATAAAAATGAAAAATATTAAATGTTCAATCAACTGAAAAATTAATTGTCGCACTCGATGTATGAACAAAACTTAATAAAGATGCAGATTTACTGCCTTAACAGGAAAAAACCTGGTAGTAGGGCTAGAGACATACTTAATCACCACTTAATACAATTAAAATTTTCAGAAAATAGAAAAATGAAAAATTTTAGTTTTTTTAAGGATTTTGTTGAACGAAAGTGAGACCAAAACTGAAGATGAATAGAAAATTTTAGTGACGTTAGAATAAAAGAAAAAAGAAAGTCAAAAGGGAGACGTTTAGGAACAGAAAATATCAGTAAAAAGGATTTCTTTGATTTTTGTTCATTTGTGGAGCCAAAAAAATTAAATAAAAATGTGGTTAAGAATAAAAAAAATATAATAAAATAAAAAGAACCGATAATTATTACAATTACAAAACGGTTTCATCCTTACTTTACATTTCGAAATTGTAATATAAGAATGTAACAAATTCATATAACGTTATATATCGGTTATTTTTCCACCTATAAATAATTGTGAATTTTTGTGATTCTGTTCAAATGCATCGAAGAGAAAAAGATTAATAACTGGATGGAAATCTCATCGAGTGTCACGCATTACCCTAAAACTGTACTAACAAAGAATATCTCATCTAATTAATTAGTAAAATCCATTTGGCGTTTTTCTGAAACAGGCCTAGTTTTTAATATACAGCATTGTCGAATGTGAAAAATTGAAAAACTACTCAGAAAACCTATCTATTGGTTTCATGTTATTATATTCATCATAAGTAATAAACGTACGAAGTTTCATATTGATATTTTTTATAGGAAAAATTTTGTGTAGTTTTTAAAATTTATGCGGGCTTTCAGCTTCAAAACTTCAATTATCGAGTTTTTTTTTCTATCAAAGATGTGACTGAAATTGACATAAGGGATTTATACAGTATTAATAATTTAATTTCTTACGAAGATGTAAAAACAAAAACAAAAAAAGTAAGAAAGGAAGAAACAACTATCATGCTGTCCCGCGGGAGAAAAAAGGGAAAAAAAGAAAGCTAAATTCAAACTCTTCACCCAAAA
Organism: Ericerus pela; assembly: GCA_011428145.1. Taxonomy (NCBI): domain Eukaryota; kingdom Metazoa; phylum Arthropoda; class Insecta; order Hemiptera; family Coccidae; genus Ericerus; species Ericerus pela. Next base: position 119,646 of record WOFM01000332.1, read on the forward strand.
AACTAAAGTTCGTACGATGCTTGAAAAATTAATTTTTTGTAAAAACATGTCCCTTTTTTTAGCGATAGATGGCAATAAAAGGGACAAATTGAAAAACCGCCAACAAATGTGTTAATGAATAAATTTTATTCTGCTCAAATGATATTATTTTTTGCCAAAAGCTCAAAATTGGTAAAATAGAAAAATAAAGAATATATGCCAGAGGTTAAACTTTATATAACAGAACCAAAAATTTAGAACATAGCTAACTTGATTCGTTTGTAATGGTCACAGTGTTATTAACATAACAAAACAAAGTTCCATTATTTCCTCACTGATATTGTATTTGAACTGGTAGTTGAGAAATGTGAACTGCTGGTAACTTTGATTCGCTAGGACCTATATTCAATTTTTCGAAGCTGGAACTAGATCAATAAATACAATACCTATGTGCCTTTAAAGGAAGTGATTTTGGCAGAGAAGTGCCACACAAAATGCCACACGCAAGATGCAACAAGTGGAATGCGATAAGATACAAGAAATAAAATTTAGTCAGCCATGTTTTTCTGACTAGAACTACATCCGAATATTATAATTACTGAATATATATATATATATATATATCCGTTTTTTGGCCGTCTGTCACATAAATAACTGACCTAGAGCAACAAACGCCCAATAACCTACACACAGTGAACCAATACCTACATAACAACTGACTCAAATATTCAGCAGATGCGCAACAATCAACGAACTGTAACTGTTACACAGCGACTGCCCATACGACAATTAAGCCTAATTTATAGTATGATAGTCTATCACGACAGTTAATCTTATGCTAGTAAATTATCACAACGTAGGCGGTCACTAGCATAAGAGTACTCTATACTAGGTATCGCATTGATGTGATAGCTACAGCAACACTATAATTTATTGTGTTAGTACTATCGTAATACGCAGTACCGTCGTATTGAATACGAGGCTTTACTGATGTGAGCTGCAACCATCACCCAACAACCAACACACTGTGACAACTTCACAAACTAACACAATCGTATCAACAGACCCACAGAAGCCAACGAAACAGCAGTAACTGAACTAACAAACAGCGACCCTCCACTCAACGACTGGCACATGGAAAATAACGTACGGTGTGGCGATCGAGGTAAATAGCAGACACACTGCGAGTGGCACTTCTCAACCAACAATTTGTAACTGACATCCGACGACTAACCTACAAAAAACAAGACACAAAAAGGGACACGAAATGTACGCAAATAATCTTACACTCGAACTTGAAAGTGTCAGAAATGAACCTACGAGTGAGCATCAACCCACGCAGTTTATTTATTTATTATTTTTTACCAGCTGCCCGTGGTGTCAGCCTCGCTTGACAGATGCGTTTCTTACTAACCTAAGATCTCAGTAAGTTCAAACATTCGTAACTTTGCCACAAAGGGGGCTACGTACTCTCCGAGTCGCATAAAAACCTTCCTCGGGTCAACACCAATAATCCCTCGATGTTTCGAAGCAATCGGTGAAGAATTTTTGGATATCTTAGGTTAGTAACGAAGGAATATTTTACAGTTTTATTTACTTTTACACATACAGATAGATTTTGCAGGGATCTACAATCTCCGTGATTCTTCGTACACTGAGAATTAGAAAGTGCATAGATTTTCATTGACACGCGCACATGGGTGACTCTTTTTTCTTTCATTATACGTAATAATATTGAAAATTTTTTTAAATAAGCTTCGTTTCGTTTCATAGCGAGTAATAATAAAATAATAAATTAGGCGTGGGTATGCTATGCTGCGTGACATCTAGTAGATAAAAAAAACAATAATTACGATAGGGTAAAAATTAAGGGTCCCAAAAATTAGAGAAGGTTCCAAGGGGTAAAAATTGGATGAGTGAAAAATTATTTTGGCAAAAATTTTTCCACACCTTCTCAGACACTCGTAATTTTGGAGGTTAGCGAACGTTAGTGCAGATTTTAAATGAATTTCTCCAATTTCTACGACATTCGACTGTTTTCAATGAATTATATATAAATTTTCAGGAAACTGTGTTAAATGTTTACAATGTTCATGATTTTTCTGGTGAAAATTACACTTTTTTATATCATTTTATGTAGGCTATCTACGATACGTAAATGTCATTTCAATTTTACTGAAGATATGCATGTGTTGCGGAGAATTTGCGAATTATATGATATTACCGTTCCTTTCTACTCACTACTTAGTGAGGTCATTATGAAATATGAAAGTTCCTTAATTAGGGTACTTCAATTCTACCGTAAGTGAAATCGGAAAAGTCAAAGAGCCATATGGGAACAGTCGGAATAAAATATTGACTGAATATTCGAATATGAATTCTGTTCCAAATATTTCGCACGCGAAAGTGTTTTTATGAACTTGAATTCGAAAGCCTAAAATAACAATAAATTTTAATAGAAGGTTTTATTTTGTTTATGTTATTTTTATTTTTTTCAAAGCAAAAAACCCGATAAAAGAAATTCATTGTATCCTGTCAACGTGTTCGAGGCTTTTTGGGCAACATGAAAAATTATTAGTTCAAAACTAATAAGATTTTTTTTTATTTTGAAAGGATTGGCTGTACCGTTTTTCACGATGAAATACAATTTCGTATTTTCTCTGGGGAATATTTTTTGTTTATGTTTTGGTTTTTTTTTAGCCTCAGTTTTTTTTTTTTTTTTTTGAACCTAACGACTGATATTTTCTATAGTGATTTGATTTCGTGCCACATTTTTCATTTCTTTTTTCGTTTTTTATTTTACTCCGGCTACGATTCACTTCTTTAGTTTGATACACTATACTGTTTTTTTTGTTTTTTTTTTTTTCATTAACAGCATTACAATGTTAATTTTCCTCTCTTGTCTGACGAAGAAAAAAATGTACCTATTGTTATTTTCTCTATTTCAAAGTTGATCTTTTTTGTTTCGGTTTTTAGTGAGACCTACGGAGAGGCCAAATAAAACGATTTTTGAGACTGCTTCACTTATCCCATGTTACAAAACGGTAGATTCCAGATAAGTGAACTTGTTTGAAATATTTGGAAGCCAAGGTATCAAATGTTATAAAGTTGACGCAATTGAGGTAGGTAAAGGAAATTGGAATAAAATCAAGTACTAAACACAGCACAAAGATGCAGAAATGATTCTCAAAAACTTTATCACCATTTAAGGACAACACAGAGATGAAGTACAACGTGATCGTAAAAGAAACGTAATCTTTTCCACATTGGGATTTAGGGTTCACCTTGAGAATATCTCAAGAACAACCAACCCCCCCCCCTATTACAGCGTCTAAGGAAAAAATACCGACGCACAGAGATTTTCAGAAATGAAAATGAATATTTGTATTTGGGATTCGTATAGGCTCATATTTTATACACATTTCAAGTTGTGTAGGCTGGAATTTCCATAACATCCGCTTAGATGGCCTATATATAGATGTAAATTCGAGCGACAGAGTCGGTATTTCTAATGATTCAAGCTGTAGAGGGAAAATAATGGGTGTGTGGAATTCATACTACGTATAGAATTATCAATAATGCAAAATATGATCGAAGCAGATACCTAAAATACTATCGTCTGCTACAACTAGAGGCCGAAAATTGTTGTAATATCCTTTAGGAGCAATGATTTTTCTTTTCCAAGAACATACAACGTACCAATAAGTTTCCACATCCGTACATATGGACAAAAAACCGAACATTTTCATTTCCATCGTTTTGCATTGCACTCCACAAAGCAGCCCTTACTTCGTGCAAAACAAGGGTTCTTACTCACCACTTCGTAAAACGGTTTCAAAAGTTCGTCGACAGCTTCTTCGGTGACGACGACAGATCCTGGCTCAATTCCAATGCCACCGCAGGTTCCGATTCGAAAAAAAATCGGATCTTTAACTTTGGCGTGATACATTAACTTTATAATTTCGTGTAGAAGAATGCTCAGCGAGGGAACGCCCATTCCGTGCTGGAAAAACGAAGAAATTAAATGAAGAAAATTGAAACTAATTAACGAATAAATTATACGTTTCTCTTTATAGTCTCCCACATACGTCATATCAGGGTGCGTATACATTTGCGAGCAAAATGCTTGCGAACCGTTCGCGAACCGCTCGCAAGCACCATGTTCGCGTAATTGATACGACGTTTTTGCGTCGCACGAACTGCTTGCGAACCGTTCGTTCGTCGCTCGTTGTGAACCGCCGGAAGTCGGTTTTTTCGACAAACACAAAGGATGTTCGCAGTTCAGTTGGGACGGCGTTCGTGTGCAGTTTATTCATTTTTGTGTTCGCGAGCTTATCAATAAAACCGCGCCACTCATCACCAACATTGTTTTATTTTCTTCACGAGAAGTCATCATGTTTCCAACTGCGGATGGTTCGCAGTTAGTTCGTCTCTTTTCCCTGGTTCGCTAGATGCTCGCGAACTGTTCACTGAAATAATATTTTATCGATCGGTTCTCGAGCATCTAACGAACGGTTTGCAAGCATTTTGCTCGCAAATGTATACGCACCCTTATATACAGTAGGTACTCTGAGCTATAGTGTGTAGGTCGTAGGTCATTTAATGAAGTGACAGATCAATGTTTTTGTTGTTTTTTTTTCATTTCGCAGTTCACAAAATGAAGTTCTATTTAGATACTTTTCAAAGGATTTTGTCGAATGAGGTTGGGAGGGGGAATTTCATCGATATTATTTATCACAGAATAGAATGAAATTTTAATAAAATGTCCGTTGATGACACGATTATACTTTAAATTTCAATCAATATTTCGTACATACTTCTCGTAGAGTTTTATTATTAGTCGTTGAAAATTTTCCACGATACTCTATTGAAGTAGTAGTCTGTCTGAAATTATACTGAATGAGTGATGAAAACTTCACCTTAATATATCGCCTATATCTTAAAAACCGAAGTACCCGGGTAAAGATGAATTTTTTGGTATCCTCTTCAATTTTATGCGTATAACTTATTCAACTTTTTATACCCTAATGTTTCAAAATAGTTTCATGTGAGCTTTTTTGTCTCAGATAATGATTCCAAAAATTGCCTCCCTTCCCCGACCTAATTTCCCAAATTTTCCGATTGGAAAACTTAGGATGTTTAGATTTTGCAACCTCTTTGATGGCTAAGACTCCGAACATAAATTTTGAAGATAAACCATAATAATATGTCAAGAGGAAATCTCCATACTTCAGATTTCGAAAACTACTCGTAAAACACCCTGTAGATGTTAATTTTTCTCCAGTGAAAATATTTATATTACTGATATTAAGGATGCAAGACCAAGATACAAAAATTTACTCCGCTAAATTTCGTTTATTCGGCTATTTTAATTTGAAAAATAAGTTAAGCAAAAATAAATTTTTTTAAATACTTTTTATAACACCTGTAAAACTCTTCTCCCACCAAAGTCTCACGTCAAAAACTCCGAAATAAACATTAAGTAGGTACAAAAAAAAAACTGACACTGTGGAAATTCGAACTTGACAACCTTGAAGAGGAGAGTAACATCGCTACCATAACATGCCTGTTCAATAAACTTTCAAATATGGATACAAGAGTACCACTAAGATAGACTTCCTCTTACGAATTCCTCTATCTTTCAATATTTATTTTCGAAATTTCGGTAGCCAGAGGGGCTGCAAGTATAAAAATTTGGAATTATCTAATTGTTAAATTTGGGGAATCCCGTTTAGAAAGGGAAGAACCGGTTGAATTCATTATGTAAACTGCGTACATAAACGATTAAAAAGTTGACGTGAAACAATTTTAAACCATTGAAGTATGAAAGGTTGCATATGCTTAAGATGAAGGCACTAACCAATAATACACCTTTCCAGCTACTTCAATTTTGAAGACAGGGAAATCGTCAAAGGAAGTTTTTCTTAGTCATACTCGGTTGTATCAAAATTTCAGGTTTTAAGAACGTTTCATGAAGCACCCTGTATATCTTATCTCCAATGATACAATATACAAAAAAATCGCAGTAATGTGTAGAATAAAAGCTTATAAAAAGTGTTGGATGGGTTATTCATATTATAATTTTTATGGACGTTTGTAGATTTTTGAATTCAGTCAAAATGATTAGAAACTAGATCAATACCAAAACCCTAATAAAAGATTTTCAGGGGAAAAAATTCAAAAATATAATTTAAATTCACGGGATCGTTAGCTGTTCATCTGTAGTAAGCCAAAGGTTTTTTTTAAACTTTTTCCTCTTATTTATTCAAGAGAAAAATTTTAATTATTCTAATTAAAAAAAATTTTTAAGCATGAATTAAATAAAATTTTGTAGAACGAACTGATGAACATTTTTATGCCAAATATCTATGTTTTTTAGGAAGTCAAACAATATTTCTCCTCAAAAGTTAAAAAAATATTAATGTTTCAAATGTAAGAAATTTTTTTTCGATACCAATTTTAAAATATTTCATTCGACCTTGATGAAGTAATGCTCGTTTCAAGAATTTCACGATTTACCATAACCATCAACGAATTTTTCTTTAAATTTACTTCAAGGATAATTTAAGACCCAAAAATTTGATAAATATGTTTTTTCTTTCTACTTAAACGGAAAAACTCCTACAGTCTAAAGAAAAAATCTCAAAATATACCAAATTTCAGTATCCTATTAGCTTAAGCCTTTAGTTTTTTTTCCTTCCCTTTTTTCCGAGCCTCTGTATTTTATTAAACAACCCCTAAAAACATCGACTTTTCAAAGCGAAAAAGAAAATAAATTCTTAATGGGTAAAAGATGAGCGAAAAAATTGGTAGCCAGTCGCTGAGAAAAGTTTAATGGGGGCGAGAAATACTTTTGTGGGAGGAACTAAAAAAGTTACGAAAATTCTATGACGTCACTTCACTGGATGAAAATTAATCAAGAAAATTATTCATCAGAATTTAACTTCGTATCAAAATCAAAAAAGCGTGATAAATAATTCATCGAAATGAAAATGGAATCAGTGCGACAGATGTCAAGTTTGAATACTTCTAATTTAATTTTCCAATAAATATTATATTCGTCTCGTCAACTTCTCATTTCTCCACCTTCGACATGAAAATAAGAGTAACGAGTCTCTATAGAGTAAACTTCGTTTCAACTTCTGGCGAAGGAATGTGAGAAAGAATACAACAAAAAGGGATGATAAAACTATGGCACATCCATAACTTGAAAATTTAAATACAAAATTTTCGTTATAAATATTTATTTTTGTGAATGGTGCAATACGTGAGCTACTAAAAAAATAAAAGTTATCTATATTTTTCAATGATAGATACAATATAATAAAAAATAAATAAAAAATACAAGAAAGAAAAAGACGGTTTATTTGAATTTTAAAAAGAAAACATAAATTTAGGAAGCCACCGTCGTCGTTTTGCACACTAGTACGAGAAAATTTTATTTTATTTTTTCTCGCCGAATTGTCGATTAAATGAATGTTCTCCTCTGATATTACGAATTTCATTTTCTTTTTTTCAAACTTACAGCACATGCAAAATCAGCTTAGCCTACCTACTTAGTAATCCTTTAAATATTTACTTACGCTGACGGAAAGAACTGGTCCAATTTTGTACATGGCGTATCTATATGAAAATCTGCTAATATCCTGAAGTGCAGTGCCTGTGGGTAGTCTGTATCCTATTTCATCCATTATGTAGTGTGCAAATTTTTCCATTCTTTTAGGCGTTCCACCCATGCAGACAAACTAAAGAATAAAAAAGTAAAAAAGTATAAATTATGTTAGGTTGGTGCTCCTACCTAAGTATTATAAAAATATTAAACTTTTAACTTTTATTTAGACGAAATTTGTGTTTTAATTTTGGAATTTCTTGGAAGCTTATGAAGTGAACTTCTATATTTAATAAATCAGGTAGGTAAACCTACGATACAATAGCATTGTGTATTTTTTTTTTGTGTTTATATTTTCTAGAGAAAAACAGAATAACGGAAAGAAATGAAGCAACAGTATTAAACTTTTTGTATTTGACGTCATATTCAGTAAATACATAATTGAAAATGGTACAAAACAAAATTTTTATAAATATTAAACTGTCTGAACATCAACTTTTTATTCGATGAGTAGCAAAATTGAAGAGACAAAAACGGTGGGTCCAAATGGTGTGGGGGAGATTTAAACACGTTTCTGGGGAGAAGAAATTCTCCATTTCGAATCCCATCTTTTTTCCATCATGTCTGTCATAACCATACGTCTCGTAATGAAAAATAACAAAAGCACTCGATTTTCAAAACAGAAAAGATTTCCCTGTCTCTTCTTTTGTTCGAATGAATTCATCAATTTAGCCCTTTATGTTTTTGATATGTCCAATAGTAAATATACCGTTGAAATGGTCGATAATGGCCAGCTCCACATTTCATAAAGGCGTAGCTCATTTATCCTCCCCATAGCTACATTACGACTGATGAAATAAGAGCTGACAAGTACACTATTTTTTGAACAATTTCTGGATTTCAAGATAGTCTAAAATATTTCGTGTGAAAATTTTTCAGTCACCTACAATAATTGGAGATCCTAAAACATGCTTCAAATAAAATTTTGATGGAAAAATTCAAGGAGAATAAGCTACCTACCTAGTTTTTCAGCTAATTTTGCCTAAGAGAGTTATAAATATTTTTTAGAATAAAATGGCAGGATTTTGGGTTTATTGAGACCATTTTGTACCAAATTCCATAATCAAAAGTCACTAATTTATATCAAGTACCTATTTCGACCTAATAATAATATAGAAAAAATCAATAAAATATTGGTCATACTTTGACATCGCCAAACATTTCTACCAAATCATGTGATTCATTTCCCAAAGCTAGATGGTATAAAATATCTTGATCCATTAATTCGATGTTCGGATTTTTCAGCTTAACACCTCCTTCATCGTATACACTGAAACAAAAACAAAACAGAAAATAAATAATTAAATAAAAATAAGTATAGTAGTTTCATATGTTGCCATTTGAATGCTGGAAACATACTGCACACATTATTGGGAAAGATATTAGCCTATTCCCTATCTCTGCTTGAATATAACGGTGTTAAAAAATTCTCATATGGGGTCTTAGGGTAAGTGGCTAGCCTATGTACGCATGATATAGAGAATCAATTAAAAAACCGAAATTTCGACGGATTTTGAAAATCGAATAAAATTGGAATAGAATTCTCAAACTCTAAACTAACGTTGTTAGGCCCACAATTCTCCCACTCCACACTGGCAGGCATATTTTATTCGGAATGTTTTTGATCAAATAACTAATTTTTTTCGGTAATTTCCCATCGTTGCGTCAGCAGCTTCGATTCAGTGAAGTCTGAGGGAAACAGGGAAGTGGGTCCATACTCGGTCACCATCTGACCATACAATGGTTTTTGTGAACTGTAACAGAAATTTTTTATTTTTTTTCGTTATTCAGTTCATTGTAAATAGAGGTTGAAAAATGAATCTTTATTGCTGGCCAGCGTCTTTCAACAGTTTCAAGATGATATTTTCAAATGTTGAACATATATGAGTAATTCCTCACGAATTTTATACTAACATAAATTAAAATTAATAGATTTTAGGCGAGAATTTCTTGAATAAAAAATTATAAGTAAATACGTATCACCAACTCTCGAGGATTATTTTCATTAAAATATCATACACCCGATGATGCAACATACCGTTGAAAAATTCATATTGAGAGATTACGTCTTATTAATTGATAAAATGAGACCGAAACTTATTTCACACCACTAATTTCCAATGTTTGACCTAATAAATTATTTTAGTCCCCCACTTTTTTTTTTCTGCTCTCACACCACACTTGCGAAGCCCACTGTGAAGTGTAAAAGTCTGAATGAAAGCACACGCATAACTGCCAAGTAAAATCAAAAGTAAAAGCCAAAGAATGCGGTTTCGGTTCAGACACACAATTTATTTCCAGACAAAAGTAACCAAATTCAATGGGGAATCGAGTGCGCAGACACACGTTACCTTCACACATACTTCCACTTCGATCAGACCAAATAATAAGATTTATACCGTTTTACATTTTACAATTTACGAGATTTGTTGAAGAAAGGAACACGAACAACTTTGGCGTGCAGAACAATGTTAATTTAATCAAAGATAAATTAAAACAAATTGGAATTGATTTTTAAATAGAAGAAACTCAATCATCGTAGACAAAAACCAGTAGGCCAGAGGTGCTGACGCAGGCTAGTGGAGGGAAGAAACCGCAGCTCTTCATCACATCATCGAAGGTTAGTTCAAGTATTTAAAAAACAAAAGAAAAATAACTTCATCTCAGGAATTGAAAAATGATTAATTTCAAATTATAAAAAAGAAACCACGTTGAATTAGCGATGTACGAAACAGAAATGCCAAAAAGTGAAAACAAAAGAGGTAAGTTTAAGAAGAGAAAAAGAATGCGGTTGAGAGGTAAGGTTGTTAGCCAACAATAAGCAGCTCATATGTTTTATGAGCACAGGACGAACCTTTGACTATATAGCTTAATGGACTGCTAGAACTAATAAAATCTTGAAGCCAAAGAATGCAGGCGTTACTTTTCGAAAAAGGTACTTTGTGTGAAAATTGAATTTGTATTCAGTTATATTTTCGTGACTCCTAACAATATAAGTAGTGAGAGAACGATATTCTTTTAAGTTTCACTAGTGTTTGTACTTTCACTTATCACCAAAGGTCGTTTTTCGTAAAAAGAACGCCTGTTAACAGTGGCTTTAGCGGTGTTCCATTTAACCCTATGTATTTCTTATCAGTTCTAGCAGTCTATTAAGCTATATAGTCAAAGGGACGAACGAAAATAAATAAATAAAAACAAAAGGAAAATAATCGGTACGAATTAAGGGAAAAGTCAATGGAAATATATGTACCACACGCTACACCACATCCACCACGTCGCTGTGCTACTCATCGCCCAAGAGAATTTGACGCATGAGGCTATCACCCATTTTTTCAATTTTTAATTTTCAAAATAATAATATTTAAAATAAATTTTTGGCCAACTTCAAATAATATCTATACATATAATAATTCGTACCGTGGTTTTTCATGTTCTTACTTATTCATTTCATATTCATTCTTCGATTCTTCTCACTACTTCTTGCCATCTCATCTTCTATCTCTTTTTTATATATTTTTCCTCTCTCTTGCACTAATAGTCACAGTCATTCATCTTTCCAATACATCGATCTTTTTTCATTTTCTGTTTGTGAATTTTCTAAATTCCACATATTCGCTGCACTTTTCATGTTTCATCTTTTGGATTTCACCTCATCTCATTCTTCTTTCTTATCTTCAAACCCGGTACATATTTTTTCTATATTATATTATATTCTCCGCCGAACTTTCTGCAATATTCTATGTTTATCTTCTTTCCATTATATTTTTATTTTATTTCATTTTATTAGAAATCTCGGAGGGAGAATCTGACTACAGTCAGTCATTTTTCAAATGCTCAGACAGCAACATGTTTTGTACCTTTTCCTGTTGGTTTAATATATTTCATATAATTTTTGTGAAAATGTGTTTAGTTTTTATTAAAAGGCAATGGGTAATAATTCGGTGGTGTGATTCCTGATTTTCATCTGAAGCAGAATGGCAGTCATGTAAGTACATTTTATGGAGTTCCGAGGTACATAGGTGTAAAAATATAGCCATTTCTGCTGACATCGGGTCCACAAATTCTGGTAGGCTGAACTGGTCGGGGGACAATATTTTTGAGTTGCCTCCCTTTGCAAATGGGACATAATTCGTGAGTCTTTCAGCCGTGGCCCGTAGTTTTTTATAGAAAATAATGTAGGAATTGTTGGGTAGCGAGTCCATAGTTGGCCCCCCTGGCATACCACAAATTTAAGCCCTACTCGACGATATTAATGTTATAATAATTACCTATAAGATGTATTGAATTTCAAAAACACAAACACAATCCAAACCATCTAAGTACTAAAATCCACGCGACGAACATGAGTGAAATCAAACATTAGAAGTTAATGGTACAAATTCCAATAAATACGGTATTCGCGAATGAGAGTACGGAAATAGAATATCAAACTACAGCAGAAACAGAAAAAAAAAAATCCAAGTGATAAGAAAACAAAAAATTAATTAATGAGAAAAAAGCTGTTAAGAAAAAGAGTCATGGGAGGATAAGAAAATACGGATCTGACGATCAGAAAAAGTAGGTAATTAATACGGATTAGAAAGATCGGAGAAACATACCGAAAAGATCTGCGCGAAAAATGTGCAACCTACGAAATAATAGGAAAAGAGTGAGGAAAAGTCAAAACATTTCAATGGTCAAATGGTAAGTAAAAGACAACCTACAGCAACTCATGTCGTCATACCGATAATTGTGTAATGTTAATCATTTTTACGATGATACATTTACTTCCGATTTCAAGTTTAAAAGGTTGACGACTCGTATTTTTATGATGTTTCGTTCTCCGGTACAACTTTTTGGTTATTTTCTATTCCAAATGGTACGAAAAATTCCTTCCCCTCACCCCAAAAAAACTGAAACTAGTAAAATGTCGCAGAATGTTACGAATTCGTACGCAAATTTATGATTTTTTTCTCTAAATGCTATAGGACTACAATACTTGAGGGAATTTGAGGGTGATGGTTGTGAGTAGGTAGAAACAGCCGGTAGTGGCCCACATACGGGGTGTCCCAGCTGAAAAAAGTTCTTCTTTTCTCGTAGATGACGGAATTGGAGAGGGAGTAGAAGAGAAGTTGAATATATAGAGTGAACCAGTTTCGTTTTTCGTAGATGGAGGAAACGGGGAAGTGGTGTGTATTTTGTCCCTTTTTTTAAATTTCGTCTTTGGATTCTTGAAAAAAGTTTGTTTTTTCTCGTAGAGGATAGGATGGAAGAGGGGCCCGAAGGGTAATTCAATGTATAGATTATTCCAGTTTAGTTTTTCGTAGGTGGTAGAAATCGGTGAGTGACGTGTATTCTGTCCCCTTTTAAAATTTCGTCTTTGGATATAATATGTAGATAAGAAGTGAAAAAAATTTTACTTAAGGGGCGAAAATTTTAGAACTTCCTATCTGCATTGCATCCAATTTTTTCAAGGGGGACACCCTGTATGTGGGCCAATACCGGCTGTTTCTTCTTACTGTTGTGAGTTTAAGACAAAGCGTCGGTATTACAGAACGACATACTGCGGTATGCAAAAATTCAAGTCCACTATTAGTGTATTTTTCGATGTAAACTTTTCATACCTCACTGGAAGTAATGCGGAACATTAGGTTGTCTTTTTTTGTCATCGCAGTACAACAACCCAGTTTGAATATCGAGGTATTTATGGAGACTACTCTCATTAGTGCAGAAGATACGCGTATTTTTTGCCAAATTAGGTAACATTAATTTGCACCGATTTTCCTCAAAATTATTTAAGGAACAAAATGGCGGTTTGTTCGCTTGTATCTTGTTGTATGCCTAACGACACCTATTGTTTCATTTGCACATTTTATTATCTTATTAATTTCGTTAACTTACTACCGTTTTCGCAAAATTGACACCTTTTTGATAATGTCATATTTCAAGTTTTCAACAAACCATTTTGCCATTTAATTATGATAGGAAAATAAGTTTAAACGCACATTTATTGATAATGAGAGAATAGCACATATCAATTAAAGCGTAAGTTGTAGTTATGTATATCTACATTTTGAGTTTATAATTAAGTCAATAGTTCCACCGAATACTACCAATGGTGAATATTCGCGTAGTTTTCTCAATTGGGACAGCCTTTTTTCTCGTTTTACTCGAGCCTTGAATCGTGGCATCAATACAAGGGAAAGACTTGATTTAAATAGCCTCGTTATGATTCAGAGTTCTGTCAGGATTACAGGAGATTAAACAATAAAATGTAGGGTTATTCGGAAAACAAAAGCAACAAGTTTTTAAAACAGAAACAGAACAGAAATGGAATGAGAATGAAGAAAAATCAACGATTTTACATGGACGTACATAGGTGATTTTCCTCTATGATTATTATCAAGAAAGGAGATGTTGCAGCCCCAAGCAATATCGTGAAATACCAAGGGGTGATAAGTTGAAAGTCGAAAAATTCACCTTCATAGGGGGAAAACCAAAAATCATGTTTTTTAAAACAATATGAGGAATTTTAATAAAGTATTCCAAGTTCTAATATTTCATTAAAAAAAAAGTTGAAAAAAAGGTGGTATAATATTTTTAATGATTATTTTCGCAGATATTTTAGAATGGTCAGAGATCACTGCAGCACTTCACCAGTGGGAGACAAAATTACGATGATGATTATTGGGGCGTAAATTTTTCTTTTCCCACCATTGTTTTACACATTCCAACTATTTTCTAGGTATCCTCCACTGTTTTTTTGTATGTACCAAGTATTTCATTTAGTATTTCATTTAATTATTATACAGGGTGGTGTGAATTTTCCTACAGGTGGAAGAGAAAAGAAGAAATTTTTATTTTTAATCTTTTCGGAAGTTTTAGTTACCACAACTAAGGTGTGGTCAAGTGGACCAAAAATTTTTTGAAATCAATAACTCAGACTATAATATAATCTGAGAACCTCATTCTTGTTTTATTTTATAAAGAATGAATAACTTTAGCTTTCATATGCTATGCTTGTACTCCTCTTAAATTGATATTATTGACCTTACCAAATGTAAAAATGTAAAAAAAATGAATTGATTCACTTGACCTGACTGTCAAGTCAAGTGGACAGTTATAAAAAGTTTTTCATTTTTGATGCTAATTGACCCAATAATGACTCATGATCAATTACTCGTTATACACCAAAAATGGTTGGTCCACATAATCCCATACACACTTTTTTTTAATTTTAATTTCTTAGTTAGTATTGAATTATATTTTGGCGAACGGCTGATGGTCTAATCATCTAATTTAACATGTGTCTTAATTATTCCTGCAAAAAAAGTAAAACAATTCATTAATATAAAGAATTTAGAAATGGTCCACTTGACCCCGACTTCAAATGGGTCCACATGAAACCATAAACACTTTGTTTACTTTTTATTTCCTTACTAGTACCTATGAAATTACTTTAGGGTAGCAGATATTGATCTTATCATCGGATTGAACTTACACCTATCTTAATTATTTCAACAATAAGATTAAATATTTACTAAAAATTACTATTCTTCGCTCAAATTTCAAAATTATGTAAAAAAAAAAAAAACTTTTGTAGTAATATTTCGTATTTTATCAAATATTAACGAACTAAAATGTGACAGAATGCTGCAAACACACTCCATCGGCATTAAAATTAGTTATCTATCATTATGTTTCCACCACCATTCAGTGTTACCAACTTTTTAGTACTATGAAAATGGTAGTGGTCCACTTGACCACACTTTATCCTACTTAAACCCCATACAATTGAATTTCGAATATCAGTTTGGTATTTCATTAAATTTTTGGAATGTGCTTAACTGAATTACGTAAATTTAATTTTAAAAAAGTTTTTCGTTTCAAAGTTACTAACCGATGTTTTAAGCTTTCTGTTTGTAATTACTAAAGAAAATTTCCATGCGTTTCAGCTGCTCAGCCTCGGTGTCTTAGGTAAGCAATCTTTTTCAACTTTCTCTTGACCCACGTATCCTTCGCACATTTAAATTCTTACAGACTGAGCATAAGAAATTTGACTGACGTGATGCTGAACAGTAAAATACCTCGATTTTTTACGAATGAGTTTTCAGACCCCCTTTCAGAATAAGCATCGAATTCGAAAATATAACAAAGAAGCTGTTCCCTTCCCCACCACTGCGACGATTCATGAGATCGAAATTAATATGCAGATTTTCGTTGGAAACCTACATACAAATTCAGAAATCTCGCTCTTCCTGCCAATAACAGTCGAATGGTTCGTGAATAATGAAAATTAAACAAATGAAAACCTAGTGACATCACGTATCCACGTACGTAATTTCAATAATGTTCACTTGAGTAAGCTTTTCCAAACTCAAACGTAATTATGCCGGAGTAGGTACAATTTAAAAGTTTGCAAGGGAAACAAAACAAAAAAATGAAGAAAACACGCGAAGAAACATCGTCGCGAACAATAAGTTTATAGAAGTACTTCTACCTTAAACCGAGTTCAAGGAAAAATGGAGCAGTGCCACAGGTTAAAGTAATCTCCTTTATTTCGACGAATATAAATTTCGAATGTAAGAAACTTTTATAGAATTTTTTTTACACTTGTGCCGCTCACCGTACATTAAATTGTGGCATCACGGTATCCGAAACGAATTGATACTAATTTGAAACCATAAAATCTGACTTTAACAAATTGTGTAACTTTTTTTTTTTTTTTTTTTTTCACGATTGTGTATCGTCTTTCTGCAAACCATATACGTATATTTTTTTAGTATTTTTTCGAGTATCCTTGAAAATAATCACCCACGGTCGAGCAAATAAAACTAAGTCTACCGACTATACCGTTTTAGAAGATTTTCATGAAAATTTCAATATATGCAGAGTGGTATGAAATTCCCTTCGGCACCTTTTGCAGGACCAAAACCAAACGCAGAGATTGAGTTGGAGCGGAAAGGGAAGCGCTGCCTATCTGAAATGTTGGTAAGTTGGATTTTTCCGCTCATCAGTTGGACAGTTGGCCTATGGTGAAAATTGATGACTTTTTTCGAGGCGGTTAAAAATTTCGTAACATTCGGCAATTTGGAGTTGGCAAAATTATCGGTTATACCTGCTAGTCGGCAAATCACGCCAATAGATGACCATTTTTTTAGAGACGATTTCATAGTTTTCAACTGTTGAAAATTTCAAAAATTTTGGTTGGCAATTTTCATTTTTCTACCCCTCCCCCTCAAAAAAAAAAAAAAAAAAAACATTTCATTACGTCACTAATCATCTTAATAATAGAGCTCTTAAGGCATTTTCACAAATAGGGGATACTTAGGGCTTCTTAGCCTTCCAAATTTTCCAAAACTTTCCCCAAGTTTTTGCCCTAAAAAACACGTACTAACGAGTATTCGTACAACAGGTTGGGATAAAAGAGTTTTATCGCCTCAAATTCTTAACTCTATTCGCGGCTACGTCCGAAGGCATTAATAAAGGAGAGCAAACAAACTCAAATATCAAGTTGTAATAACAGCCAACCCAGTAATAACATCGTACAAACCGATAAGAATGATTATCGGTCTGGCGTCATGCACGCAATACCAAAACTGTGTCGAACATCTTGAATTTCGGAATCATTTTTCGACGTGTGTATTCGAAGGAAAACAGGTGTGATAATCACATGATATATTTTTGAGTTTTCTATCATCGATATATCAGTTGACAAGAAAAGGAAAAATTTTTAAATCGGTTCTGGGTGGAATACCTTCCACTGTTGTGATATAAGACGGAATTAGAGGGCGTTGTAAGAGTGCAGCGAATGGGTGATCATGGACATAAGAGTCATATTCTCTGTTGGTTGAAAACGTGACAGTCGGTACATTTAGTTTGATTTCGGCCTAAATTATTCGGTATTGAAGATAATTTAATCATTTTTTCGTAAATTTGAAGACAAATGTCGTCTTTATAAAACTGGAAAAAAAAAACTGTTGCCGTCATTGTACTGCAAATATCTTAATTTCAACGTTGAATGTGCGTAGGATCAAATGTATTTTTATAATATATGGTCATTCGTTAACTGTTTCAACAAATTTACGCGCTAGATGTCAGCCACTTTGATCTTACATTTCAATTAGATATTTTAAAAATATAATGAGCACATAATTAGGCTACCAACAGATTTAAATGAAAAATAATAATTTTTTCATTCTTTCAACTCGGGCAATATTTCTAACAGATAAAATAATTTAATGTATTATAGTCATGGTTCGGCCTACCATATGCCTAGTTCTTCAACTGCGTCATTTATTTTTTTCTCGAATTTATCGATAAAAATAACTCCAGCGCAGCAATACTTCCCTAGATAACCCATTTTACCAATTTTCATCAATAATTCAAAAAACGAATTCTAAATTTTGAAATAGTTGAAAGAATTTTGTTGAAACCACCAATCCTTCTCCCCTCTCACTCCTGCAAACACTCTTATATTCTAAACACACTTTTATATTATTGTTCGCGGCTACACTGGCTCACTCGTTTATCTCCGTACACCTTCGTTTATCTCACTCAATTTGTACTTACTCTCATCATACATGATTGATGTTAAATACACACGCTTCTGAGACGTTACTTTGGTTAATTCTTTGTTTCACGTTACATAACTTCTTTTTCCTCGATTCACATTCTCGATAAATTTCAAAAAACTAACGATAGAAATCGATATCTTTAACAACATCGATCTATTGATATTTCGTTGCTGGAAACTGATTTTCCAGGAATTTTGTGATTTCAAGTACTCTCAGAAACTACTGAAAGAATAGACTCCAAACTCGTCTTAAACATGGTTCCACACAAGGAGAATCTTTTGTAAAAATTTCAGCCCTATCTCTTTGTAGTTTTCCATACATACATACCTACATACATACATAATATTATATAACCCACAATACATTTTAAAAAAAAATTATGTAAAAATCGTTTTCTTTTCTCATGAAACGGGTAATGTTCATTAGTCTACCGCAGGTATATATTTGCTGCTTAATCAGTCCTAATTGAGACACATAATATTATAATTGTAAGACTTGCAATACGTCTTAAATGGCTCGACAATGTAGGTGATTTCATCTTATGGTCAACTTGAAAGGTTCCAAAATATTTACTATGTAAACATTCGAACGTACGCATTCGCCGGTATTTAAATTAGTCAAGAAAACTTGAAGTTTCCACCGAAATCACGTACCATGCGCCTGATTTGTAGTCCATGAGAGTGCATTTTTTGCATGAAGATAAGGTATCTGTGACCATTCAGATTATTCGAAAAATAAAAATTCACGAGCGATACCGTTAAATTAATATTTATGATTTTTAAGAATACACCGCTCATATCTGCAAGTACCTAGAATCATTTAATAAGGATAATTGTGCCTACTGTATGAAAATACCGTGACCTAATTATTGAAGCAGACAGAAAATATTACACACAATTCTGTTCGTCTGATAAATGATCAGCTTACATCTTCGTATTTAGTTTATTTTATCAACTGACGCCGATAAATAATAATCATATTATTGAATGTATTTATTAGTACAGAAAGTTTTGTTACAGTTGGCTGGATGAATTTCTTGTATTTCTTTTAGATCGTCTGAAGTGTATGCCTTATATTGCAATAATTTTCAGAAATTTTTTGGGGGAACCGACAACAGTTTGAAAGAAACCGAACCATATAAAGGTTTAGAAAGTTTGTTGTTGGAACTATTCATATGTTGGTCGAGTACTAGTTGGCTACACTGATTATTACTTTTGATCAGTCACTATGTTCGTCTATAATCTGTTCTGCGTCACTCTGTGTTTTAACTCTGTTGAGTAATCATTAATGAATAGTTTCTTTTCAATAAACCTTTTTCTCTTGGTGCGGTACATAGTGTTTTACTTCTTTAATAGTGTAAAATATAATATATCATTTCCATTCACCTACTTGCTACATCGGACAACTACCCCCCTTGTCCAATATTTATTTATCTCAAAATCATTCCATAAGTATGGAAGAGTTAAGGTCTGTCTACATAACTAACAGCAAACCCAAATAGCGTAACCAGCATGGGGCAGAGGGGCAATTGCCCCTCTAAATTTTCATTAATAAAAAAATAAAAAAGATACCTGCAAAAGAAAAAAAGTGGATTTTTTCCTTATCCCTAATATCGACAATATTTATAAATGAAGAAATAATAAGAAAAAGTCAGGTTATTCAGCATAATTTCTTAGTTGATTTTCAAAGAAAATCTACTTATTTTTGGTTAAACAAAACTAAAATTTTTATTCAATAAAAGCAAACTATAGGTAGGTACTTAATATTTTTTAATTTTAGGTGATTGGAAAATATATCATACAGACGATGTTTTCATATTAGAAAACAGTCAGTTGCGGGCCAACAATGTCCAACAAACAAGAGAGGCCAAAAACAGTACTTTCCGCCATCTAAAATGGACCTATGTGGAAAACAAATTTTCTTTACGAGATACTCGGGCACTAACTACTTACCTCTAAAATTAAAATAGTATACGTGACAGGATTGGGCAGTTTGCATTATCTTGGCTGATAACGTTACTCGGTTTAGCCTCACGCTTCAAACTTTGTCCTCACTTATAGCATACTTTACGCTCTTGTCGCGTAATCTACTATTTTATTGAAAATATTATAAATTTCTTTATGTTAATTTCATTAAAATTTTCAATGACAGCTTTTTTCACAGCCAGTAAAATGACTGTGACTGGACGTAAGAGTTTGCTTGTTAGCAGTGGCTCAACTAAAAAGGCAAGGGGGTACTTATTCACAGGTGGTTAAGTTTTGGGTGTGGAAATATTACAAATGAAAATTAATTTTCAAACTATTTACGTAATAATTACACTGTGGGCCAAGGCCTCATGTATCCATTGGGGTCATTGGAAACACCCCATCTACTCAAAACATAAAAACAACCCTTTATACAATTTGAATGTTCCAGAACCCATAAAACAAACAAAAAATTTTCTCTCGCTCAGCTTGCAAAATAGATAATTGTTTTGTCACCCTATAAAACACCTTTCAGTTTTAAATCTTAATTATAGCCTATGGTTTGCCAGGGGGGCTTAAAATGGACACCACTACCCTTCAGTCTCTACAATATTTCTTACAACCATTGACACAGCCAAGAACCTCAGGATAAATCACCTACACTGGATGGTGTGGATGGTGGCCACAGAATTACCACCACCCAACCCTAAATAGCCTGCCAGGTATCTGTTGACTCAAATTTTGACCATGTCAGGGAGTAAATTCTAATTTCCCTATACTTTGGCTATTTCCAAATCCGTAGAAAAACTCACCCAAAATGCCGTTAATTCAGAAGCCATGGATTATACAAACCTAAAAACTACCTTATTGTCAGTTAAAAACAGATCAACACATCGTTAATATAGAAGCACATATAATATTAAAATAAAAACCAGCAAACATATTCAACAACATATAAAAAAAATTGTCATATAAAAATTTAGTCTGTATAAGACAGACTTGTACAGCAATATATGATGTACATTTGCACAGAGCATAGAAACGAGAGTGAGAGATGAATAAAATAAATTTATAATAATTATTTAGAAATAAGATAATCCATGGAAATAGAGAGGGAAAAAATAGTTGGTGTGGGAATATAGAAAAATTCCTGTTGGTTGGATTTCCAATTCTACTGCAGCAGCCGAGGCAGCAACCTCAAAGGAAAGGAAGAAGGGAGTTAAAAGAAAGTTGTACGTATTTATTACAGGCAGAACCGCGGCAGCATCTTTGAGGGGTGAAGGGAATGAAACCAAAGTAATGAGAGTGCAACGAACGGGTGAAAGATAAAAAAGATGAAAAAGTTTAGAAAGAAGTGAGTGACAAAAAAAGAATGAAAAAGGTGAAGTGATTGAACACGATATGTATGAACAGAATAAATATGCCAGTCTGTGGATATGTGTATAGAAATAAAAAGAATAATAATTTAATAGAAATTTGGGGAAAAATGGACAAAAATATACATGTAGCCTAAGATTCTAGGCTATGAGAGAATTTTATAATATAATAAGTCCTGACGCATCTGGCCATCAATAATATAAAATTAAAATTAAAAATTAAAAAGACTCTTTTCAGAATAGGCCTAGGTATGCAACCAGTAGTACCTAGGCTATTCACTTTTTTGTTTTTTCTTTCGATTTTTCCCTTTACACCACTGCTTTAGTTTCTCCTAGGTAGGTGTGAAATAAAATTATCTTCCCTCTATATTTTAAATTTGGTTCTTTTCTTCCTTCTCTTTTTTTCTGACAGTCGAGCAACCATTTAAATTCATTTTATATACTTATTATTCACCATTGTTCGTCACACACTTTTATCTGTCTGTGCAGGCAGGAACACTTTTTTGTATCATTCTGTTTTATGTTCTCGGAAGTATGTGTTCATCTTTGTTAAATACATTGTGTTACTTTTTGAAAATATTTTGGTGAAATTTCTCATTGGCAATGGCCACTGGTGGTGTCAATTCCTAGATACAGCTGGTAATTAATGATTTCGTAAATTTTGTATATTCCAAGGTACATATCCTAGGTTTTGGATCTTCATAAAATACAATCAGCATGGTCTAAATTTGAGTTCTACAAATTCCTGGTAAGCTATGCGGGTTGGGTGCTGCTGATTCTGTGGGCACCATCCAGTGTATATGGTTAATACCTAGGCAACCTGGACATGTTCATGGGTCAAAGATATTGTTGAGACTGACTGGTAGTGGTGCCCGTTTTAGGCCCCCTAGCATACCACAGTCTAAATCCACTGAAAAATTAGTCTCCATGCGGCCAATTCCTAGTTATATCACTGCCTGTTAAGCCTCCTAGCTGGTATCTACTTTAATAAAACTTGCTTTGTCCCCTACTGGTAAATTTTCTAGCTACGCCCTTAGCAAACCCCAAACAGCAACAACAACAAAGAATGGTACTTTTTTGGGATACCTCGGTAGAAAAAAAAAACTTGTGACAATTTAAACAAAAATAGTTGCAATAAAAATACGAAAAAAATAGTCCTGATTCAAAAGGAAGTACCCACTTTAATTGTCATCGAATTCCACAGTATTCAACGAAAACAAAATAAACAAAACATTTTGTTTTTGCTGTTCGATGCTCGCAAAAAATTTTCTGTCAATAACATTTTGCTGTGTAGCTTACAAGCACCTACGTTAAGTTACACACACTTGAAATTTCTTTTGCGGTATGCTGTTAGTTACATAGCCTACATAATTAGGCTTTACCTTAATTTTGTCTCGTTCAACAAATTTCTCAGAATTAATTATTTTAATGGACAATCAGTAGCTTTTTTTTTCCTTAAAAATTTAATTTCATTCGGATGGTAAAAAAAAAAAAGACCTTGAATTTTAATTGTGTGGATTCCGATTTAACATAAACCGAAATAATCTGATGCATTCGCAAACACCAGAAAAATGTACACAGGTAAGGCATACTAATATTCAGATATGAAATTTGTCTGCTCTAGCCTATACGAATTTTGTTATCCTCGTCCAATTCACATAGCTATGGACGCCTTTAGAAATCTCCCATATCTTCTAAAAATTATTATTGATTTTTCTATTGAATAGATATAAATTTTCGTTATTTTCTAAAAAAAAGTATAAAAATACCTATTTAGCTGGAAAAATTTATGAATAAAATTAATCTGACGTACCAAAACCCAATATTTAATTATCGTAGTAAGTTACGTAATTTTAGTTTAGAAAAAAACAAGATAAAATTTCGAGAATTGATTTAGCCCACAGAAATTTAATGGTAGGCCCTATTACCAGATCAGTTAATCGAAATGTTTTAACTTTATATAAATTCAAATCAGTACTTTGACAATTAAATATTGAGTTTTGATACGTCAGCTCAATTTTATTCAGAAATTCTGCCAATCCAGTAAGTAGGTAAGTATGTATTTTTATATTAATTTTTAGAACACACGAAAATTTATATTTTCGAACAAATGTTTCGCTCATTTATTTATTTTTATCGTATTTTGAGCAATCGCTGTCTTTCACATTTAAAAATCGCAAATAGGCAATTCAAAAAGAGGCTACAAAGGTACTTATCGATATTCACTACAAGTATTTCTTTTATTTTTTTATTTAAATTACTATCTCCGAATTTATAACATTCATGCGGCAAAATGTTATTGAATTGCCTTTGTCAACATACTCGTAAACAGTTATTACACAAACATATTCAGTTTTCTCACTCATTCTTTATTTCTCTCTCTCTCTCTCTCTTCTCGCTATTCTTATCACTCCGTTTTCATCTCCGTGAAGGAGTATAAAAACTTTTTCAACAACTGTGAATCGCGAAAGTATCGATCCAATTTATCAATATTTTCATGTACAAATGTGTCGATATAAATTGCAAATATATCGATATGTTGACAAAAAGTTTCACCGAGTTAAGAAAAATGTGCACCGCAAATTTAATATCGATCCGTTTAACCATACCCACGTGATATATTGGGGAAACAAGCGAATTAATGCCGAAACCTTTGCTGGGCATGCGCAGTTTATTGTATGTGCATACAGAGTAGTGATTTACCACCGGTGAGTTGAGACGAATGTATTCCTTAAATTTCATTCAATTGGATAAGCCATTCCTGAGGTATTGTACAGACATACATAACATACAGAATATGAGCCAAGTTGAAGGAGAATTTATAATGGTGCGAAGTGCTTGAAAAAAATCATTCTTTTTGACCTACCTAATGTACGTTTCTTCTTGGACTAAATCTTCGTTAAGAAACAATTACCTATTTCAAGTAGGTAATGGTCAGTATTTAGTTACTCAAAGGTAGCTTTAATGCTAAGCTATAGTAGGTGTGGAATACCTTGTCGTGAGAGATATTCTCACCAGAAGGAAATTCAACAGAATTTAAGCGTGTTCAGCCACTTCGTACAAGCGTACGGGTAAGCCAGAACCAGACCAAACACTGGCGATTTTAGAGCTAGTTCGGGCGGTTTTTATACGGCTTATTTGCACGCACACAAACACACGTACGTAAGAAAATACGTACGTCAGTGAGGGCGGCCAGGTCACATCATCCCCTATCGTGATAAGAGATGGCTGGCCGGTTCGTGTACGGATCGTGACATTGTTTGGTGATGTCACAATTTGGTACTCGTACATTACCTGCAAGTACGTACAGGTAATTACGATCGAACGTACTTCGTGTGATTTAACGTCATTGAGACGAGTAATTGGCTTGCCCTTTGGGGCGGCGACTGTCGTCGAGGGGTCCGAGCCCCTTCACCTCATACCGTTGAGTCCCCACAGTAGGCTTACCACTGCGTATTATTCCGTTATTCTGAATATATTCAGTACGGTAACCACGTCTTATTTTCAGGAATCAAAAATCTCAACAGCCAGTTTTACAAATCAACTTTTCCAACATCAAGTTCCACGAA
Source organism: Ericerus pela (assembly GCA_011428145.1). Classification (NCBI taxonomy): domain Eukaryota; kingdom Metazoa; phylum Arthropoda; class Insecta; order Hemiptera; family Coccidae; genus Ericerus; species Ericerus pela. Next base: position 144,759 of record WOFM01000332.1, read on the forward strand.
TTTTTTTTTTAGTGGGTGGTAGGTGAGATTTTTTTTTTTTTTAAATTGTTCATGCAATTTTTCGTGATATAATGATTCCGTAAAAACAGATGTTGGGAAATTTTCTTTTCGTGAAAATAGATTTCATGATATTTGAATTATGAAAATAAACTGAAATCATATTCAGTATGTTACAATTTTTTCTCAAAAAGAGGATTCATATTATACGAACTATAATGTTCATTAACTCGAACAATAAAATTGAAAATACTGCTATAATAAACACACAATTCGTTCATTATTTCACAAAATTATTTTCAAAATATTATTTCGCCAATTATTGCCTCCATGCGCGTGCTCCACTACCCACACATCCACACACAGACACAAAAAAAAAAGAGTATACTGCAGGGTCAGATTTACAGCTCCAGTGCCTGAGTACAACAAAATATTTTTCAATTGTTGCCACCCACCCTCTCTACCAAAATTTTTTTAATGTATTTTTATCAGTGGTTTTTACCAGGTTAATAATTTATAGGTTTAATTAAATATTTGTTTACGGTCATACTTGATAAAAAAAAAAGTTGTCAAATATTATTTTTCTCTGACTTTTTTGTGCCACCCTTTAAAAATTTGCCGGCTGGTTCAGTTGTACCTTTGCATCCCGCTAAAACCAGCCCAGGTGTACTGAGACACACGGTGGAAGTGAAACTTGTTACGCTGAAATTTTTATTTTGAAGGATAAATGTTTTGTTGGCAGTGTGATTTTTTGTTTTTTGTTTTGTATAAACATTAAAATGAAGAAAAAGTCAGATAAATTTATAAAATGGTTTTCACTAATTGGTGAGCACTTTAACGTCAAAATTAAATCATGCAACCTTCATTTCACCGATAAGAAAGCAATGAATGAAAATATACAGAGATGGCAAAGAGGGAAATGAATAAAAAAGAGTTGATTTTGTAAGGAGGGTTACTTAGTGGTAACATTTTTTCATTTCACGTGCTTCGTTGCATGACCGTTTTTAGTTTACCACTCAGCGCAAAGAAGTTTCACTTTAAAACTGTTCATTGTCACCTCTGAAACAATAAATTTTACAGTGTTACCAGAAATTCAAGATCGGCACAAGCCAAAGCACCGCGGCGCGGCGCGGCACTTTGGGACTTGTAAAATAATAAAATTAAGATAAAATGCACGAGAAAAATTAATGTGAGAGTTGTTGTTTCAAAGGTTGACCACCAATTGACTAAATTCGGTTTTAAATCAAAATTTTTTAATTTCAGAAAGACCTAAATCCCTAATGGCTGTAGGCAATAACATTTTGTAAAAAATAAAAGTTCCGAATGATTCTAATGATTTTTGTTTCATTTTTTCTGTACAAAAAACACGTGTACGCGTAATAAGTCTTATTGATCCAAGAGAATTTTGGATAATTATTGTTGTCGAGAGAAAATCGTGGGATTTTTTGAAGTGTAAATACAAGCCATTCTGGAACCAAAGTGAAATGTGATTAACACAATCTAAAAGTGAGAGCATCATCTGTCAGCTAAACTTATGGCCTCGTAGTAAACTTAACGAAAAGACAAAAAGTTGTATCATTTTAATTCACTTAAGGCACGTTTCAAGGCACCAGATGAAAAAAATTGCAGCTTTGAGACAGGAAAGTTAATTAAAATGATAGTAATCATACCTACTGTAGGAGAATGCTAGAAAAAAGAGAAGTCGTATTTTAAACCATTAATTAAATATCGTAATACATTATAACATTTTCAAAAGTGAGAAAAAAAATAAGGCTTAGCAATCATAAAAAAGATACCAAGGTAGGTGACGAGGAAATGAGGGCAGACATAATGAACAGTGAGGCTTTGGTAAGTATTCGTTAAATAAGGATTAAGATAGGTAACGGGAAAAACAAAGAACAGACATGAAAGAAGATTTTTTTTTCCACCAGGAACTTGTTAAACGAAAAAACAATTAATTTCTTTTATTAATTTTTACTTTTTTAATTTTCATTACGAGAACTTTTTTAAATTGATGGAGTGTCACTTTTTATAATAAACTACTTTATATACTTTTCATGTAGGTTTTCAAACAAAATCTACATATTAAAATTGATCTGGTATTAGGATGAGGGGTAGAATTGTTTTTTGGCTCGTGATAGCAGGATAATTTTGGCATTAATAGCTAAAATTAATGTAACCATATTATAATATACACATTTCTACGTAGCCGGATACAGTTCACAATTTTTATCCGATAGTCATGAAATTTAATACACTTATTTGGATCTTAATAAGGAAAAACCTTAAATTATTTTTGGTTCAGATCGACCGGATTTTGCGTTCGGTACATCTATAATGTTACATTTTTAAAGCTTTAATGATTATAAAATGCGTAATTTTGAGGTAACAGGTGCGAAATTTGGTACGAACACTGAAAATATTATATTCTAACATTCTGCACAATTTTGTATCAGTCGGCTCAACAGTTCGTGCGTGGAAATGATTTGAAAAAAACTTTAATTATTGCTAAAAAGAGTACATAATTCCAGATGAAAGAAAAAAATTGCATGGAAAGCAGGCCTGTTGTTATTTTATTTTCCAAGCAATCATATTATGTAATTTTCACCCAGCATTCTGGAAAATACTTTTGATATTTTTAGTTTTTAATTGTATTTATTGAATTGAATTTTTTGTTGAAAAAAAAACCTACATTTTCTATCGGGGCTAGCGGCGCTACTTTATTTTTTTCTTACTTTCATAGCAGTTACTCAACAAGAACACAGACACCGAAGCTTTCATTAATTAATGTGAACTACGAAAACTTCGAGAATGTTGAAATTTTTTGTGAGATGAGTGATACAGATAAAGACGACTTTGGCTCACAGACATATTTTTTCCTCTATATTTGCTTTATTTTGTCGAAAAATTTTAGACTGAAATCATGGACAGTTTTTTTCGCCAACTTTGATGAACAATTTTATTGCAATCGATCTCGACTTGAAACTCAAAGTGGACAATTAAAAAGCACGTAAATCTGCCACTCATTCATCCAACAATGTCAACATAGGCTAACGAAGATGAGCAGTGTGAACCACCCAACACGGTTTTCCGATGAGTCTGATATTAATTTTCGTTTTCGTTCAATCAACAGAAAATATTTTTCCACCTTCGAATTTCGTCGCACAAAATATTGAGAAACCCTGATACGACTTAGGACACACTAAAATTGGCAAAACTTCACGGGGCAGCATATGGCATAAACACATTGTGTTTGCGATAATCAATTTGAATGATTTGAGGAACGGCACGAAGCAATTGTCTCGGTTTTTAAAGAGCGAAAAACGATGCACTGGTAAAATAAAAAAATAAAAAATAAATAAAAAAAAAAACAGAATCTAAATTCATTTTTTGGTTTCTTTCAGTAGGTACCCACCGATTCTTTTGTAGGAATTCAGTCAAATATTTTCGTCCCGTAAATACTGCAAAAAAATTAGACCAAAAGTAATAAAAGCAACCAGAAATCTATTATGTTCCGAAATTCGAGGGAAAAAATAAAAAAGGTACAAATCGAACCTCCACAAAAGGACACAAAACAAAGAACTCCTATTCCTTTTCTCCAAATTTTCTTTGTATTTTTCCAGTCTATAGACACATTTTTACGGATGAAATAAAAGTTTCTGCGGACGGTTGTGCGCTTCATTTTTCAGAAAAGAAGTAACAAAATGAAAAAAGTAGAAAAGCCAAATGTAGAGGAAATACTTGATCGAAGTGTACCGAATTTTTGTGATTTAAATCTGGACGAAAGAAAAATGAGAGAAACTGGAAAGGAATTTAGGTATTCAACCGCTCCATAACCCACCCCCTCCCCAAAAAAATGTATTTCCCTGCAAAGATCACTCGTCGAAATGATAGACTACTGGGTTAATAATTTTTTTTCAAGCATATTTTCTTTAGAAAATCTATTTATTACACTTGGTGGGGTATTATTTGTTTTTTCTTTTGGTCGCTAAAAATCCCTCTCCAAATCTTGAATTATATACCGACACCACTCATGAGTATGCTGATCAATTTATGTAAATAACGAGAAAAAGAAACTACGATTCATAAAAGGCCTCTGAGGGGCTTCAACGAATGAGAAAATAGGTTGAATTCAGCTGGTGATAGATAATACAGGTAGCACACATTTATGGTATTTATTTGAATCGTAAGATTAGATTTTTTATGGACGAATCCAAGTCTATATTTTTGAGAATGATTTCAATTACCATACCGAACTTTATCGCAATACTGGCTGCAGTTTCATTGTTGGTGGAAAATTATGACTTTCTGATGCTATTTCTACATAATTAACGCTTTAGGCTATTAAATTGCATTCGACTAACTCCGAATGCAATATCACCCACGTCATAATTTGATTCAAAATTCAACAGAACTGGTGCAATTGTATACTTAGAAACTATTCATTCTCAGAGATCAAGAGAGTAATTGAAGATCGTGAGATGGTCTTAGTAAGGTCATTTTCTCAACAACCACATTTGTAATTTTTTCTCAAAGCAACGATATACATTTTTCAAGCAGAGTTTTATTTATTTTTTATTTCCAAAATCAAACTCAATTAGTTCTAAATGAACTTCAATAATTATAGCATAGAGCTAGGTATTATGATCCTCGAATATTTTGATCCAGCGAATTGCACTTGACACAGACGAACTTAATACCTATCTCGAATCTAGATGCGGTTTTATATTAGTTTTCAAGTGCTGGTCATGAAAATCCGTGCCAACGTCACACGTGGACATCGGTTTACTAGCTGCACACTTGCAGAAGGTCTTTTTGCGTCTGTTTTGATTTTGTTGCCATTGTGAATCCGTGACGGCTTCGAAAAGTGGACAAAAACAAACGAAAAAAGACCCACTCTCTGCACATGTGCTGTAAACCGATGAAGTCCTTTTCTTGGCTTTTAGAATGATGACACGTTTCGTTTACATTAGTGAGATACGGTGGCTGCTCAAATGATCGCGAGTCGTACCAAATATAATAAAAATGCCGATGAGCAGCAGAGCAGGGTTCAACTTTATTTTACCATTGGTCTCGTCAGTTAAACCGATTTAATGTCATAGTTTAAAGCTGGTACAACCGGGCCCTTATTTATTTACCCAAACTTTGATGGAAATTGTCATCAAATAAAATAAGAAGAACAAAATTCACTACCCGAGCAAATTGCAACAAACATTCTGTAACCGAGCAAATACTAAAGGAAATGTTTAAACTAACAGCAAATGTTCGTTTAGTGTAAATGCACCTTAAAGGAGAGTACACATTTGTATCATTTTAACATAAATCATATCATCATATCATCTCAATGTGTACAAAGTCTGTAACCTTTTACCATATCAAAAAATGATACGATGATACGGTACGAGCATTTTCCATTCGATGTCGGTATTCTGCTGTCACATCAAAAGGTGCTACCTAGAATCGCCATGATATGCACCGATTATATGGCATGGCAGAATGATACAAGTGTATACCTGTCTTAATAAGAATGCAGGTTTACTCAAAATTTGCCATTAATTTTGACCTATGTGGAGACGCAAGTTATTACTTAACAAGCTGTATTAGTATTACCCATCCTTCAGGTAGGTAACTTGCAACATAACTGGTCCAGAAGTGAAATGTTTTGGGAAAACTTTTAGACTTGCAGCACTCATTTTTTCGAACTACCATTTATTCAAACTGAAAAAGATATGAAATCCTTGAAAGTAGGACCAAGTACTAAGATTCAAACAAAAGAGGAGGGTATAGAACTAAAAATTTGGTTAAAACTTACTAACTTAATTACAGTTTTTACTTTTTTTATATTTTGACTTCTCGGAACTAACACTGAACTAAAACCATTAAGTATAATGGAGAACAAATTTTCAAAGAATAAGTCCAGAATGGAACATTTTAAAATCAATAACAGCTCTAAAAATGAAGTTGTCTGAAGACGTTATGTAATGGCGAAAAAAATGGAGGGTAAACGTGGTACATAACACAGCATTAAATGGGCAGGCAAGAAAGGAATGAGTGTTTAATATTTTGACCCAAGAAATTGAAGTTTTTGCTGGATCCTCATCCTTTAGAAAAACGTAAGATACCTACCCAGTAAGTCAGTGTTTAAGTCAACATCAGAAAGTAGTTCCACATCTAGTTCACTTAAAAAGTTTTGTAGTTTTACTAGGGAAAATATGAATGGTTATGAAAAGGTTAATACAATTTTGAAGAGAATGCAATCACTCTGATCAATTTAATACTTCATCCAACCCAATTTTAGCGACGGTTTTCTTCAAGACTAACTGATTAATAATTATCTTCAAGTTTGATACCTTAATCAAGCCAAATTTAGGATTTAAAGCCAACATAAAGTTGATCAGTTTATTGAGTCGATTTTATGTCAATTTTTGGTCGAGGTATTTCCGATCACATGTCGACGAGTGAAATAAGTCGCCAAAACGTTAAATGAAGAAAATGATGAAAAATATCGACTCAAATCGATACCGTTTTAGTAATATAGAGGATGAGGACCGGAGATGTAACAAGAAAGAAAGATTTAAGTGAAGTTCTGTCCAAGAAGCGAGTGTATTTCATAGAAGATACATAATTTAAGCAAAGTACATTTAAGAGAGATAAACAAATGTTAACGGAAATGAACAAATGAGCGGCGGAAGTGGTAGAACAGTGTAGCCGCAGATAGATATAAATAAATTATGTATTTTATGTAATCGTGTGTTCGCAGGAGTGAGAGGGGAGAAGGATTGGTGGTCTCAACAAGTAAACCTCGATCTGATGTATCGAGAGTAGCCTCAGTCACACGTAGATTCTCTAATAATGATGATTAACATTATTGCATTAAGTGTTTGGAATATGCCTGGGAAGTTGAAAGTACAGCTGCTCTCTATACAATCACAGTATGCTAATGATATATCATATAGTTTTTTCTATAGAGCCATCGTGTCGCGTTATTGAGCTGATGCGCTTATTTAAAAATGCAGGTCAACATTTTACTGAAAAAACAAAAAAAAAAAACAAAAACGAAGAAATTGTAATGATGACAAGGAGACGTAATTTCTGCGTGGGCTCGTTTTCATTTTCAAATGTCTGACCAACTTTTCCAAAATAATCCAAGACTTGTGGCGAAGATGAAGGGAAAGGGTTGGAAAGTTGTCCACGACGCATACTTTCCCTTTATTCCGTTCATATCGATTCGAAGTCTGTCTTTTTCTTGGAATGCAATTTTCAGTTTTCCCCTTCCCATGCTATAGATTACCATATCCACTTTAACCCAACAACGATATTTGTTCGTTCCCATGTTCGTTTCTTAAAACGAGTCGTAATCTACGGATAACTTTTTATGGCTTTTTCCTCCTTTTTTTTTTTTTTTTTTTTACAAAAATTTTAAAAGAGTCAAACTTTAACTATTTGAGAAGCTGCTTGAGGCATCATATCATAACCTGAAGACATATAAATGTTTCGTCGAACCGATTCAATGTGTAGTCCTTTTCAGCGAACAAGCATCAAATGCTTTTCTCGTTGGTCTGACGTTCTGGGGTTCTCATCTAAAACAAAGACCCACATTTAGAATCGTTTTGTTGGCGACAGCTGAAAGAAATTACACAACAGATATTCGCCAGGGACAGTAGAAAGATGGTAAACGAAAAAACAAAAAAACACGTACCTACTGTACTTATTCTTGTAGATCTCTGTAGTGGCCAAATGGGACCATAATGTTCTCTGTATTATAGGACATAGTTTGATAGCATAAAAAAGAAACGAAGAAAAAGTAAAACAAATTGGTAGCCTACGTGACAGAGAAAAACGAAAGGCGAAGCTACAAAGAAAGCCAAAAACGAACCTTAATTTTCTGCTCAAAACGACAGAAACTCGCCCTTTTTCTTTCTTTTGTTCAGTCAAACAGATGGAACCGTAATTATTCCGAAAATCTTCGAGGCTTTTCCACATTACCTACGGGTTACAACGAAGGGGTAGCGATTTCAAAGTGGAAATGAAAGGTCATTTTGGAATTAGAACTTTAACGGAATTTAACTGTTGTTCACAAACGTACTGATATTTAAGGAGAAATTCTTCTTTTCAAAATTTGAAAAATAAAGAAAAGTGTACGACAATATAAGAAGATGTTATTTTCTCTCTAACATATAATAACCCTTTTTTTTATTGTTGTGGGAGTAGGTATTTGGCGACCAAACTGAAATACGCTTCAGATAATAACAAAAAACTCAAACCCCTCCTAATATGAAATTTTTAAAACAAAATAAGCAATTATTAGCAAGTTTCCTGCGCGAATTTCACTAAAATTAATTTAAATTTATTGAAAACAGGTTGATTTACAAAATTATAGGATAGGTACTAATAAGTTTGAAAAAATTAAATTGATATTTTCTTGAAGAAGAAAAAATAAAAACTGTTATTTTTAATTTTATTCATTGAACAAATTTTCTATATGAAAGACTCGAAAATAACTCAATATAAAAATGTCTCCACAAACTCGGATGTTTTATTTTATTCAATTATTATAAACGGAAATATTTTAATTTTTCTCTTATACCAAGTTGTTGATAATTTATAATTTGTATCTTATTTTTCCCCTCGGTTCGTATTTTCTCTTTTTCTCCCAATGAAAAATTTAGACTTAAGATTCTTTAGTATTTTGGAAGGACATGACGGGTACGAACCTAGGCTGATAACCACCGTTAATGGCTGTATAAATTTTGTAAGCGTCATCGAGACCAATATTAACACTCGACTGTAAAAACCAACACCAAAAGTAACGTAATCTTGGTCTGGGTCTTGCTTTTGCTCATAACTGCAGTAACATGGATAAGTTTTACTTTATCTGCTTACTTATGGCTGATCAACTCCAAAAAATATTTTTCTATTAACTCGACTGTATTTAAGTTAAGGTCGTTTTGTTGCGGACAGATAACTCTTTCATTAAATAAATATCGCCCACTTCACCATATCAATTGCGGAGGCTTAACCATAGGGTGGGCTGGCGAGGTTCGGTCTCCCAAAACATAGAGTGGTTTAAATTTTTCCTCTCAAAAATTATTTTTTAAATTCTTACACATTTCAGATGGACTTGAATAGCACGTTTAAAATTTAAACATTAATAACAGCAAAACTCTTGAAAACGAGATATAGCTAAAACCATGTGACTTAATTGGAAATAACCCAGCCTAAGACAACCATGATTATCTTCTCAGTCTTGACCTTGTTTTTAGTTATCACTACGTTTACATCATGGTCAAACGTGTTCGTAAATTTAAAAAAAAAAATCCATTATGGTTTTAATAATCTGAATTATGAGATAAAATAAATTAAGTACTAGAAGGAAATATGATCAGCGAATCACCATTAGCTAATTTGAAAAATTCTCACCAGCTCATATCATCAAATTTATAAAAGAAATTAATTATAGCGGATATAAGTACCTACGTTAAATAAGGTTTTCACATTAAAAAATAAAAAAATAAAAAAATAAATTCGAAATAGGAAGATGAAAATTTCTGCTCTTTCCCAGTTTTAAATAATCGAATACCTTCTAATTGACGTAATTTTTTCATTACTTGCCAAACAAGAATGTGAAATTGAACGCTGTAGACCATATTATTAGCGATTTTATGAAATGAAAGTTGGAATACTAACAGCCCTTTATCGTTCTATATCTCATTATGTCCCGTTGTCCCATGATAATTTGTTAGAGTTATTAAATTTCATATTGATTCTGGAGCCGTTTGAACCACAGAAATATATTACTAATACTATAACGCTTACGCTACGAATATAACCGAGCGAATGAGTTGAAAAGAGATAGAAAATCAGTTGACCAATGCTATCTTCGTCTTACTCATTACGTTTACCCGTATTTATCGTGAAAATAGGTTGTATTTATTAAACTAATGGAGCACCATCTGTATAATACGCTTGTATTTATTTATTTTATTTATTTTTCATAGTATTTTTATTTTAATAAGATTCATTGAACGAAATGGTAAAAAATATGCAGTTTTCGGGAGGGAATTATTAGTTTATTTTTCTTGTATTAGCAACTGTTATTTTCAGGTTCAATATGTACGAGCATTGCTTCAAAATTTTAACATTTCCTGTTTTAAAAACAAATTGAAACCTCCTCCAGCGACAGGATAGAAATAATGCAAAGATGTCCTTTATTTTTCATTTGCTTTTAAAAAGTTAAATTTTTTTTGTTTTTCTTTGTTACACAGGCTTGAATGTAACTACGAGTATTCAATTTTTTTAAGTAAAAATTATCAATATCACGTTCATTTAAACAGATCAAACAATTAACTCATTGATAATTGAGTGAAATTTATTCAAATTAAACCAACAGTTTAGCCATAGGACTTCATTTTTAATAAACATTTTAAAAAATACGACGACGTTTGTATCTGCTTCCAGAAGATTTCTGACAACCACATAGAATAACATACATCCAAGAAAGAGAGGCAAAGAAACGAAAGAAAATTTTATTTTAAGATGAATTATAAATCAAAAAGTTAGGTGGTTTTTCCTTATGGTATTCCCTAAAAACCCCACACTTTTAACCACTACTCATTCCAAGACTATTTATTAACTGAAATCCAGTGCTAATAATTCAAAAAAAAATGACAATATATACGAACAGAAAAATTACGTCTACTGAGTTAGGAATTTCCAACCACTGATTACTTCGGTAAATAAGCACCATGCTCACTAAAGAAGATAATAGTAAATTTTAAATAGAGAACCTAATCTAAGAGTAACATTCTTTCTTTTTCTGATCGCCTCCTTCCTTCACTTTTTGTCATTGAATCGAATATGTCCTGTTTATAAGCTATGGAGTTAAAGTCAGCTGCAAGAGAAGAACAGTAAACAATGATATTAATAAGTAATAATTTACGGGCAAATAATTGATGGAGAATCAAGTCTTGTCAAGAAAACAGCAAATGCAAACTCAACTCTCAGAGCATAAAATAAACTATTGAGAAAATTTCTGTTAAGAATATCCCCTAATAAATCCAATCAGCTATACGCATATAATATAGGTGAGAATATATTCATAAAATAACATCAAAGAATCAAATGATGCATTCTTTCAAGAAAATGACAGAAATTTTATGAGCTTACTCCTAAAACAATGATTATTACTCACACTACATTCTCTACTCGGTATTGTTCAACAGAATCATGAAGCAATACATAAGACAATAATTTAAAGGAAGCATAAAAATTATATATTGATTAGGTTGCATAATATGATTGTATAGTTTAGAATAAAATTTTGGTAACATAAGTAAAGGTGCCCATATAATGAGTAGTTTGATTTTCATGTTATAACTAGAACATCGACGCAATAACCTAACTTACCATATGCGGTGTCAAAGAAATCAATAAACTCATATTATTCTTAACTTGATAATTAAAAAGTAAAAATCTACGAGTTTTAGGAAAAAAATTCAACGTGAAGTAATTTTATTCTCACTTTTCTTCACGTCAAATACGAAAACTGAAAAAAAAATAGGGGCAGAAAGCATTAGCTATCTGATTTTCGATCTCTTTTTATCTCTTTCGCTCAGTTTTATTGGAGCATGAGTATTCTAATATTCCTGATATATTTCTCTGATTTGAATGTACCTTGAAATATTATATTTGGATTTTTAATGTGATAACATTTTTCCTTTCGTTCTGGAGTTTTAAAATGAAATCGATGGTTTTTTTTTAAAATAAAAATATTTCACAAATATCGACATTCCATCATTCCTATTTAACATTGTTTTTATATTATAAATCGATATTCGATTGCTTCATCAATACTGATGTTGCATTTAAAAAAAAATTGAATTTGGTAAATCCATTGAAAAATAAATTAACAATTTCAAAACTTCTTTCACTTAGTTATCGATATGAAATGAAAATGAGTAAATATCGATTATTACTGAGATGATAAGATTTTTATTTATTTTAAAACAAAAAACGGTTGAATTTAAGGATCCCATGAGCCATTGGATTTAGTATTTCCGTTCATTCATATTGTAACGACCAAAAGAGGTGGTAATGTACCTAATTAGAACCACTTTCAGTGTTACACCATACACGAAATATTTAACACTGGAAAAGCATTAATACCTCTATAATAATTTAAATTATTAATTTATCATCTACATCTATTGTGGACCTTAACATATTTGAGAGACTTTAATCATATTTCAAAACACAAATAATAATTTGTACGACACAAGTACATTAAATAATATTTCAAACACTATAAACTAGGTTGAACATTTGGGATTAAAAGCCTTTTGACAAAGACTGTCTATTAGAAAGCTAACTGGTAGCACTGTGTACTGTGTAACAATTCCTTCAAATCAAGGGTTTATATACCTGTTTGGAGTATGTAAGTGTACATGATGGATAGGCTAAATGAGGTAGGGGCTTGTTATTATAGAGATGTGCTGACTCGCAATATAATCGAGGGACAGGCAAAATGAGGTCATGAATATACAGACATTATATCTATATTCATAAAATTAAATACGGGTAATTTAGTGGTTATTTACAAAGAACTATAGGATTTTTGATTATTGATGAATACCTACATTTTTGGTATTTGAGACTGTGTGGACAAATATATTTGTCATATTTAAAAATAGACAAAAATATACGTTACACATATTATCTATATTATAAAATTTAATCCAAATTTTTATATATTTACTCGTGTTTTCTGCAACCTTCACAATATTTTAATTTTGAAAAAAAAAACTGTTTTTCTCTCACTTCACGATTTCTCATCTACTATTTAAGCCACAAAGCTGAAATTTATACAATTAAAAAAAAAAGAAAATTTTCTTGAATTTTTCACCAAAATTTTTTTTTATTCCCGTTAGTTTTTCACAAATCGGCCATAAAACACTGAAAATTAATGAGAAATTAGTCTTTTTTAATTTTTAATTTATTTCAAAAACTAATGATGGAAGAAAACAAGTTTCCGTGACAACCTTTCCTATTATTTAGCAACAAATTCATTTCCACCATCAGATTTCACCTAAAACGAATTAATTACAAGATAATAGCAAAAGAAAATACAAGAACAAAAGTTGGTGCTCTGCGTATCACTATATATAGGTCATGTATATATATATACACAGATATACAAAGGGCTTTCTGCATAATATTTTTCCACCTAGTGAACATTGAATGTACCCATATATATATGATTTTGATCATCTAGGATTTTTAACTGGAGCAGGTAGAGAGGAGTGTAGACTCCTCCTCCATACCTGATTCGAATAACAAAATTATTGACTTGAAATCATTGTGTGTTATCATTTTCATTCAAAATATGTGATTTTATTTAGTTGGTTGAAATCGTGACTCCAGAAAATGTAACTTATTTTGATCATTCAATGAATTTATCCTTTTTTTAAGCGATCAATAGTACGCTATCTAGGTAAGAAGTCCACAAACCAAATTTCAGTCAAATTGGTTTAATACTATGTAAGAGAAAAAAGGAAATATATTACGCAAAAATGAGAAAATTACAGTAAACTCTCAATTTCTGATTTAAAAAAAAAAATCAAAATATGTTTATTCAGAGTGAGTTTAGACAAGCTCCATAATCATTATGAGATTAAACCACTATTCTCAGAGGGTTCAATCTAAGTGCTGTTAGCTAAAAACTCCCCGTTCAATCTTCATTTTTTCCTTAATATCTCAGTCTTGAGATGACAACTCTTTGAACTACAATATGTAATTGCAAGAGGAGATACCTGGCTATCAATCAATATTATTGGACGTTGGTTGGAATATGTTCATTAAGTATTTGGTAATTGAATGATGAATTAAATGACTGAATAAATTAGGTAATATAAAACACTCCAGTACTGCATCATGTAAGTACTTTATTATATAGAGAATAACAAAGATATGTTAACTCTACAAACACCAGAAAGAAGAATGAATAATAATAATAATGAGAGAATTAGTTGTCGCTATATCACAACTGTGTAGCCAATAAGTGCTCAAGCAATCAGTGTAACTCCAACAAATATCGTAAAAATAATAAAAAAATAAAAATAATAATTTTTTTTACAAGACTTTGAACCGGTTTTTTTTTTTCATTTTTTGTACTATTTTAAGTTTATTGTGATGTGATATTATCTAAACTCGTAGAACATCGAAATTGATCTCAAATGTTTGGTATAATAGTAGATTTTTGATTCAGACTAAGAAATCACATTTTTTGCGCCAGAGAATGGTTCTTCGGAGGTTGAAAGAATGTAAACGCGATTTTCAATCTGGCCCCTGGAATTCAATCTCGCCTCAATACACGGTAGCTTGTAAATCATGGAGAATAATAACCAAGAAAACGTTCACAGCTTCATTGCCCAACACATATACCAAGACTGCCGAAGAAGTTGCAGCATAAGATGGGCTCATTAGTGAGCGGAATTTAATCGGTAAAAATGCAGAGCGATGAATTTTTCCGGCAGTAAATAATGAAAAATGGGTCATCAACTCTTATTCATTATTCGTTTGACGCAGGTACCGAAATTCTAGCCGCGTATACACTTTTTCAAGCTCAACATTAAACAAAACCCGGGCTTTTTATTAATAGCTACATTTCTACGAGACTTAAAACAGTAAGTACCATGCACCTAGAACGGTTTTTTTGCGTACGATTCACGTTGAGCATCTTTTCAAAAAAGGGAGAGAAAAACTTTCTGTCGAAAAACTACTAAGCTTTTTCGCACAGACAAAGGAAATACCGCCTAGACATTTATACCTCCCTGTCAGAACCCTCCGCACGTACTTACAGCTTATGGCACTTAATTCCAACCACATGAGAAGTCTTACAGCACAAACTATGGATTTTCGCCATCTAAGGTAATTGTACAGCAGATAAATGGCCTGCTACAAAAAACCCTTATTGACTACTTTTTCTTTCTTTTTTTTTTTTGCACTCGAAAAATAAGCCTATACATAGTGGTGGTTGATACCAAACGGACATGCAAATATTTAGATCATATTCGCGACCATTTAAGGGATGAAAAAAATTCCCAGTCACCATATTATTTTTATTTTCAATTCATGTGCTAAGTTTTCGACGTGAATTCTATAGTAATTCAACGAGAAGACCACATCGAAAATCGTGGCCGAAAAGCTTTTACGCAGATTAGCCAAATACAAGGTCTGTTGCTTTTTCAACTGAACCCATAAATTTTGAATCTTCGGTCGCAGTCAAGCAGCGACGTTCTCACACATTGGGTGCCAACCCCAATTTCAACGTCAATTCGATGGTTCTGAAACGAAATTTTCGGAAAGAAATGTTGCTCGAACGATATTTTCATTTTGGTCCAAAGGTATAATTTTTCAAAGCCAGACAAATTTTTATTGAATTAAGTGCACTTTACGAATGGAGGAGAATATTTTAACCCTAAATATAGCTTACAGATGAGTTATTATATATAGTCTACCTATATTACGTACCACCAAAATGAAGTGTGACTGTAAATCCGTTAGGTATAATTTAGAACGATGCCGTCAGCTTATCTGATATCCACATTCGAATATACGCGCGATGTAGCACAATAACAGTATTTCTGATTCGAGGCTATGAAATGTGATGTTCGACCCAAAAGTGGAATGAAAAATGAAGACGCACGATATTTATTTCCCTAAATAAAACGTAACGTAAGAGTGGATAAAATGTTTGATGATTATGCAGAATGTTAATTGTAGATATATTAAAGTGAGAGATTTTGTATTAAGTACCTCTTATTATCCTCTCCGAGTTGTAAAATTTTCGCAGTCTTGCATTTAAACTAGAACTTGAAATTTCACCCGATGGATACTCCGGAAGTTTTTAATGCCTCATCATATTGCAATGTTATTTTGCATAAATAGGACTGATTTTTGCATGAAACATAATTTCACTCCTTCAGTACATTTGAATAAAAAAAAAAAAATGGAGACGCTTCGTACCAAAAAAAAAAGTGCCTACGTAGCTACTTTTATAAAACTCAGTTGATCTAATACTTCTATCTCACCAAAATAGCCTAAAACGAATGTATAATAGGCCTAAAGCGTGTACTTACTCAAAAATTATTGCAGAAATCAATGTGCTAGACTCACGAGTGAAATTTAAATAGAAAATTTTACGTGAAAAAAAATTCTGAAATATAACAAAAGGTATTGAATTTATCTTCTCACTTTTTAATAGATATTTATGAACATTGCTGAGTTATGAGGAATGAAAGTATAATAGTAGGTCTGTGATCTTTAAATTTTTTTCTCCAAAATTATTACAGTGAAATGCTTTACAACCTCAATTTCAGACCAAGGTCTCGTTTTGGGAATATACATGACAGTTAATCATCGACTGTGGATAATTAGCTGAGTTTTGTTTAACCAAGTCATACTTTACTTCAACGTGCCTCCGCTAAAGATGCACTCAACAGTTCGTACAAGATTATTACACAGCATTTGTAGGAAAATTCAGTTCTTTTGTCAATTTAAATACTTATTGAAAAAAAATCACTAAGACGGTATTAAACAATTTAAAATATTATTATCATGAAGGCTAACTAATGAATGACGTCTTCGACTCTCGGTATGAAGAAATAAAATATACAAATGCTCAACGCAGCAGTAGCAGTAGCTTCGTCAGAAAAAATAGGTTTTCAAAAAGTGATCGAGTTACATTTTGTTGCTGTTGACCTAAAATTACACAGTTTTTAAAACCACGACCGCTGTCAAAATCGCACCAAAATCGGTAGCATATCACAATACATTAAACTGAATTTTTTTCTCTAATTTCGTAAGTACTGGTTCAAAATCAAACCTTTATACCCGAAATAAGAACAAAAATGGTGGTACAGGAAGTACACCCCGCCGGTCCACACCAAAATCAATAGATCTGGTCCGTGGAACTAATGTTTGTATTAAATTTCGTGACTATCAAAAGAACGACAATTGTGACTGTGGGGACCATGTCCTCCCTTCTTTCGGGGCTCGGCCCCAGTCGACAGACCGCGGACTTGGTCCATCACCAAGTCCGCATAATAAAGTCTACGGACGTAAAACAAATTAGGCGCTCGTAGCACTTAGGCTAAACAGACGAAATTCGTTCTCTGTTTAGCCGACGTGTTACGAACGTAGCCTAGCGCGGACGTGCATACGAATACGCACGTGCCGCGGTCTAGGCTAAACACGAAACGCGCGCCTATCTCTCGATACTCGCGGATGACGTACGTGTTTAGCCTAGCTTATACACCGGCGATGTCTTTCGCTAGTCGCCGGTTCAGGATAGTATAAAAGGTTGGCTGCCTTACCAAATTGGTAATATCCGAACACGCAAGTCCGCATCCATTCGCCTGTGGGTTTTAGAGGTGAACCCACAGCCTGGTGACCCCGACGTGATATTTTACGTTGGGAATTTTTTTAGGAAGCAGGCGTGAAAACGCTAGCTGGCGGAATACCGCTGGCCTGCTAGTGCGAGCAATCGCGCTTGTCTAGCGGAACCTTTCGCTGGACTCTTCACTTGGAGACTGACTGTGGGAAATCGACCCCCCTTTCCAAAATAAACGTTGTCCACTTGGAAGGGTAACGGAACACGCCTGAAAATAAGGAAACGTCTCACCAATCGTGGTAACCCACGATTCGTACATCTAGGATCCTCTAACGAGTTGAATCTATTCACAATGGTAGATGAAAATGTTGCTGAAACTGCTGATCAGCCAGCTCAAAATATAACTAGGCAAGCAGCTGTCCGAACCATCGCTTCCAAAGAAGCTGAAAATCAAGAAAAACTAATTCACGATCTCATTAAAGCTAGTGTAGAAGAAGCCTTGGACAAACAACAGAAATTGTTTGGCAACCTCCAAAATAAGAAAAGGAGAGTTGAACTTCCTACGTTCTTACCCAAAGACGTAGAAACATGGCTCATGCAACTGACAGGCTGCTTCAGGGTTGAGCAAATTCCCCGTGAAGAACGCTACCAGCAACTGTGCGGTAGTATGCCAGCCGAAATAATTCGGGCCTGCCCAGACATAATGGATTGTCTGGAAGACGAGGAAGACCCGTACGAATGGTTCATTCAGAAAATAAGAAGAACCTTTGGTACCACTCAACGCCAGGAAATAAGGCAGTTATTGAGTGGGATGTCAATTGGAGACGACAAACCAACCGTTTTTATGACGAAACTGGTTAAAAAAGGTGATAACCATGTCTCTCCAATGGTAATTGCAGATAGATTCTGTGAGCAGCTACCAGCTTCAGTAGTACAATCGCTGGGTGCTCTAAATCTGACAAATGCAAGAACCGATGACGACCTTCTAGCACTAGCCAAAGCTGCAGAAACTGCAATGGAGTATACAGGGAAACCTGCCATCCAAGCAACAGCAGCTCCAGCAGACGAACTGAGTAAGCTCCGAGCCGAAATAGCTGAGTTAAAAATGGAAACTCGCAAGGCTAGAGACTATACATCTGCTAGGAGTAATTTCAACAACAGATCCAAGAGCAGGGGACGTAACCCCAATAGAAATAAAAGCTATAATAACGAGGACGGAGAGAAGATAAAAATAGGAGTCCAACACCTCCGAGGAGATCCAAATCTCCCAAGAAACTAGATCCAAACTGGTCAGCAGCTCTTTGCTTCTACCACAATAGATATGGAGAAAAAGCAAAGGCTTGCAACACCCGCTGTAAACGATGGGCGGAGAGAATGGTCCAAGACGCGCAGGAGAAGAAAACTCTCCTCGCAAAGATCGAAAAGAGAGAACAAACTAGTAAGTCAAACTAGACCGAGGGGTCATATCGGTGGCTACCGATCCCTCGCCCAAATTCTCTCGCCGCCTGTTCATCACGGACAGGACAAAAAGGAGAAAATTCCTCATAGACTCTGGTGCTGATCTCAGCATTTTACCAGCTAAAAATAAACATAAGAAATTTTCTCCGAAATCCAAATTAAATGCAGTTGACGAACATACATTCGCTGCATATGGCAAAAAACATTGCAAAATAGACATTGGTCTCCATAGGGACATGTCCTGGGATTTCACAATAGCTGATATATCACAACCAATACTTGGAGCAGATTTTCTTGCTCACTATGAGTTGGTAGTCGATCTAAAAAATAAACGTTTAATTGACTTAACCACTGGCAAATATGTGGAAGGTATAACAAAAAATTACAAATTACTAGATACTTCCATTGGAAGCTGTGCAACTGTAGATAAAGATTTCCTAAAAATACTGAATGAATATCCAGGTATTTTATTACCATCAATAAGGAAACACCCGACATACAAACATGACACAGTGCACGTAATAGAAACAAGGGGTCAGCCTTGCTCAGCAAGGGCACGTAGATTGCCACCCGACAAACTTGCTGAAGCCAAGAAGCAATTTTCTAAAATGATAGAAGAAGGTATTTGTCGACCTTCTAACAGCTCATGGTCCACACCAATACATATGACCAAAAAGGCTAATGGAACATGGAGAATCGTCGGGGACTATAGAAATACCCCGTACCCAATATAATGGATTTCAACAACAATATGAAAGGTAAAACAATGTTTAATAAAATAGACATTAATTGGGGCTTCCACCACATACCAATGGCCGAAAAAGATATCTGCAAGACAGCACTCATCACTCCATTTGGCTTATTCGAATATTTGCGAATGCCATTTGGACTTAGAAATGCTGCTCAAACTTTCCAACGCTTTATGAATCAGCTATTGAGGGACTTACCATTCGCATATGCTTATCTAGACGACATATGCATATGCTCAGAAGGTGGAATTGATGAACACGAGAAAAACGTAAGAGCCGTATTACAGCGTATACACACTGCCGGCCTTACGGTCAATTTACCTAAAAGCGAATTTGCTAGAAACAGTATTGACTTTCTCGGGTACCAAATAACACCCGAAGGTATAGCCCCCCTGAAAACAAAGGTGGAGCCAATATTGAAATTTCCTAAACCCAAGAACGTTGCAGAACTTCGAAGGTTCCTAGGAATGACCAATTTTTACAGACGTTGCATAAAAAACGCTGCTTCAGAACAAGGCAAACTGTTCGCCCTTATTAAAACCAATAAAAAGCGCGACAAAACGCCCATTGAATGGACTGAAGAGGCAGAACTAGCATTTGAAAATACAAAAAACATGCTAGCCAATGCAACGTTACTGGCTCACCCGGATGACAGTCTACCACTCTGTATCTCAACAGACGCATCCGATTTTGCAATAGGTGCAACCTTATACCAAATAAAGGATAACACCAATCAACCACTTGCCTTTTTCTCGAGGAAACTTTCCAAAACTGAGAAAAATTATAGTACTTACGACCGGGAGTTATTGGCAATAAATACAGCAATAAGGCATTTTAGACACCATGTAGAGGGTAGATGTTTCACCGTGTATACGGACCATAAACCCATAACACATGCCTTTGAGCAAAGAAGTGAGCATGCCTCACCTCGCCAAATTAGACAGCTTGAATTCATTAGTCAATTCACAACTGACATAAGGTACATCAAAGGAGAGCTGAATGAACCAGCTGACGCCTTAAGTCGAATCGAAGCTATCACAACTCCATCTCAGTTACCATATGCCGAAATAGCAAAAGACCAACTGGAAGACGAAGAATTGCAAAAATTGCTATCTTCCAACACCACAGGTCTTAAACTAAAACTGAGAAAACTCCCTGACACAAAATTACTACTAATATGTGATGTGTCAACTGGTAAAGAACGTCCATTTATTCCATTAAAATACAGAAAAATGGCGTTTGACAGTGTGCATAACCTATCACACACTGGACCTCGTAGTACTACAAAACTCATGACCTCGAGATTCGTATGGCCCAAAATAAATTCAGATTGTAACAACTGGGCCCGTGCCTGTCTGAATTGTCAGACAGCCAAAATTGGCAGACACACGAAATCTGCATTTAAAAGGTTTAGACCAACCGATCGGTTTAAACACCTTCACATAGATTTAGTGGGTCCATTACCCCCATCACAAGGACATAAATACCTCCTTACGATGATTGACCGTGCAACTAGATGGCCAGAAGCAATTCCATTAATTGAGATGTCAGCACAAACAGTAGCTACTCAATTATACACAACCTGGATTGCTAGATTTGGAGTACCCCAAAGCATCACAACCGACCAAGGTAGGCAATTCGAAAGCCAATTATTCAGTGAACTAACAAAAACCTTGGGTGCTAAACATTGGGCTACTACAACCTACCACCCCCAATCAAATGGGAAGGTAGAAAGGTGGCACAGAGCTCTTAAAGCTTCTATAATGGCTGCCGACACAAAAAGATGGGTAGAGATCTTACCTACCATCTTGTTAGGCCTAAGATCAGCCTTACAAACCGACACTGGCCACTCCGCCGCTCAACTAGCATTAGGCGAAGAACTACGCTTGCCAGGGGATTTCTTTAACGAATCAAAAGAAATAAACCCCGAAACCTTAGTGCAAAACATAAAAGATGATGCAAATCAATTCCTTAAGCAAGCACCTACTCACGGTAAACAAAAACCTTATGTCTCAAGACACTTAGCTACAACATCGCATGTGTTCTTACGAGAGGAAGGAATGAAACGAGCTTTACAAAAACCCTATTCTGGACCATACAAAGTAATTGATCGAACAGAAAAAACGTTCACAATACTTGTATCAGGACAGGAAAAGAAGGTGTCGATAGATCGGGTCAAACCAGCATTCCTAATTAGCGAAAATGCAGAATTGGACAAAATCATAAATGAAAATAAAAATAAAAATTCACAAAATTCAGAGAATAAAGACGAAAAAACAAACATAAAATCTGACTCACAAACAAATAAAACACGAAAAACATATAGTGAAGTGGTAAAATCAAACACCAAAAATATGAAAAAAGTCAGATTTAATGAGGAAATAGTCACTCACACATATAATCCTAAAAGCCCAATTAAGCCTAAACAAAGAGGCAGGCCAAAAGGAACATACAAAAAACGCAATCAGAAACCAACAAGAACATCACCTCGATTTTGCAGAGAGTAAAAATATATAGATATAATAAAAATCCAATATATAGAAATCTCATATATAGATATAATAAAAATCTCATACTCTTATCGCACGTGCTTCTTCTAACACACGAGCACGTCGACCTCAAAATCGAAGGTTAGATAAAAACACATAAAACACTATAGACTGACGTCACAAACAGCTGATTGCAAAAGGAAAATCGAACCAAATCGTCGCAACAACTGACAAACACATTTCATTCGCCTGTCGACTGTTGCTCAAAGCACCACTTTTAGTTCAATTAGAACTGTTCGCTTTGATCTCACTCTCGAATTTCCTTGTACATATTTTTATCTCATTTTTATTTTTGTTCACTATGTCCTCAACTACCAATATGGAAGTTGACCAACTTCTCGATTACGAGGAGGAGATGTTGCTTTCCGACGCAACTAAACCTCCTCAACCTGCCAAAAATTCTCAATCTTCAGGGAACGTTGCTAACATTGAGTCAATTCTCAATGAGATGACGCAACAAACCCCGAAAATCATTCCGTTCCCTGCGGACCAATCGGCGGCTTGTTCCTCTGTGGCTAACACCACAGAGCCACCTGACGCTAGGAAGGCGAGCATTTTCCTCACCTCCGAAAATCAGGCTCTTTCGATAATCCCGAAACCAGAGCCGAAATTTTCAAATTTCAAATTTTCCAACTCTGTCGTCCGTAACAACTTCCAGAACACTGGCATTTCCAAATCGCCACTTCTCCAAGGTTACACTCCTTTCCGTAAGAATACTCAGGCGGACGAACATGGACACCATCCCCGTAGAAATAGAAAACGTGGTATCCAATCCAGAGCTAACTATCAGCAACGCCGTAGACTATCCTACTACGACGGGACTATTGCGGGACATACCCTCGGCGTGGCCCTCCGAGATCTAATCTTCGGAGGAAATGCCAACCCTCGCAACAATGCGAGGCCACCCACTGGACACAAATGAGTCGTCCACGGGTTCCCCCAGACTTCGGAACATAAGTCGTTCCACCGACAGTGAAACTGGGGGGGAGTAGCTGTGGGGACCATGTCCTCCCTTCTTTCGGGGCTCGGCCCCAGTCGACAGACCGCGGACTTGGTCCATCACCAAGTCCGCATAATAAAGTCTACGGACGTAAAACAAATTAGGCGCTCGTAGCACTTAGGCTAAACAGACGAAATTCGTTCTCTGTTTAGCCGACGTGTTACGAACGTAGCCTAGCGCGGACGTGCATACGAATACGCACGTGCCGCGGTCTAGGCTAAACACGAAACGCGCGCCTATCTCTCGATACTCGCGGATGACGTACGTGTTTAGCCTAGCTTATACACCGGCGATGTCTTTCGCTAGTTGCCGGTTCAGGATAGTATAAAAGGTTGGCTGCCTTACCAAATTGGTAATATCCGAACACGCAAGTCCGCATCCATTCGCCTGTGGGTTTTAGAGGTGAACCCACAGTGACCAATAACTTGCTAATAAGAAAATCGAATATATAAATTACTATATAATAATTATGCTGTTCATGAATTTCAGCAAATACTACCAAAATTTTCCCGAGGTCATGAAACGAAAAACGTACCGACCTCCATCCATCATCCATCGATCCTAATGCTGGATCGAAATTAATATGTAGATTTTTATAGAAATTAATCTACTTGAAAATTATGTTTATTCGAAACCTGAAACGGGTTTTCATACCGACTGGAGATCAGATCTCCATAATGTATACAAACCTATTTTGAATTTGCCTTTTGCATGTTCCATGGATAGGACGTCGGACAATCTGGCGACCAATAGAAACTAATTGTGCTATCGGAGGTGCCGTCCGGTCAATCCGCAGCAAAATTAATATTTCATGTTCTTGGTAAACTTAGTACTAATGTTCGTATCAAATTTCGTGACTGTCGGACGAAAATTGCGACCAGTACCGTGATAATAAGAAAATGGCTTATACAGTAAAACTTGGTTACTTGCAACCTCTGTAAGTGGAAAACAGGCTATCTGAAAGAAATTGACTGGTCCCTTGACTTGCCTATCTTTTTCTTAAGAAATTAACCACTTTTACTGAAATGGAGTTTCATCTTACCATGTTTAAGTGGAATTTTTTTTTAGCCTTCAGCCCTCTATAAGTGGAATGTTGTAATCACTCTACCTCTATATGGGGAAGTTATATACAGTTTACTTATCTGTTGGTTTAATATCAGCTCATTCATGTTGTTTCTTGTCAAATGCGCATTCTTTGTAAAAATCAAAGACGTGAGTTTTGAATGTATGAGCAGTTGAGTAGTGTCAATTCTGAACCATACTAGAAAAAATGTCTGTGAAACGCACACCAGTGCAAACTAAAATTACGCAATATTTTAATTAACACATGTATAACACTGTATATTGTTCATTATTTACCTGAATTTAGCTATAGATTGACATTTAATAAAATAACCTGCATAACTGAAATTTTTTATTTTTTAACCTGTTTTACTGAAACTCTGTGTAGTGAAAAACTGGTTATCTAGAAGAAATTTTTCATCCCCTTGCAATTCCACTTAACCAAGTTTTACTGTATATCTTTGAATTTGGGCTGTTCGTGTCAAAATTTTCCTTGGGTTATAAAACGAAAAACGAAACAACTCCCACTCCAGGTCGTTTCATAACATCATGAATGATGAGTGATTTTCGTGGAAAACCTACTTAAAAATTCAAGTCGTCCGTCGTCACTAACGACGATATTAACTTGTTGAATTTTTCGTTAACCTTTAAAAGGAAAAAAATGGTAGCCCTTCGGGTTAAAGTTGATCAATACGCACTTTTCTTACGCACGCAAAAATCACATTATTCTAAGGTTACATTCAATTTATATGAAAGCGTCGTCACGGCTAACATTTAAACGCATGAGTTAAATAAACAAAGAAACATATTTTTTTATCCATTTTACCCAACTGAGAAAAATAATTTTTTTCCATTTCAACCAACAGAAGCCCTGTTGGTTGGTTTTTCAACTTTGCGTGCTTCAGGGAGTATCTGGCGACTATACTGAAATCATTTTCCAAAAACAATAAGAACGAATACATTTATAATGTGGGTACCTATTTATTTTCATTATTTCTAATAACAAACTCTCGAATCTCTATTCAGTACCTAATTTATTCTGAAAACTACAAAAATATTTAAACTAACAAATGGGCGATTTTGCAGACTAGTTTTGCTGCAGTTCATTGAAATGTACAAAAAATGAACGGATTCTGTTCGTTTTACATACACTGATACGAAAATATAAGTTCAGAGACGTTGTGTTTCTTTTTGAGATTAAAAAAAAAAAAAAAAAAAAATCAGATCGAAATAAAAGAACAATATTTTAACATTTAAACATTTCTATTGCGTGTTACCATAGGCTAAAATAAAACGTTAAAGAGCATGTATAGCTTTTGATTTAATTGGTCGAATGAATAATTCGAAAATCATACAAAATAATTCAACTTAGATAAATTAATAAAAGAAGGTATTATTCCATTTCCCACGGGGGAAATATCGAAGGCTAAACACCAATATGTTTCCCATGACAATGAGTGTCGATTCAATTACTAAGCATTTTCCTCCTTAAAAAATAATAAAAATCCTAACTCACGTAAAAATTCTGAAAGCTTAAGGCATAGATACAACGTAATTAACTAATTTCTTACGTGAGTTTGAAAATAATCCATTAAAATTACTGAAAACAAACCATTCAGTTCTAATTCTGAGGTTCTTATCACACAAAATATTAAAATAAAAATAGGATAAAAATGTATTTAAAACACTTATTTTTTACAACACCCACGCAAAGAGAAGACATTTATATTATACATTTCAACTGTAAAGTGTGCGTAAAGAGGAAAATTTTAACACGGTGTGAAAAGTAAATATATTCGCATGCGCACTTGCAAATTCATTCACTTTTCACACGGTCATCTAAGCTACATATGCACTTTTGTGATTTCATCTACTTCACGCACTAATTTTTACACATGTCTCACTCAGTAGACTACTTTTTTCCCTTCTATTCCTACAACTTTTCAGGTGGGTTACAAGTAGCAATCAATCACCTACTTCGCATCCGTACCATTCTCTCTCTCCAACCAACCATCACACTTATAGGTGATTCTGACCTCACACTTTTCTTAGCTACGAACGAAGTATAGGTATGTAACTTTTTTCCATCCTATCCATTTATAACAATAATTTAGGCACGTGACAGATAAGCATTACCTACTGAATTACAAGTGTTAATTCAGAATTACATTTTCAGTCGACCAATTTTCAGCCCTATACAACCTCATCTTGCACGTTCTCCTCAATCTGAAGACATTTCAGTTTAACTCTAAAGAAATTGGCTATAGAATTAATATTTGAATTGATATTTAGTTGGCGAACACGTTCCCCTTATTCAACTACCTACCTAATGATTATCACTTAATTAATAATTAAAATTAAATCAGCAACGATCGTGTATGTTATCAGTAACCTGGATTAGATAAAATTAATTACGCTATTTCTTGCAAGTATTTAGGTACCTATTAAGTTATCTTCCCCTCAATCACGATAAACTTTCGAAATCCTACAAGTTAGCCTAAGTAGACTATAGGTCCTAAAATACTCGACAATTTTGAATTTTCTAGCTACGGTTTCGACTACTTATTTCGAAAATTCGTCGACCATTTTGAATTTTCGAATACAATTTTCTTTTTACCAATGCGGCAACGATATTGTTGCACGTAAAATTTGCTCGACAGTTATTCTCCCGCAGTGAGTATAATAGCTACACTTAACACGGAGCAATTTTCATGGAGGCTGCCTTTATTTGCTAACTTTCGTA
Organism: Ericerus pela; assembly: GCA_011428145.1. NCBI lineage: Eukaryota > Metazoa > Arthropoda > Insecta > Hemiptera > Coccidae > Ericerus > Ericerus pela. Next base: position 171,706 of record WOFM01000332.1, read on the forward strand.
AGAAGATTAACGAGAAAAACATCGTCGAAAGTGTTTCTCTCGGGGCAACCGTTACCAATGCAAAACGAAGTTTTCTAATTAAGACCTCGAGATTTATAAACTACGTTAACTTCACTTTTCGTGTTTTTTTTAAATTATTCTTATACGCTCCGGCAGATCGTTGTGTTTAGCTTAAATAAAGATTACATGGGTGCCTCGCTGTTATATTACTAAAGCTATGGGTAAAAATCGAAGACAATTCAACAGCAAGTTGGCCCGAAAAATAAATTAAAACTATAAATTAGCTGAGTCTTGCCCAGACGGACATATCAAAGTTAGCGAGAGCGGTGGGAGAGGACTAGAGAATCATCGATAATTGGATATTGTCGGCACAGTTGAACTGTTAGACCTTTGCAGTTCCCTTGGGTTTTTTTTTTTTTTTTTTTTGCACTATTGCATAATTATCATAATAGAACAATCAACGATGTACTCCCATCGTTGTGTACTCACTTGATATTTTTTATTTTTTACAGACAAACACTCTCGGATTTTTGAGTTCAAAGTTCAAACGTAAATGCAGGTACTTGAGGTATTTTTGTTAGAAAAAAAAAAAAACAAAAAAAACTCATAATAACTTCTCAGAATGCACTTTCTCGATCAAATCGTTAAGAATCGAGCCGAGATTCAATGGAAACAATAAACCTACCTGATGAATTCTCCCTCAAAAGCCCTAATGTAATAGTTTCCATTAAAAACAACAACAACGATGAGGTGAATATTTGGAAATTTTCTCGTTTGAAACTATGAGAGGTAGAGGAAATAGTACTCCAGGCAAATCCTATCCAACAAAATGAAAAGGAAATTTACGTCAGCACTTAAAAAAATAATACCTATATAATATTCATTTTAGTGCAACCAGAGACATCATTATCATCATCATATTAGGTATAATATGTAAGATTACAGCACCTATTTCTCCCTTTTGCGCCAGAATGGATGGATGGGTTTCCATGAAAAAGGTATGGATAGAAAATGCTTGATTAGCATAAAGCCGAAATGTCAATAATATTTTCCAAAATTAGGCTAGGGTAACGACAGTTAAGGGTAGAAAAGTGAAAGTATGCCCAGAGTGACGGCGCCGGAACGAATCCACTATTGTTGTAAATTTTACTGATCTGTGCGAATTAATCCCGCACTAGCACAGCTGGTACCCCATCCATTTATGAAAATAAGGCCGTAGCTCTTGTATTTCTTCTTTTTGCGCCAGACCAGACGGATGGATTTTTACGCAGCACGTATATCAGTGCGGACGGTGCTTCGGCTTTATGAGCATAATACCGGAATACCATTATTATTTTTAGAAATTCCGGAGAGAGAGTGAAAATTGGGGGAAAACGAGTAAAAGTGGGTCCAGACCGATTGCACCAGACCGGGCAGGTGGGTCAATGCGGGCTACATTTTAATTTTGTCAATGTTATCTGTACGAATTCTTTGCACAGGCACAGCCAGTATAAGCTAATATTAAAATGGAGACGAATCGAATGCGTTTACTGGGGACCAAAACGGTGTCACAAAAAGATAAATGATTAACGAATAAATTAACTCCAATTTCGAATTCTGACCCATAAAGAATTCTTAATACTTGGTAAACAATATTATGAAAGCCGAAAGACAAAAGTGGACTACATAGTTTTATTTAGATGCGTATTTTTACCTGTATTTTGTGGCTGAGAGCTAGATTTTAGTGTAATTTGGGTTGTTTTTAAGTAGGTTTTCTTTAGAAAATCTTCTCATGACGCTTGTTGCGGTATTAGCACTCAGAGTTGGGATGGGTACGTTTTTCATTTCGAGATCTCAGCAAAATTTTAGCACCAATAACTCAAATTCATACATATATAGGTAGGTAGATAAGTAGATATAAGTTCATTTATTGTTCTCAAGGTACAGGTCGTAATTTTTATCAGATAATCACGAAATTTTCTACGTACGTTTACACTAAGCCAAAAACAAGACCTATTGATTTTGGTGCGGATCGGCCGGACGGTTTTTCGGGTACTAAGATTTTTATTTTTATTTTGGCTATAAAATGCTCAATTTTGCATCAATAGCCACAAAAATAGGAACAATTATTTATCATAATTTATTGTAGAAGCCTACCAATTTTGGTGTGGATTGGCCGGACGGTATTTCCGGTACTGCTATTTTTTTTTTATATTGGTCACAAAATGCGGAATTTCGGAACAATTTATATTTCACATTGTTTAATATTTTGTCAGTAGCTAACATATTTCATGCAGTCATAACACACCATTAACGCATATAAACTTACAAACAATTAATGCGACCATCAAAATTCATAATTTTTTCTCTCGAAAACCAACTTTTTCGAGAGCGGCTTGCTGCGCTATAGTTTTTTTTTCTACTCTTTTCTTTTTTCTTTTTTTTTTTTTCGTCCAATAAAGTTGCATCGTTAGGTTTTAGAATTTATCAAAGGCAAGATAATATGACTGATTCCGAACAATTATTTTATTTTGTGAACTAAAATGGCTCAATTCCAATGATATGACATTCCAAATAAGTTTTAATGTTTTGTAATGCTGTTTTTCATCAAAATTTCGGGAATGGGTAAGTTTATGAACATGATAATATGTTTAGCGAATAACAGTCTGCAGAAAATGGAGGTGTAAACTTCGAAGTATCATTGACGAAATTCATCTATGAAAAAAACACCAAAACCAACGAGAATTCACCTACTAACAAAGATAGACCTATTCGTGAAATCAAAAAGTAGTTTAGACTACCGACAAGAAAATTGTTCGTTACCAAAATAAATTCTTTATTTTTGCATTCTTTTCGAGTGCATAACCAAAGCGCAAACTACCTTTTCACTTCCATGTCCAAAAGTCCAATTTACTCTTCATGCTCGTATTTTAAGATAGTCATAGCGAAACTCCAGTTATGGGCAAGCACAGAAGGACAAGCGAGTAGATTCTGAGGCCAATATTGTCGAAATAGTACTGAATTAAGTCTAAGAATAGGCTTTTGAAGACGAACTTTGACTTGAGTGTGTTATATAATGAATTCAACTCGCAAATTACATTTTCCAGTTTGGAAACACCAATTTTTGGTATTAAAGTTTGAACTTTAACTATGTTTTGGTTTTTATTGGGTAATATTCGAAAGAATTCAATTTATTCGTGTTAATCATGAGGAACCAGACTACCGGATACGAGACATAACTGTTATAGATAAATTCAACAAACCTTTCATAACTATAGTTCCACCAGGTTTTGTTCGTCAGGTAACATAAACAAAAAACTCGTTCAAACATAACTGTAGGCACCCTGTAGGTACCTAGTCTATAATAAAATTTACCCATTATTTTTTAGGTAAGTAACAGGGAGCTAATTCATAGTCTGACTGACTCTCCTTTCGAGTTTAAAAATAAAAACAAATTATTTACTCGATAAACGGAAATAGACTTTCTATGGGGATAAATGCCCTCTTTTCGGATTTTTTCAAAGCAGGATTTAACAAATCAGACTACTGCGGTTTTTAATTTCACGACAAATAATGAAGATTGGCATAAAAATCAGAAATTGGTATCGCCAAAATACACAGAAAATTTTTACCACTCGTTTCGCTGGCCAAATTATTTTTTCTATTTATAAATTCTCCTCTCCATGGAGATGAATCCTGCATCCGGCCCTGGCTTAGCAGCTGAAGTTCGATTCGTTTTAATTTAAAATTTTTAGTCCATTTTAATGGTTTGACTAAAGTCCGGACGCGGTTTTTCTCCGCCCCTTAATAAAAAAAAGTTCTCGAAATCTGCCACCGAGGTGAGGGAAAATTGGTAAAATGTTCTTCAATCCAATCTCCTGTTAAAAAAATTTTGGCTACGCCACTGGTTTTTGTATAGCTACGTTGAAAAACTACACTAAGTAGCCTACCAACATTTTTCGCTGCAACGTTTATTCTTCACGAATTTCCATCAAATCTGAAAACAATTACGTTATGTACGCGATCAGGATGAAGATAAATTTTGCAGCTTCCATGATCGATTAAGTAAGTACCCATAGCTCTCACAAACTATTTCGGTTGCATACCCTCGCAGCGAAGTCGTAACACACTTCCCAATCTCATCACTTTTAGTGTCATTGCGAAAACTAAAAAAAAAAAGAATACCCTCTCGAATTTTCTCTCGATTCTTCTTCTACTATCCACCAAGGAGTAGTTACCACACTCGTAACATGGAATATGAGGAAGAAAAAAAATGTACTTATAAAAATCAATATTAACTCACTCGTCATTTTCATCTTCAACAGACGACATCATTGCCAGTGAAATAATAAAGTATTCGTAGACTATACTTTCTTCTTCTTCTTAAGCTATTTATTTCGAATGCAAACGAAACTTTCAGCTAACTTGAAAAACTTTTTAGCAGCGGTGTGAAAAGCAAATAAAGCTGTATGGTAAAACACTACGAATGAATTGACAACCGACTCGTACCAACGAACTACATTGATCGACTAAAAAAAAACACGCCACAGCTACCATTCCTCTCCTGCATATTCGTTTCAACGTGCCAGTAGCAGAGAAAGAAAAGCACCACACACACACACACACGCACATATATATATATTATACATCATGAATGAAAGTGAGACAGACTGAGACACAATCGACGAATCCGAGAGAGAAAAATCGCGATGAGGAAACGAGAGGGGAAAGAGAGCAGAGATGATTTCATAGCGTTTTTTGCACGCACATGCGCTTATGATAATTTAGAAATTACCGCCCGCCTATTATGTAATTCAGTGTTGCCATGTGCGGAAATTTTCGGCTGCATACACTACCCACTGTAAGTTCAAAGTTGCTGCCGTGCTGTAGGTACAGCTGCAAGCTCATCGCGCCGAGGATTACCTATCGTGTAAAGAAACGTGCGTCGTGTGGGTTCACCCCGTCCCATCCCCCGTAAATTGCATGAGAAACCTACGTGGCAAGGCGATTGGTTGATTGTTGATCCGTTTTACGTTTTTTTTTGTTTGTTTTTTTTTTGTTTTTTTTGTTTTTTTTTTTGTTATTTTTTGTTTTTTTTTGTTTTTTTTTTGGAAAAAAGTTATTTAGCTTGAAAAGGCCATAAAAGGCATCGATTTCGATATCAGCCGTTTGAAATTCAATGCGGAAAACAGACGGATCGATCGGATATGGGTCGTTCCCCTTTGCAACATGTTAAATTTTGACGTCATTTTTTATTCGTGCAACAGTCGTCGCGGTTGAAGTGCAAACGTTCTTTTTTCTTTTTCTTTGGTCGATCAAAAGTTTAATTAAATACGACCTTTATAAAGGATGACTGAAATTCTAATGTTAAACTGTTGCGAATTACACCACAATGTAAACCCGAAAAAACATTTTTTGGAGTCGTCGATGCGATTTAAATGAAACAACTGCTTTACGATGAATTAATGGCGTAACGAGAAAATAACTGATGTGGGGAAGAGCAGGCTGACCAGACCATACACTTTTTAGAGGAAAATACTCTTTTAATGCGCTGAAAAAAGAGAACTCTTACGAATATTTGGCGTATAACTTGCTGTACTGACTCTTTTTCCTCGCTCACTATCCTACCCAAAACCAAAGCGCTACAGTCGTCCGACACGAAAATACATATCTCAAAAAGAATCCTATTCTTATCCACATGTGTTGAAAATTCTTATTATTTATCACCATTCAGTGTGCCATTGAGACGCGTCGAAGTATAGAAATAATGGAACGAGCACGGTGTGTCATGACAGGTGCAGAAACGTGTTAGAAAGAGAGAGGGTTATATCGAGGTTTTTGCTATCTCTCTTTCACTTATTGACAATTTATCAGAATCAGATTAAATATTTGAAAATTTAATATTGTCGTCTCGTCGTTGAATTTTTCTGTATGAGCCAAGATTTGTTCATATGCGCCGACGGTAAGTACAACTGCAACACTGAGAATTCATTCTCCCAACCCTATAATTATTTCTTCCATTCTAATTAACAGTTTCCACTCATTTACAAATTACAATTACAAAATTTTGCAATGCTGAAGAAAAACTGAAGTCGGCGCCTACGAATTTGTTTGAAAAACAATCGTTGTCTCGGATAGGCCAAAGACGGTCTAACTTCTACTCTCTTCCAACAAAAATATGTTATTTTTCAGAAAAACCAGCATGACCATTCTATGTACTAATCTTAGGAAAATTACTCCAGATAAAAATGGTTTGAATTCAATTCAACATATTTCAGATAGTAATTGTCTTTTGAATAAACCTTCGGAATTTTTTCTTCTGTTCCGGTAGCGATAAAAATTTCGAAGATCAGTAAAGCTCGAGAATGCGTGAAAGTTGTGTGGATTGCCTACTCGTCCAGAGACTTCTCTTTTACGGCATAAAATAAAATTTTGTATAATTTTATGAAGGAAAAAAATTAATGAATGAATAAATGAACGAATGAATGAATAATAAAAAATAGACGAAAACATGGTATTATAGTCATGTTTATTGTGAGAATAGATAAGACGAACAGCCTATATATTTAAAAAATCATTGAATGAGTTAGATATGCCTTATACTGATAGGTACGCATTTTGTGAATTGTATTTTTTAGTATCTACGCCTTTGTGAAATAAAATAACGGAATTATAGCAACATTTCCTTGTAAGATTCACGTAAAAATGTAAATGAAGACTTTTCTTTCGAAATAACTTAGTATCCACGTGAGATATTGCCGGTGGCGTAACCAGCACTTTTTTTTCGTATAAGCTAAGGGTGGACCATCGAATGCAGGTCGAAGGGATGCGACGATTTTTGATTACGGGGTGGGAGTATAGCGTGGATGCGTGGCAGTAAGAGAGAGATGAAAATAAATAAGAATTTTAATCATAAAATTTTCAATAAAGATGACGATAATATTTTATAGCTGAAATTCAGCGTAGATCAGCACATGGGCCAAAATGTTAAGCTGCAATAATTTGATTGTGCTAAAGTAAGGAAATAATTTTTTTATTTTAATTTGGACTTTTTAATAAGAGAATAAATGAGAGAATTATTTTAATTTTTTTTTTTTTATTGAAATTTAATTGAAATTGAAAATTAGATAACTTACTTAATAAAATCAAACAACGAAAAGGCTTAAAAATTTTATTTAAAACTAGGTGTTAAACCAGACGTTGCTCAGGTAGCCGTGTACAAATTTTCAGGATTCCTAATCTGTAAAGGTTATGCAACTATTTTGACATACTTTTTGTTTCATTTTCAAAACCCATAATACTTGAAGATTATGCGACTGTTTTGACATAATTTTTGTTTTTGCCCTATTGCTCCCCCTTCCCCACGAAAAGCCCCTGCTACGAAACTCTCTTATTATCAATGGGACACCGAGGAATATATACCACCATAACCCTGAGTGCTGGAAAGTTGGTGGTTTTGGAGAAAAGTGGGCACACACAGACATTTTGCTTTATATATATACATATATATACTGTATATATTGTTTAGATGTTACCCATAGCTTCGCTTACGCTCGCAATTTGCATTTTTTTGTTCTCTTTTGTTTATTTTTGTACTGAAAATGATAAATTTTGGTGAAAATTGACAACAGTAGTAAGTGGGCACCTTGAGGACAATTTCTTTACCGTTGACTGGAGCCACCTGTCAACAGTAAAAGTCCGTCCATTTTCCCCTCTCCGTAAGTGTGTTAGTCCGAAGAAATGTTATCTTTTGACCGTTTCTCGATACCCATTTTGGTCAATCAATTGTCGCACATTTGTACAGTGGCGTCGACGTTGATGGCAACAGTTGCAGATTTTCTATTTTCCTGCTGTGCCATATAGTCGACCAATTACCAGATGACGAGTCCGTTAGTGTTTTCAACCGTGAGGTTGGCGGCGTTTATGTGCGTAGTCCGAAATCATCACCATCAACAGCGACGGCGTCATTGTCGTCAGCTGCGGGTTTTATTAATTTGGAATTTATTAGTCGTGATGACGGGGATAAAAATTATGTGCGAAATTCCAACGCCATAACCGAGCCTGTATTGTTGGAGTTGTGGAAATTCTGCGATTTGAAAATAAATCGGTGGTACGAAGTTAGAAAAATTTGTGCTACCGACACCCCTTATGGTTGATCCCTGCAAGCAACATTAAAATATAACGACGATGATGATGATGACGGTAACGGCGGAGGCAGCGGCAAATTCAATACCTTTTTCCCACCCCATTTAGCAAAAATGTTGCCCGATGACACGGCTGTTGATTCATTTACAGCGGGGGTAACATGTGTTCGTGTATTAAGTGTTGCCAACAATGCCTACCATACTGTTGACTTTGATTTTTTGAATAACCAACCACCTAAAAAGTTGTTGGATCAGAATTGGTGTTGCGCCAAACATTGTTTTTTCATCCCCTCCGAACAAGTCGATGGATCTCAGGGAATTACCCGAACATCCTGATAGTCACCGTTGCCGTTGTCGTCTTATCGTAATCCCGAACGTATTCTTTTATAGACGAACAAAGAGACAACTGCAACAACAACAACAACGGCAACGATAGACGATGTTGCAAATAGCAAAAAAATAAAAAAAAGTTTTTCATTTTTTTTCGTTTGTTATTTTGCGGCATTTGTATCACCTTTATCGTGTACAGCAAAAAATAATATCGCCCGAACTACACAAATACATCGCACGTCCGAAAAAATTAAAATAATTTTTGTCAACTTTTTTTCACAAAAAATTTTCTGTCCAAAAAATATTTTTTCACTCCGGAAAAAAAATTTTTTTCTCGCTCACTACAAACGTGCATCACAAAAATATTTTCACGCCCAAAAAAAAAATTTTTCCCAAAAAAAAAATTTCACCCACGAAAAAAATTCAACCAACTAACGCCCGATGACGAGAAAATTCTCCGATGATCGGAGGGAAATTTACTGCCGCTACGGTCCTTCATGTCAACGGTAAAAGGATAACATTTCTTCGGAATAACACACTTGCAGAGAGGGGAAAATGAACAGACTTTTACTGTTGACAGATGGCTTCAGTCAACGGTAAAGAAATTGTCCTCAAGGTGCCCACTTACTACTGACAACTATGGGCTGTGAAAAAAGTCGACTGGGGGTGTGGTTACCCCCTTAGCCACGTTTTTGTGAAAACTGAAAGAGGTGGTGTCTTTTTCTGCTCTTCCACTAATCAGTTGGCGTTTTTTATTAGATATTTTTTGGTAAAAGTTAAGTTTTTTTCGGTTTGTTGTAAAAATTGACAGGTTACACTCCCTCTAACATGATCACTTCGCTTGGCCACTATGGACAACTTCACTTTTTGAGTGAATGGAGATTTCGAGGATGGCATCAAATATGCCTCGGAATAACACAAATAAATATTAAAAATTTCATCTATATTTACCAAGTGGTTTTGAAGTTATAGAGGAACAAAATAATATACTTACACTGAATTTTATTAATATAGATGTAGATAGACAAATAGATTAAAATTACTATAACTGAATTTTTATGTTTATTTGGGATAAATAAATACATGATGTTTTATGTATGTAGTTGATGGTAGGTACACCTACTACGAAATTCAAATTCATGTGTTTATCTACTTAGTAACCATAATAAAATCAACAATTGTTTACATTTATTTTCAGTATAAAGTGTCTTAAACATTCGTAGGTGATGTAAGAATACCTAATCTATAATATAATAATATTTTGTCTTCATACTTCACCAGAGTCATATAAATGCCTACAATAAACTATAGTCACGGTGTTGACAAAAATATTCTCACCATTTCTTTAGTAATTTATAAAAAATTCTATAAAAATCAGACCCAAATTAGCCTATTGACTTACGACGAAGGCTTGTGACTAGTAAATATATTTAATCTAGGTATACAACAATTTTTTTTCTTGCTCATAGCCTAGTGGACATCACGTTTATTAGGGCATTAATTCAAACATACGAACATACTTACTCCTCAATAAATTATTAAATCACTGACAATCGACATTATTTTACAAGTATTGAGTAAGAAATTATAGTTACGTTCATCTTAATAAAAGTTATGAGTGGTTACAAAATTTTTTTTTTTTAATGACGATATCAAACAACGTTTTACTTTTGTCCATTCTCACATCGCCGTTGATGACTTTTTATGAATTCACACACAACCCGTTGAGGTCGTTTTTCCCAATCCCGAAGCTCCTCGGGGCTCGGCATCACCTAAAATTATAAAATTGATTTAAAATTAGCCAAACATGTGCAGCCTAATCTTCTCAATAATAATAATAATTTTTTCAGCATTATATGGCTCTTACATAGGGTAGGTAGGTATTTAAATGTTATGTAATTTTGTTTTTTATCAAACATAGGTAGCTACGTCTATAAGAATCCATCAGAATAAAACGAAGTAAGTAACTTCATGGTTTTTGAAAATATACAGTCGGTTGTGTTGTTTTGTTGTGGTACGTTACCACCCTACATGGCATATACCATAATGATCTTTGAGTAAGTTTAAGTAGAAAATAAACTGATTATTGTAGCTTCTATACTTTTTTCTTGATACCGTACTCTTTTCTGCAGAGTTGGTGATTTTTCATGATTAGATAAGATTAGGTAGGCTACTTGATATGTTTACTGAACAGATATTTCTGAGGCTCTTAAATATTAGGTCAATGAGTAAGAATTAAAAAAAAAACAACAAAAAACAAAAAAAACATATTGATATAGATATGGGTATAGGCCAACTCGTGTATCAATTCGACGACACTAAGATCTGCAAAGATATTATTTTCACAGAATGTTAGCTTTGTGTGTATGAGATTGTAAGAAGTAGGTAGATAGATAACTACCACATTGAATGAAGTTTTATCAAAAAATATTTGTGTCAGCAGTGGAGTCGATAAACAAGAGAATATAACTCATATTTATAGATCCATTTCAGTACCCCTTTCGTAAATATATAAAAGTTTACATCAGTGAGATAATTTAAATTTTTTTTATGACACTTACCATGTTTTTTGTCAAAATGGTGTTGACTACTACATTGACTACGGCAGATTTGATACCAACTTTATGGGTTAACGCAAATAGGGGAACCGATTCCATATCCAGGTTTACTACGTTTTCAGCTAGCAGTCTCTTAAAATACTCTTGCCTCTCTTCTTCGCTTCCATAAGATATGGCAGCACTTTTACTGGCTGTACCTGAAACGGTGAGAATGTAATTTTAGGTTATGATGTTTCGCACAAGTGAGTCTCCGGCTAATGGTAGATAAGAAACTGTATTAATTACGACGTCTAGTCTCTCGTAGACCCAGACTATTGAATGGTTAAAAATGTAGGTATTTGATAATAGGTACTTTAGTTGTTATTTCTACAATTTCGAATAAACTAGCTTTTTTTTTTACATACGTAAATAAATACTGTGTATAATACGTTCGTGCCATTTGATAAATACACTCGTAGTCATTTTACGTAGGTAACTAACAATTAATGCGAATCGATCGATAATTAAATTTATGAGAATTCTTTTAAATTTCAAAATTCTAGAAAATTTACCCAATTTTTTTCTTTAAATAATAAATTTATCAAGTACACCGAATTTTTGGAAGCAAGGTACAAAATTTTTATTGCCGACTTACGTTATTCAAATAACCTATCGGTTCTCTCAAACATATATCATGTAAGTAGACCTAACACATTTACTTAGGCCTACCAGCCATAAGTCAGCTTTTGATAAAAACAAATAATTCGTACACTTATTATCCACTACAGGCTATTACGAAATTCTCTTAACTTTGCTTGCCAACAAATTTAGTGTAACTGACGATTTATATCTATAAGAACTCAACAAATTTTTTCAACAAAATTCAGTTGTTCAGTGTTTCTGATAGTTTAAGATTTTTATTTTTAGTCTTTTTTTTTTATGTGTAAACATCTTAGCGCTTGGCCTATGGTAGGGGTTAAACGAGAATTATGATTGTCAGATTTGCATAAGTGTAACACTGACAATTTTAACTCTTGTTTGTGTGCGTTACATGATGTGTAGATGGGTGGTTTTGAGGAGGCGCATTGTGCACACACATAACCACACTATTAACTTAAATTTCACTGGAATAGCCCGAGGTTGGAAGTTAGTAATTTTGTTTTTATGCTTACACATCAATCTTTCATGAGTATAGCCCCAGCAGAACTCAGACTTATTTTATATTTTTTCTCTTTGATTGAATTCTTCCACAGTGGGTAATGCTGAACCATTGAAATGATGTTGGCAATAAAATCTAGATTCCCATTACTATTCCAATAGACCGACTAGATAGCCAACTGAGTTTTTGGAAAACTAATAATACAAGCCAAAATATCGATAATATTAAGATATGATCTGTAACACCCAAAAGATGTATTGTACCAATTTAGAATAACTTTCAGTGTTATACCATACGAAGAAATATTCTTTAAATATTTCTTTTGTTATTTAAAATATTGGGTTTAGTTATCCACAGACTATTGTAGACCTTAACTTTGTATGAGACTAAAATAACAAACACAGTTATTATTTCAAACACTTTACTATGAAGTTAAACAATCTAACACATAAAATCAAATATTGGAATAAGCCCTGTAGATAAGACATGTCTAGTCAGTAAATGTAATGGTTTAGAAAATATACTAAACTAAACTGAACATCGATTGTATCGTTGTTAGGGTTTATATATCCATCCATGGTACCTGGTGTATGTGACTGAATATGGTGAATAGACTAAATAAGGTAGGGATTGTTACAATAGGGATTTGCTGACTTGCAATAATATTGAGGGACACGTGTTTTTTAGGTCTCTAAAAGTGGCGATGGAATTTCTATGTTCATGTTGTTTCAGATGGGTGAATTGTATATTGTTTATGAAAAGTGTAATAGGATGTTTAGGTTATCATCGAGTACCTATATTTTTGGTATTTGAAACGGTGTTAACAAATATTGTTTGTCATAATTAAAATTAGACAAAAATATGCGTTACACAATCCAATATGATACTGTTTAAAGATCAAGTATAACAACGTGAATTTTAGACCAGACCTAAGCACTTATACAAAGACAATTCAAAAACCAATACAATTCAACGCTGAAACAATAATTTTAACTTTTCTTCCAATTTTATAGAAAATAATTTACGTCACATACGTCTCCTAGTTTCTCATTCATAACTATGTTAGGTAGTCCATTCCAAAATAATAATATTTGGTAAAATATGTACGTTGTGGCAAGATTGCCCATAAGAAGAAGCAGAAAAATAACCTAAGTAAGCTGAATATGGTAACCATCCCCCCTTTAATCGCTCCCTTTCATATTCAAAAGTATCCATAAAATATTGTTCCATAAAAATAGGTAGTTTACCCAGGTGGGTACTTACTCTCATATAAATGTTCGTTGCTCATTGTCTTGCCGGTGATAACGGGAAAATTAAGGTATTCTTCACTTACATCTTTTAATTCCGAAACAAGGTCTTGATTAACAGCAGCAACCTGTTTCACCACTTTGCCCAAAATTGGCTGTAATCATTGGAACAGATTTTAAATATTAATTTCGGCCTAAATAACATAATTCGTGAACGAAAATTCTTTGGCATACCCACCACATTAAAATATGGCTCACAGAAATCGTTGACGGCTGAATCGCTGATGACCACAGTGCCTAAAGGTGTGTTTAAGCTTCCACTCGTACCAATTCGAATAATTATTGGATCCTGCACTTGGGCGTAATGAAGAAGTTTAACAACTTCGTGGAGTAATATCATTATGGATGCGTAACCCATACCATGCTAAAACAATAGAAACCACAATTAATAGCGTTGAAAATTTAGGTATACAATTTTATAGCTTAAACTTTCAAATCTTCGCATCGACTATTTTGAAATAATTTGAAGGTGAGGAGCGCAAACACTCCCCCACCCTTGCCTTTTCCAACTTCAACCTCCATCGGGATGAAATGGGGTTGTCAACTTTTCTGAAAACTTTTCAGGAGCTGCAAAAACTTGCGCTTCAGTCATTGTCCTGCAGAAGGGTCACTTTACAATTGGCGAGGTAAGGAAGGGAGGTTTCATATTTCAGCCGATGAAACACAGCCCGCAATAATGATAATGATGCGTAAGTAAAACAAATATTCTGAATTTTTATGACCCTCTTATACATGAAAACGGCACGCCTCTACTCCATTGTTGCCCGATTCAGGAGCAAAAACAATAAGAAAAGTTACTTTTTGAATGCCTCCGCGGTTTTTACAAAGTTCTAGAATAAATAACCTACTGAAAATTAGGAAATTGCTCTCAACAGCCAAATTTTTTTAATATTCGTAAAACTAATTTACAGATAATAGTGAAATATTCAGCTACTTAGTATCTAATTCGAATAATGTCTCAAATTGTCACCCGTTCATCGTTTATGCTGCATCGAATGAAAAGAGAAAGCAAAATCCTCTCCTTTTATCTTGAGGAAATCAAAACTTCAAAGATTATTTTCTTCGAATAAAAGGTCTGCGGATCTCGTAACAAATACAAGGATCGTGATGATCGAAAATGATTGAAACCACCAGTCAACATTATTAAATAAGCTTCTCTATTTATACCCAAGCACATTAATTAGTACATTAATTTAAAGAGTGGTAGCCAATATTTCAAGGATGATTTATGGCACCATCGCAGGACACAGTGGGTACCTACCAAAAAGCTGTACTAATTTCCCTTTACGGTACAATGCGAGAAGTATTTTTTCCACATATTTAGGGGTCAGGGGCTCCAATACCAGTCAGTTTTACGTCGAATTTTCAATATTCGACCATAATAATATCCCTCACATGATGGTAAGTTATTTTGGGCATTTTCAGAATTGAGACTCAATGTTATCACTACTTATCAGCAAATAAGTTTTCCTAATAATCCTTTTCAGAGGTCGATTCTAATGCCCTATATTCGTAAGCAAATTGGATAAAAATGATTAGGCACTGGTCATTCGTAACTATTTCAAGAAGGAGAGGCGCATATTAATAACTGGTTTTATTTAGCTAAAACATTATTATTGCCTAATCCGTGCACGAGAAGATGGCATTTTCTAAAAATGATCAATCTTGAGTAGACTACAGTTCTTCTGAATCACATTTATTCAAGAGGACATGTTCTGAAAAATATTTATTATCATGTTCAACCCCTTGATGACGTGCATAAATTGTGTCTTTTATTTTGGCCATTTTTTTTTTTCAGGAAATGATAATAAAAATTTTCTCTTTAGGATGATAAATTTTTTTTAAATCCTGAAAGCTCCAAATGAAAGTCGTTGGTGTTCACCGAAAATCCCTCAATAGGCCCCACACAAAATCGAGCTAACATACCGAACGATTAAAATGTAAACAAAAAAGTGAAGTGAAGTGGACCTAGAAAATAAAATCAAGGATTCGTTTATTAGCACCAAATAAATTTACACATTTTTAGCGAAGAAAACCTGCGTAGTACATTCCAAATATTTAGACTTCACCACATTTCCGAGTGCTGTTAATAATTTTTTAACTCCATCTTTAAATACTTAGACTGGCATCAGCTAAATCATAACTAATGATAATCAACAGACTTTTTGCTACACCCAAATCAACGATTAATTTGTATTTCGTGCACGAAAGAATAAAACAAGCATTATCATTTTACATATTTAAGCAGAGATTTGATTTTCAGAAGATAATTTTAAAAATGATTTCTCCAGTTTGATAGTTATGTAATATTAAGAATACCGATTGAAACAATTTTACTTCATAGCTTTACGCCCCGTTCTGGGAATGTACTTCCAAACTTGGTGGGTTGGTAGAACATGGTAAAATAATGGAAAAACGTACCTAATAATTATTATCGTGGCCTGTAAGGCTGTAATACTTTTTTCTTTAAATTATTTAAATTCCAAACTTTTATAATTTTTTTAGTATGGAATATAGGCCACATGTGTCTTCAACGACATTTTGTCGAATACTTACTACCTACTTACGACCGAAGTTTGGCAATTAAATTCCTTCGGTTTTAAATTCACACCTACTAAAAACTGCTATGCAACTTTTTGTACATACATACACAGAACGTAGATTACCTGCGTAGGTATCTGTTTTACGTAGGTGTTTTGTCACTACTTGTTATTCAAATAGTAAATAGACGTTACAAAAAGTTTCAACTGCGCCTGCGATTCCCAGTTTGTGTTTTACTAATTCATATAAGGTTTTACATTTCCCCCTCTCCCAAAAAATCGCGAAACACGGCCAACATCAAAATGGCGAATTGAAAGTTGCGATGATGTGAAAAAAAAGAAATGTAGATAACTATAATTATAAATGTGTAGAGAGGCATAGTGAAAGTTCAGTTTTTTTTTTGTTTTTTTTTTCATTTCCATTTCTTCTTTTTCGTTCGGTTTTGTGCGTCTTCGAACAGCCATGAGTAAATGTAAATGAAAAATTTAAGTGAAAATAAACGACAAACATTCCTTGGAACAACACAAATTAATTCTAAAAATTTCCTCTTCATCTGTTCAATGGTTCTGAAGTTATGGGCCAACAAACATACTCGAGTTACTTTGAGTTTTATTAATGTAGACTACCGACCACCAGTTTGGTTGTCGATTTCCAGGACACCCTGTACACGACATGATTATCGCCGCAACGACGAATAAAGCTTCCATTAATATTTTACCGGACTAACCTTTTCATTTCTATTTTTCGGCAATAATCAAACTTGACGTTTCTTAAATTTTATTGAAGTATATCGAATACGAATCGACAAATGGAAAATTGGAAAGTAAACAACTGGCTTGGAAAGCAAATAATATTCGTTGCTCTCTACCAACGGACTCGGATTTTTTTTTCTTGTTTATATTCTTCTAAAAATCATGAAAACGTTTGGAAAATTGATTCGTAGGTAGGTATGTACGTATAAAATTTTCACATTTTATCCGTTTCAGTTTTGAACGAAACTGCTGGAATAATAGCGTATACTTTGTAAGAATATAATTGAAAGCGGATTGTTCCTTTTAAATTACAAGGCCTCTTTTTTGGAAAACGTAAAATAAAAAACATACGAGTACCTATTGTAAGTATTCGTAGTTTCGTAGTTATACAAGGAAAAAGACATCTTGAATCAAGATTCTAAGAAACAAATTTTAAGGAGACCAAAAATCAAAGTTACCAGCTTAGTTTTTTTCGTATGGTTCATTGAGGATTCAGGGGAACCAACGAAAATCGGGAAACTCTGGAAATGACAAATCAACAAAAAGTTGAAAAGTACACGAGTAGAAAGTGTTCGTGTGCTTCAGTTCAAATTTGGCAAACATGGATCTTTGTTCATTGTTAACTGGAACGATTTAAAGAGCGTAAGTACCTATAGTAAGCTAATACACTCCGACTGGAATAAAAATTTTGTATTCCAGATAAGCATTCCTCGAAAATATTGTGAATTTAAATTACAAATAAGGAAGGAATTAACAGAAAGATAGGTATAGGTGGTAATATAATTACATTAACGCAGAGAACGCATCCGGCCTTGTACATGGAGTAACGATGACCTTCGGCCGTCAAATCTTGCAATTCGGGTGAGCCATTTGGAGGAGCCAGTCCTAATTCATTGAGTATGAAGTGAGCACATTCCTTCATTCGTCTGGCAGTACCGCCAATGCACACGAACTGAAAACCACAATTAATTAATCTATTTGCTTATATATACGTTAGGTGCCTACGTAGGCACTCAGCTACACCCACTCACCGAACATTAATTTTATGGACATAAGCGTTACTGTACGAAATATTTGAATTCGATTCGTATTTTTAGATAAAATTTTATCGAGACATTGGCTATGTCAAAGGGAAATACTTAATATTAGGCGAAACCAGAACTTTTGATTGAAGAAAACAATACTCTATTTCGAAACCCGCAATGAAATAGGCGAACAATAATCACCAAGTAGGTACTCTTTAATTGGAACAGAATCATTGTCAAGAACAAGTTAGTAGTGATTGTTGCACCAAACTCTGAAGCTAATTTAAGCTTATGATTACCAAGTTACCTAACATAAAATACTATGTCGTCGGTAAAGAATAAAGTTGAATCGTTTTTGGCGGAGTTTTATTTTAAATAGGTCAACTTTTTTTATGATTTTAAATATTTTTTCTTTTGGTTCCACTGGAATATCCGCAATATATTTACGATTCATGAAATTCTGAATAATTTGAGTCTAACTTCACTGCCATGTTATAATCTATTTTGCTATAAAAATCATAAAAATACAAAATTTGGAAATTTTCGGACATATTTGGGAATATTTAGCCGTTTTTTGGAATTTTTGGAGAATATTGTGTTGTTTAGCTATATGCAAACTTTGAAAATTATCTATTTTTGATAAAGTTTTATCGATTAGGTACCTACTATCATATCGCTTTGCGAGAAAAAAAATCAATTTAAAAAAAATGTTTCTGTTTCTAGTGTATTCCATTTTTTTTATTGTTAGTTTATTTTGTATTCTTGAATTGCATTAATATTATTTAACGTTGGAAACGCTGCATTTTGAAACCAATATTGATTTAGGGAATATTTTGACATATTATTTAGACATGGCGACTAAGGAATATTTTATGTGCATATCTCACACTTTTTTCGACTTAAGAAAGAAGACCTAATAATGAATATTAGGTACCTTTTTGAATATTAAAATATAAAATGGAACTCAAAGATAAACCTTCATAAGCAGAGAGGATTCAGCTAAGAGTGTAGCTAGAAAATTTTCCAAGGATTACAAAGCAAGTTTTATTTGAGACCAGCTAAGGGGTTAACAGGCAGTGATATAACTTGTAATTTTCCACATGGGGACTAGTCAATACGCCACCCTCAACTGCAACAGAGCTGTAGTCAGGATTGACCAGAAAAGGAGATTTTATAGGGCGACAATACGATTATTTTTTGGTGTTTTGTGGGTTCTGTATCATTCGTGTATAGAGGTTTTTTTGATAAATGTGGATGTTTCCAATGATCCCGGTGGATACATGAGGCCTTGGCCCACATTGTAATTATTTTATAAATAGTTCGAAAATCAGTTTCAATTTGAAATATTTCCACACCCAAAACTCAACCACCTGGGAATTAGTAACACCCTTGCCCTCCAAGTTGCACCCCTGGTAGCAAGCAAACTCCAAAGTCGAGTCACATAGTCGATTTTACTGGCTGTGAGAAAAGCAGTCATTGAAAATTTTTCTAAAATTTTCTAATGAAATTAACGTAAAGAAATTTACAATATTTTCAAGAGAAAAAATATTGCCCATTGTTAGCTTTTAATAAATAAAAATTTTCGCTTACTTAACCAAAAATAAGTAGAATTTTTCTGAATACCCACTTAAAAATCACGCTGGATAGCTTAACTTTTTTTCATTGTTTCTTAATTTTTATATATCACTGATATTAAGAATAAAGAAAAAGTCCACATTTTTTTATTTTTAGCTGGCTTTTTTTTTTTTTTTTTTTTTTTTGAAAATCCCTACGCGATGCTGGCTACGCCCTTTGTTTCAGAACTATATTCATTCAGAACGAAACTTTTCTTGCGAGAGCACAATATAGTAACAAAAAAATAACTAGTGAAGTGGAATACAGAAAACGAGATAAATTAGGGTAATTAAAATGTTGAAATATCAACATTATCATGTTACGCTGATATATTATGTACAAATAAAGCAATTAAGAATTTCCGTTCGTTGAAATCTGAAACATAATTAATTATTTTCTAAGTTAAATGTATGATGCAATCTGATGAACTTCAATTTTTAGATATAACTTGGTTGAAAACTATACTTGGACATTATTTGGTAAATGTATTCAAGTTTATGAATTAGGTGATATTAAAATTGCTTTCCATTAATTGAAAACTGTAATTAAATCTTTACAATTTTTACCTATTTTTGAACAAAGGTGCCGATTCTGCTAAATTATTCGGGGAGGTGGTTGAAAACTGTTGGAGTTACACTGATTTCTTGAACACTTATTGGCTACCGTACTTGATTATTTCTTACTACTAGTTATTCTCTCAATACGTTTGGTTCCTCACTCTGCTTTCTGGTGTTCTTAGAGTTAACATATCCTCTGTTACTCTCTTTACAATAAACTATTATTTGGTGCGGTACTGGAGTGTTTTCTGTTAATCATATTATTTAATCTACTTCTTTATTTCGTCATTCATTCAATTAATGGACATACTGCCCCCAATGTCCAATAAAAATAAAATGTGAAAACCTTTAGTTACACATTCAACCTATGACAGCGAAGTTTTATATTTATCATTAAAATAATCAGCGGCATACCGAATGGGGGTTGGGAGTGTTACAGCCCCCCAATATCTACGAAGTCGCCACACTCGTCGACGAACTTCCTCAAATTTATAGCTAATCGTTAAAAACCCAAAAGTAAGTCATGTTCTAATACAAAAAAAAAAATTACAACAAATTTTTTTCTCCCTCTGCTCTCGAAATTGTTTCCTCAGTTTACAACATCCACCCAAGTTAAATCCTGCATACCCCCTGAATACTCGTATAAAAACTCTAGCGCAGCAATACTTCGCAAGAAAACATAGTTAGCCAATTTTCATCAATAATTCAATAAACAAGCCTGAATTCCAAATTTCCAAATAGCCCAGTTGAAAAAATTTCAAAACAGTATCCATAGTTATCGATATCTGACAAACATATCGATCAATGGATATTTCATTGCTAGATTCAGGTAAAACATTTAAGAAAAACTATCGCCAGTAATCGATGTATTTCACAGAAATATCAATCTATCGATGTTTTATTGGAAAAAACCAATTTTCCAGGAAGTTTTTGATTCGCAGTTTTCTCAAAAATTATTGAACCGATTAGCACCAAACTTTTTTCTGACTTGTTCCTATAAGAGAGCAATCTTTCGTGAAAATTTCAGCCCTGGCCACTGTGAACACAAAATTTGGTCAGTATATACATACATACACAAATACTGTACGTACATAGCTTACATAATATACGCACCCACACACCCATATACATACTTACATAAATATTAAATATATATGCTATGGGCGATAACGTGAATGCTTGCTATGTTTGGACATTAACGTAAATGACCAAGAATTCACGGGCCAATTCATTTGGGAAATGTAAATTTTGATGACTTTCATTTTCATTATTCATCCAGAGGCGAAGCCAAAATGGTTTGGCTAAGACCCCAAATCTTGGCGAAGCTTCCTTCGCCTTCCCCTCCGTAAAAATTCAAAAATATGTACTGTTAAGAAAAAAAAAAAAATACTGAACTATGAGCCTCGTCATTGTCGTTTATTATCACTACTCGACTACACCTACTTGTTATTGGGCGTTGATGATATCGATTGAAAAAAAAAAATATATATATATATATAAAAATTAAAAATATCAGAAAGAGCGAAATTTATGAATGAAGATCTGTTTAGGTTGGAGGTTGGAGGTTAGCTGAGATGCAATATTACTTTAAAATAAAAAAGGCAAAAGGAAAATAATACTTTTTATTATCAAAAATAAGAAGAAAAAACAATTGACCTCACCTGACACCCACCATACATTGAAGCATAAAACAAATAGGTAGGTACCTATAATGTTACGTATCATTCCTAAACAAGTAGCCACTGATGAGAATGACCGGGCCAACGTGAATGACCAATTCACATAATTACCCGTAACATATACAATAAAAAAATTGGGTCAAACTAGGAAAATGGTACCAATACTTTTCTTTTTTCATGATACGGTCAGCATCCTCATCCCTAACCCATTTGTAAAGTAAATTTTAATACCCCGTTTCCAAGAAAACTGAGCAAAAACCTAAAACCTAAATTTGTTCAATGCAGAAAAGACGCTCGTAATCCCTTGCGCCGTAAATACGAAAAAGATACTTCAAGCGACGCAGATGACTTGCTCTTCTTCAACAATTTTATATTGTTTTACATTTGTCTCGGAAACTATTGAATCAGTAGATACCAAGCTCCTGTCAGACCTGATCAGAGGTGAGATACGAACTACATTTCTTGAAAATTTCCACCCTATCCCTTCTACAGTTTCCTCAAAATCGTATAAAAACCACTTTTCCATAAATTTTTTCTTTTCTAATTTTTTCGAAAACTACTCAACCAAGAGACCCAAAACTCGTATCAAACTTGGTTTTATTATACATATAAGCACTACATTTTCTAAAAATTTTAGTTCCGACCTTTCCGCAGTTTTATCAAAATCGGTAACACAAATTTTAGACGATACGTACCTACATTCATACATACCCACATGTATATAATTATTATCTACATATAATTTATGATTACAAAATTATGAAAAACAAATTAGGTCAAAATGGGAAAATTTTATCTACAGTTTTCTTTTTCCTGACACGCAAAATTTTCATCATCCTTACTCCTAATCCTTTTGTAAGGTTAATTAATGCCTCGTTTGCAAGCAAATTGGTTAAAAAGACGGCAATTTCCCTCAATATATGATCCATTAATCGGCCTTTTTATTACAACCCGCAAACAAATTTTTAATGAGCTGCTGTAAAGAACTTATATAAATGCTAAAGTTTACAAAATTATTGTACCCCCTCCCACGCGTAAAAAATGTCAAGTCGATGTCAATGTTCTTGAGCACTGGTACAGTTAAAATCCAACCACTGTCTACTTTTATGACGCATGAACTGAATAAAACAAAAAAAGAGAGCGACCGTTTCCAAGTTACATTTAGTTGCTAGTAATTTTAAAAATAACCAAATTCTCATTAAATACGACTGAATATTATAAGATACTAGAAAATAGACTGAAAAACTAGGCCTATGAGAAGGGTTTTGGTGGAACTTCCCCAAACAGCTAAACCTATTCTCTCTTGTACAGGACAAGCAAAAAAAAATCCATAATTTAAAATAAAAATCTTCAATGTTTCACCACTTTATATGAAAATACACGTATGTATCGTAACACATAAGTTTAAACAAGTATTATAAGAAGAAACATAGATGGTTCTCTGTATAGAAAACTGACTTATTTAAAATTTATACTTAACGACTTAACGAGTATTGATTTTTTTGATTTTTTTTTTTTTTTGTAACAGGAATAGCTATATGCCTCTATATCACTGTTGTTTATAACATTTAATTTATTGACGACAGTCTAACTTAACAAGCGAATTTAGTTGCATCAAAATATATTCATGTAAAAGCAACTCTAAACGAGCACAGTACCCACAACCTTCTCAACCTTCTGAGAAAGTCTTAAGTTATAATAAAATCGAAATTTTTTTCTTACCTTTACATCTCCGAACATTGCTTTGAAGTTGTGTTTCTTCTTGCTTAATTTTAAATGGAAAAGAATATCGTCGTTGTCATGGTCAAGATGAGGATTTTTCAAATATTGGAATCCATTGCATGACTGCTTCGATTCATCTCGTCCATTCGTGAATACACACGAGCTGAATCAAAAACAAAAATAGTTCTATTAATTTTAATTTTTTACTTAAAAATAGGTAAGTACCTGCGGTTATATCGAAGAGAGAAAAATAAAAATCTATAAAATTTGTACATCTTACCCGTTCATTAATTTTGCCATATTCTCAAAAAACAAAAACAAAAAATAAATAAATTAAGTTGACTCGGTATTAAAATCAGAATAAAATCTACGAAAGCCTGTTTAGTTCTCGTTCCACATTTGAAATATTGACTACCTAACTTGACACACTATCATCTACCTAATGATGATCACTAATAGTACTCGAACCTTAAAAAGAAATATTATTTAACGATTACGTATCATGTTGAAAGTTTCCCAAGTTTACGTTAATTCGAGGAAATTAAGTTTTTCTCGCTCAATCCCCCACTGCTATGATGTAATTTATTTGCCTGAAAAGAAAAACAAAAAAAGTTATAATTGACGTACGAAGAAAAAAGGATATCACTCGATCATAATTCTTATCATTTTCATGGCTCGAGTTCATTAATTCGTGCAACGTAAGCAGTGTACACTTGGTAATAACATATCGTTTTGTGAAAAAATAGGCTATGGCCGAGTAAGAACGAGAAATTGGCCTCCGAAACAAATTGGCCGATTTTGTTTCAAATGTTGCCTTTACTTAGTTAGACTGGCGTTCAATTTTTCCACATATCATCTTCAAAATGTTCGAATTTGTGGGGAAAAAAAAGCTTTTGAATTTTGAAAAATAATTTTTTTCTCCAAGTCTATTGTTACAAATTTCATAGAATCGGTATTTAAGACGAATGTAGCGTAGATAGCGCTGCGAACGTTCTCTGAAAGAGCGATCATACAGATAAAAGTCACATTCCGTAGTGGTTAAAAAGGTGATAATAGGTACCTTAATTTGATTTTGGCTTAAATTAGTTAATATTGAAGATACTTAAATTTATTTTGCGTTAATTTTAAGACAAATGACACCCACACATAGATCTGAAATAAAGTAAAATTTTTTTTGACACTCAAGTTGATATTGCAAAAATTCACCGATAGGTGCAGCCGCGCTAGAAAAGCAGCCCTTCAATAATGATTAGATAACGATTGAAAAACTCAGCATAGTAAGCTTTGCTAGAAATACGAAATGCATGTACTTAATCAGATGTTTTGCTGATTTCTTAATTTTCTTGTGCAGCGTGTTTCTTTTGACGTAAAGTCAAATCAAAACTTAAATCGTAAAGTTAACTTATTGTGTTTTTTTTTTTTTCAATGTGAAAAATTTCAAATGCGAAATTGAAAATTTCATGGTTCTGAATAGAAATGCTGCCATTCTGAAGTAAAGCATGTTTTAAAAAGCTACGACAATTTTAAGACTTCGGGTAAATGTACCAATTATGGAGTATGTATCAAATATGGGGTACGTACCATTATTTCTCTTTAAACTATTAATGTAGTCTACGAGAAAAAAATTGAGGATGGTTAGTAACTGTTATGTTGTACCAATCCACAACAATAGTCGAAAAAACATACCTAAAATGAGTATTCCTCTCCTTTTTAATTTTTATCCGTGTTCTTTTAAATTTTTGGAAATTTTTCATTTTGTTTTGGACAAGATACTAATTAATATTTTGAAATTCGATCAATATCAGCCGAAAAGTTAAATATTTAATCGCTTCTATTTCTAAGTATTTCCAATCCAGTAAGTTAATTCATTCAATTTTAGGAATTTTTTATTTTCATCATATTTAAATTGAAAGGATAAGCCTACTATAGGCGAGGCTCTTTATTATATGGTATGCGCATGACTGTGATAAGAGATGAGCCGCCATCTTGTGTTATTCGTTTTTTCATAAATTTAAATTTTACATTATTTATTATTAACATATAAATATAAAACACAAAATGGCTGTTCATTTCTCATCACACTCATGCCTATACCTGGTAGTAAAGAGCTTTACTATGGGGTATTAATTATTAATTTTTAAAACAACGTGTAATGTAATTACGATGTTGTAAGTGGCATTTGTAAACTTTGTGAAAAAGAATAATTCATTTTTATAGCACTAATTTTGGTATCCTATTTTAGTGAAATGTTATTATTTGAGTCATGTGACGAAGAAATTCATGTAAAATCAAAAGTTGGTTCCGTAGATTTCTTAATTTTACAAACAATAATATTGAAGATTGTTCTCGATTACTCCATAAATTTTAATTTAAAGTGATTTTTATAATTTATTCATTTATAATTTTAAAGTCAACTGCCGCGTATTCAGTACATCTATCCTGCTTATTATTAAAAAAAAAAAAAAAGACTGACGTAAAACTACTTTAAGTCGAAATCCAGACTGGGAGCGAGGTAGTCAAATAGATCTTTCACTTCTCGTTAACAGAAACATAATGGCACGAAAAATTTAAGAAATTTTCTTGACTTTTGATAAACTTCTGTTCTAGCAGAATTTGCGACAATGATATTTTGATATGTTTGTAATTTTTGAAGACCTACCTGAATATTTTAAAATTTCAACTCGAGTGTTAAACAGAATTTTCAAATAAGTATTCTTCTTCTTTGAAAATAATTGCATTAAAAATCCAGCTGAGATAAAAATATTTTTTTCATTCGACAAAATTGTTAATGGTTAAAATTATTTATTTTTATTCAATAAATACAACATAAGTAGGCTACCTAAAAACATACAAAAATATGTATGGTGTAATTAGCGTCATGGTCCAAAAATTTAGTTTTGATTTTATTGTTCAGAGGTCTCATTCCTTTTCTTAAAAAAACAGGGTAATAAGACTTAAATTATATTGGGAAGAATTAAGATAAAATTTATCCTAATTTTCGACTTTATTGAACATTGAACAGAAAGAAAAACTGATTTTTCAAGTTAATAACAGTTGGAAATAAATAAATTAAGCTACTTATACGTAACGCTTGTTTTTAAAAAATTTTAAATGAATCAATGTGAGTAAAAGGAATGTTTTATTTCCCTATACTTTACACCTTCTGTGCTGGAAATGAGAAGTAATTATGAAAAATCTGAAAGTAAAAGTGAATTCAATAAAAATATTCAAATTAAATAAAAATTAGACAGCCTACTGGAAAATCATGACGAAGTTATGTCTTATACAAGACATATAAAATTCTAAGCCAACCAGAGAGAGAGAAAGGTACTGTTTAACGCATAAAATATGAGTATTATACAGTACTGTACATTCATTGGCTAAGCTTACCGGCGCTGTCCAAGCGCGGAGTGCGATAGCATCGAGCAAGCTGATAAGAAACGAATGACGAGTTCAATAATTTTTGTTTCCTTAAGGGCCCATGTATTTTTGACTGCTTTCAAAAATTCAACAAAAATAGAATTTTTGGTATTTTGAAATACAATTTGAGCTAAATGAAATATAAAACCTATTTCTTTGAATACATTATAATAATTATAATTAAATTTTTAAAAATGCATTCCTGAATTTTGTGCTGTAGACAATTATGCTCATATTTTCCATATGGTAAAAGCTGGCCTGAAAGGCATAAGACGTCTTTCAGCAGCCATAAGCTCCACACACCAGTCTTTCTCGGTACCACAGAAAATTCAATACTTAGGTACGTGAAAGGAAAGTTGTCCAAAATTTTGGTCAACAAACATCTATTACACATGAAACTTAATCATTTTTCACTAAAAATGAAAGAACGTATATTTTCACAGAACATCAAAGTAGGTACTTTTCCAGTTTTTCAAAGAAAAAAAAAAGAAAAATTGTTGTTCTTCGAAAACTTGGAACTAAAAAACTATGGATAAGAAAGAACTTCAGCTTATGCGATTGGATACCAGCAGTGTAGGTAACATAAATTTTCAACTACTAGAATATGTTTTATAATCTCCAGAATATCAAATTCTTAAGTGGAGGGGGATCAATTTATACGAAATTTAATGGTTAAACTAGGGTACCTACAGCAAGAGGAATTTTGAAGAATCACATTAGAATAGCATCACATTCTTTTCCTGAATTTTTTTGACTTTTTGATTCACTCAAAAGGGAACCGACTTTTGTATTTATGGCAGTTAGGACTCTATGACTTGGCACCACAGTAAGTTCACTTTTGAAATTCATTAAATTTAATCATTTACCATCAAAACCAGGAACAACATGAGCATTTATATACTGTCCATATTTATGTACCCAGACACCTACAACGAAATAACAATTCATGCCTACTTTCTAAATGTGAATAATTTTTGAATTAAATGGAAACCGTGGCAGGATCAGAAAGATTCACAAATTTTGGTGTGTTTGGTAGCTGCTACAAACCTACAATTTTACATAGTTAAATGGTGAGTCAATGAGTTTCCTTTGATTCAAATAATGGGAGAAATATTTAAAAAACAAAAAAATACTAGAATGTTGCGAGTGTAATTCGTTAATTCGAATTTACCTCAACAAATAAGATAATTTCTTTTATATTATCTTTTATTTAATATTTCACGTTAATTATTACAACACTTCGAAATTATACTTAATACTATTTCTTAAGACTAATGAAACCTAATGTTCACAACAACTAGTGTGAACCCTAACTTGTCTACTTGACTGTAGGTATAGGAATGATCATGTCTTCCAAATGAGGACACGACATCACCTTCGTTTTCATTGTTTTAATCAAATATGGCCGACCAAAAAGGTGGCGTGATACAGAACGTCCGCCAAATATGATGACATGAAATAGTCAGCATATTTGGTGGTGTCTGATCGTGAGAAGCAATTCGGTATATAGACAGCTATTATTCTAAGAATTAAGAATAATAGTTGTCTATATTTTGTTCGACACGTTTCTGTAGACGAACTGATTTGTCTGCAGAAACGGGACGGAACAAAGGTCCCCGGGCGAAAGAAAGCCCGAAGCTCCTGCTTCGTTAAATTTTGCGTTCCTGAAAGTTTAGATTTCCAATACATGCTACGTTCTTATTTTTAATTATAACAATGTTAATTTTTTACAATCATTTCTTAATTTTACGTTGCGGAATTGATCATCGCCTAAAATATAAAATTTAGCATTTGAGCATAGAAATTTATTACTGCAAATTGACTTAATTGATAAAATTTTGGCATAATCAAATTTATTATGCTTTTTAATGATAACTTATTATATTTTATTACAAAAAAAAATCTTAAAATTATGGACCATTAACGGTGTATTGCTCCCAATGCCAAATCGTTTATCTGATTGTGCGCATTGATAGCAACACAGTTTACTTTGAGGTTGACGTAAATTAATATGGCTACCGCAAGAGTTAATAAGCCGCACCAGCCTAATAATAGTAGGTGTACGGTGTTTATAGTGTCTTGATATCCAAGGTCAGGAATTTTCAATTCTGCCGTTTTTAGTCTTTCTTCAAATTTATGAATCGGAGTTATCGGCGAGATGTACGGTACGTTGTCATGCCATTTATTGTTGTACGCAATTGAAATATTCGGAAATTTGAATGATTGATGTAGCCCAAAATCTAGTTCCATAAACTGATACTTTGTCCAAACTAGTGGTAGGTGATGTTCTATAAGGATTTCCTTCTCTGGATGGTCCAACCGGGGTGGATTCTTATCGGAAAAATTTTCCTGGCGACTCGCTTAATACTTCCTTTGGGTCGTGGAGGCATGTGATGCCACAGAGTCTATGCGAGTGTTGCTTGCAGTCCATGGTGCAATTGGCTTCCCAGTTCAGTTTCCTCTTTCCAGAGGCAAGCCTGTGGAGATGGGAAGGATCCGTGGTGTGTTTCTCAACACTTGATATTAATCCATCCGATATCACTTCGTATGCCGTTGGTCTAAATCTTTTGACTGCTATCATCATGGCAATGCAACCTCTTAATTTCGGCTGCAAGGTTCGGTTCGCTGTTACGAATACTGCCTATGCAAACACGATAATGGATCGCTCACAGTTTCAACATCTAGTTGACTATTTTACCCGGTTTTATCGTCGGAAAATTGAAATCAACGACACACCCCATTACATCGAGGTTCTACGGATTTTAGATCCGTCCGAGAAATTGACCATTTCCCATGATCGTAGGGTTTTGCGAGGGGCTGATCCTAGAAGTGAGCCGAGTCCTGGGCCTAGCAAGATGATTGTCTCCAATTGGCGTATGTTCCTGGTACCTCGGCATCAGCGCTTTCGTCGTCGTTCTACCTCTCCTGAGGCTGAGGCTCATGATCGTCCTGAAATGGTGGAGCATGAAGAAGTCAAGCCCGAGGCCGCGGAAACCTCTCCTCAAGATGTGGACTGGTAGATTGGTACGTAGAAAAAAAAAAATTATACCTTTCTCTTTTTTTTTGTATGGGAGAACTAAATTTACGTGAATGGTCCTTACAATATTTCTTATTTATAATTATTACAAATTATGTTATAAACATTATCATATAATGGTTTAGGTGGGGGTTCAGAATATCTTCTTACATATTCCTCCAAGCTTAACTCACTCGGGTTTTTAAAAGGTTGGGTAGGTAGAGACAAAGGTTGTTTAATACATTTTCCCTCATCACACCTACTGAAGAAGTTGATTTCTTCCAAATGTTGTTTTTGGGTAATCAATTGGATCTTTCGTAAAGTTATCCTTTTCTTTTCTGGGTCTTTTAATTCAAATTTCTTTTTCCATTCTGAACAATCTTTTCCTTTTAATAACGCTTCTTCTGTAAATGTTACCTTTTTATTATTTTTATTTTTATTACCAGATTTCTTTAATATTCCCTTTCGTGGTCTTCCTCTTGGACGTTTGACAACAATTTTAATATCATCTTCTGATTCATTTTCTTCAGAACTTTTCTCCTTCTTCGGTCTACCTCTTTTCCTTTTTGGGTTAGAACCAATTTCTTCAGGTTCTGAGTTATCGGATATATTTTCTTCAATCTCTGATGGTAAATTCGCATCACAACGGGCATTATAAGGTGTAAGTCTTCTTATATGCACTGTGTCGTCTGTACGATTTCCATCGTCGGAGATTATACGAACAACATAATTTAGGTCTGAAATTTTTCTGACTATTCTATATGGTCCTAGAAATTTTGGTTTACCTTTTCCGTAATTTATTGGTGCTTTCAAAAGAACTAAATCATTAGTTTTATAAGAGATTTCTTTTCTTCCCTTATTATAACGTTCTGAATATTTTTTTGCATTTTCTTTATCTAATTTGGAATTGTTTTTCGTATTTTATTCGCTTCACTTATCTGTTCTTCTCTGTTTTTGCTGATAAGCGGTGATGGAATAATTAAATTTATCGGGGGTTCACCTTTATAACCGTGCATTAGATAAAATGGATCGTGATTATTTAATCCTTCGATAGGTGTCATGTTGTAGGTCAAGGCTACGTTGTACACGTGGTCTGACCATTCTTCACTATCGGCACTCTCGTATTTCGCTAACATTTTTTTTATTATTCCGTTCATTTTCTCTACTTGTCCTTGAGTTTGCGGTGAATATGATGTTGAGTAGTATATTTTAATACCGTTATTTTTACAATAATTTTGTACGTGTTCGTTCGAAAAATGAGTTCCGTTGTCACACGTAATCTTTGTTGGTTTTCCATAATGACGTACGATTTCTTTTAGAAATTTAATTACTGCATGTGCATTTGGTTGCGTTACTGCTTTAGTCCAGCAATATTTTGTTGCTTTATCTATTCCTACTATAACAAACTTCTTTTCATTATTGGTATTAAATTTTCCAATAAAATCGATTTGAATATGTGCGAGTGGTATACATTCTTCAGGATTAATTGGTTTTAAATATCCATATTTTTCGTTAATGTTTTTATTTATTTGGCACTGATGGCACGAACGTACATGCCTCGAGACTATTTTGGGCATTTGTGTAAAATAGTATCGAGCACGCGTTTTGGCAAGAGTTTTACGAATTCCAAAATGTCCTCCCCCAGTTTGACTCTCATGACATATGTCTAGTACTTGAGGTATGAGGGAGTCAGGAATTACTGGTACTGCATAGTGATATACAGAGTGATCAATATTTTTCCATAAAATTCCATTTTCATCAAGAAAAAATGGATTTAGGTTTCGTGATCTTTTTATACTCAGACTTTTTCTTAACTCTTTTTCGTTGCCACCTTCTAAAATTTTTATTATGATTCCCCAATATTTATCATCACGTTGTAAATCCCATAAATTGTGGATTTCTTCGTCTGTGATGTTAATTGAGTTTTCTACATCCGAATTTTCTGAAAGATTGGAAAGCTGAGAATTTGTAGACGTATCGGAGTTTCCAGATCTTTCCGAGATATCGGATAGGATGGAACTGCGATCGTCTTCTGAATTGTCACTTTCCATATCTGCTTTATTTTCTTTCTTTTTCATGCTACGTGTTATTGCTTTGATCTGTTTTTCTTGTTTTACAATATTCGGAGGATCAGGGGTTCCTTCTGGTATTATAAATTGACCATCTCGGAATTCTGCGTAATTGTCTTCCTCCTCTTCTTCTAGGCGGGATAGATAATCTGCAATTTTGTTATTTTCTCCTTTGATATGTCTAATTTTAAACGTAAATTCTCCTAATTTCGAAATTAATCTATTTAATCTGGCGTTTGGTTTCTTCATTCTACTTTGATATGTTAAAGGTTCGTGATCCGTAAAAATATTAAATTCTTTATATACCAAAAATTCTCTGAAATATTCACAAGTTTCGGTAATAGCCAACATCTCTAAATCAAAAGAACATAAATGTTGTTGATTTTTAGGAATTTTCTTCGAAAAATATCCTATAGGATGTGGTTCTTTCGTTTTTCTGTCTACTTGCATTATTACTGCTCCTATTGCTGTTTTGGATGCGTCGACTTCGACGTATGTTTCAGCATCAGGGTCGTAGATTGTAAGAATTGGATCTGACGTAATCAATTCTTTAATTTTGTCGAAGGCTTTTTGTGCTTCGTCATTCCATGCTATTTTATTATTTGCTTTAACATTTTCTTTCCTCGTTAAATCTGTTAACGGTGCCGTAATTTGCGAAAAGTTTTTTATCATTTTTCGATAATAATTTGCTAAACCAATAAATCTTCGTAGTTGACGTAACGTTTTTGGTGGTTGTGCTTCACGAATTGGTTTGATATTTTTATCTAATGGTTCTAATTTATTGTACGAAATTTTATGTCCTAAGTATTCGATACTTTCGTTAAAGAAGCTACTTTTACTCGTTTTAATTAGCAAACCTGCTTCAACTAGTACTTTTAGGACTTCTTCTAAATTTTCCAAAGTTTCTTCAAATGTTTCTCCAAAAACACATATATCATCTAGATAGACTAAAACTTTATCTTCTAGAATATGATTGAATAAATCGGTCATTGTTTTTTGAAAAATGCTGGGGCTTGCACTTAATCCCATAGGAATGGAGTTAAATACGTAACTTACTCCTCCAACATTTATTCCTGTAATCGCTTTTGATTCTTCATCAAGGGGAATTTGATAATATCCCTGATTAAGATCAATTGTTACAAAATATTTCTTATCTCGTAATGCATCCCATATTTCCGGGAGACGAGGTACTCTACTCGTATCTTTTTTACTATTTCATTTACACCTCTATAATCTACTAATAATCTATAAATTCCATTTGATTTCTTCTTAACAAATACTGGGCTCTCATATCTAGAGCTTGCTCTTTTAATAATACCACATTCTTCAAATTCTTTAATTTTCTTTCTTATTTCTCTTTTTTCAAAAATTCCCATATGGTAATTTCTACGTTGAATTGGCTCGTCTGTTTTCAAGTAGACATGTGCCGGTTTCAATTTCGTAGGTTTTACCTTAGCAGGTTCTTCCGTAAATATGTGAATATATTTTTTTAGAACGCTTACTACTGCTCGTTTTTCTTCCTTCGTTAAATTCTTATTAATATTTACTCTTGTTCCTTCGTTGTCGTGGATAACGCTGTCATCAGATCGGGTTATACGGACAAGTTTTAGCATATCAACCTCCTCACCCTGGTTAGCCACAGTATCCCCCGACGTAATGCGTTGGATGCTGGGTTGGCCACGGCGGACGGAATTGGTCTGACGGTCCCGCATAGTCGGCTGTCTGAGCCTATAGCGTCCTAAAACTGTCCCTTGTGCGATCTGGGTGTCGAAGTGCGGACTGTGGAATCTTAAGGCTGGCCATCCTAAATCATCAACAATATACTCGCCTTCTAAACCATAACTTGTTAAAAACCACTCATCTGGATCTGCTTTTCCCATATCTGGATCCAGGTTTACATAATATTCATTATTCGCTTCTATGCAGAAATCTTTGTCTGCTCTAATAAATCCTTCACAATTTTCTTCCTTAAACTTAATTATACTATATGTTTCACGCTTCCATGGCGGTCCTATTCTAAATAAATTCTTACTAAATAAAATATCGGCGTTATGTCGATCTAAAAAGTCGTATCCGAGAAGTAAAGGTGTGGTCACCTCAGAGGTTACGTATGCTTCCGCATCAAGGAGGAGGTCACCCATTTTTATAGTGATTTCTACGACTCCTATGACGATTATTGCACTGTCGTTAGCGGCTACCATACACACTCTTGCAGGTCTGATCACATTATCCTTTACAAGGTCATATTGGACAAGCGTCACTTCAGAGCCGCTGTCGACTGTTCCCTGTGTTTCATATTCCTCACGGCTCACAATGTTGCAGGGGACGATTAATTTACGTCTCGCCCTGACTAATTTCATTGATGCACTACGGATATGAATTTTCCGATTATGCGGCGCGTGTGGATCTATTACTAGGAGAGCAGCGCAGTCCGGATGATGGACGTTGCCATTACAAGCCCGAAAGTCGTAGCCATTAACTGGTATAGAGCAAACGGGCTCTACTGCAAGTTTTTTGGCTGTTGAGTAAAGTTTTGTTGTTGGATACTTGGAACTACATCTGGAGTTCGCAAGTTATACGATGGAACGGCATAATTTGTTGTAGGTGCCCAAGGTTGAGTACTTAACATCGGGGCATTATATGCCTGTGCGTAACCTGTTTGTTGTCCGTAGGGGTTAAATTGTTGACCATAGTTCGACGCAAAGTTATTGTTAAAGCGTGGTGGTCTGAAATTTCTTTGCGGGAATTGAGGTGTAGTTCGATTTCGTAGTCTACAGTCTCTCGAGAGATGTCCTCTTCTTCCGCAATTGAAACAGTTTATTTCCCTCGGTGGATATCTTTCATTATTTTGTGGGCGATATGATTCTCTCGTTGGTTGTCTATATGCATTTTGATTATTTTGCATTCTATTAGGTTCTCTTTCTCTAGACTGCCTTCTTCTTGGGTTACTTTCGTTATTTTCATTATTATTATTGTTCGCGTTTCTTTCTCTACGAGGTCTATTTTCTACATTTTCATTCTCTGATGTTTGACTTCTACCTCGGTTTTGTTCACGTTTGTTGGAGGTGGGAGGTTTCCATCCTGCCTCTACTAATGCTACTATGACAGGGTCTGTTGGAGATATAGGTGGTGTGACTGGTTTCACTGGTTCTTTTTTCTCTGGAACCTTACCTTTCATCATCTCTTCCATCTGTTTTGTTAGTTTAGCGATCGTTTCGGTAGCTTTGTTTAGCATTTCTTCCGTTTTCTGAACATCGGTTAAATCTAATGCCTTTTCTTTAAATTCTTTCCAGTCTGTGAAAGTTTTTGAAATTTCACTCTGAGTTTGCAGGTTTTTTGATGCAAAAAATTTCCTCATTTCTCCTGTTAGTCTTGGGAGTAAGAGGTCACAAATTTTCTTCTCACTTATTGTAGCATCGAGTTGTTTGTAGAGTCGAAAGAATTTTGGTACATTTGTACTGAAATATGTATCATCAAATTTTAATGATTTGATACGTTTTTTTACTGTATCTTTATCCTTTTTAAAGATGCGCGTTAAAATTTTCTTAACATCGGACCAAGAAGTTTCTGGGGTAATTTCGTTTTCTGCTGCAAATAATTCTAGAGCTGTACTACGGAGGGCTATATTTAAATTTCGGATCATTTCGTATTCCGTTGCCTCAAATGTTTTTGCTTGAGTTTCGTATTCAAAAAGAAATTCTAGGATATCCTCATCAGGGCCATTTGAAAAATGGCTTGGGGTCCATCTTTCTGATCTTTTCCAAAAATTGTTCATGGCTAGGTTATGTTGTGCATAAGCCTCATTTGCTGCTGCATATCTTGCTTGTTGTTGTTGTTGTAACAGCAAGCGTGCATTATTTTCAGCTATTTCTTCTGAATTCATTTTATTATTTTCAGATTTTAGAAAGGGATTATTTTTATTTTCAATATTTATTACGTTGACGTACGTGTGGTCTTTTTGATCAAGAAATTCCACGCGTATTTCTGGTGGTAATAAATTTATAGGATCGAAAGAATTTTCTTCAGTTGTTATCGGAATTTTACTTTTTGGTTTTTCCCAATTTTCTGGACTTTTTACGTGAATTTGGACTGAATGTTGAATTTCGGTCTGTGAGGACTTTCCCTGTCCTTGAGGGACTAGTGGCGATAAATCAGCACTAGACTGTGAGGGTCTATCGACAAAAGTTTGATTCAATATTGATTGCTCTCCGAGGAAGATTTCGTCTTCGTCGTTGGGAAGAGAGAAATCAGATGTGACCGAAATTAATTTTTTAGGTGACACGTGGTGTGACACTTTAGATAGTAGTTTTTCAAAACTTGAGCTAAGGCTTCTTCTTGCTAACCTTTTTTCTGTCTCTTCTTTTTTCTTTTTCTCTAATTCTAATTTCTTTCCTTTAGTTCTAAATCTTCTTCCTCTGTGTCGGAGAAAATTTCTTCTGCTTCGTTGGGGTCTTTATTTTTTATACTTCTTGTTACTCTTCGATAACTTTTACTTTCCTCAATTAATTTATCAAAATCACTTGCTCTTTCAAATTTTTCGGTGTTGGGGTTAGAATATAGTATATGTAACAACCAATGTTTGGGATGTCTACCTTTATATAGCTTTTTCTGAAGTTCAATACGTGTTCTGCCTTCTATCCTTTTTACTTTAGCAGCTTTTAGCACACGATAAAGGAACAATGTGGACACACGACTTCCCCAATGATTATTAAGGAGTGGGTAATTTCCTTCTTCAGAAAAATTTTCATACAAATTTTTAGGGTAGTTTTCAGATTCCAAAATATTTTCTTCGGCTTTTGAGTCTAAAATATCCGGGAGTGATGCACTCGTACTTTCACTTTTTTCAGACATTCGCGAGGGTTGGGATATTTTACATTTTACAATATTATTTACGATATCGATAACGGTTTCAAAATATTCCGAATTAATGGAAGATAAATTTATAATTTGCTTACAGTTGGATGACGGATAATTAGTTGTAGCGTTCTCTAGATTACTATCGACTTCTTTCTGGTTGACTCCGTTGGTGAGTGACTTTCTGCTTTCTACGTCGTTGATCTGGGTACTGGTTGAGCTGACTTTGTTTCTTTTTGATTGCAGGAACCAGTGCCGGATTTTTGTCTTATTTTTAAGTTTATTTTTAGATTTATTTTTTGTTATTAATTTATTTTTAAGTTTTTTATTTTTACTCTTCTTTATCAAATGTTTGCAGTCTTCTGCAATAAAGATTTGATTTCGTATACGTTTGTTTAATTTCTCTCTAATTATTCGAATTATTTTAGCCACGATTTTTTTTATAAATTACATAAAAATTATTAGCTCTATTAAGAATTTAATCAATTAATTACGAGCTCCAAAAAAAAAAATTTTATTTTTCACACGATTTGAAAAATATTTTACGAAAATTTCAACATTAACTAAATTAAAAAAAATTTTACTTCCGAAGGTTTTTTTGTTCGGGCGCCAATTTGTTGCGAGAGTAATTCGTTAATTCGAATTTACCTCAACAAATAAGATAATTTCTTTTATATTATCTTTTATTAATATTTCACGTTAATTATTACAACACTTCGAAATTATACTTAATACTATTTCTTAAGACTAATGAAACCTAATGTTCACAACAACTAGTGTGAACCCTAACTTGTCTACTTGACTGTAGGTTTAGGAATGATCATGTCTTCCAAATGAGGACACGACATCACCTTCGTTTTCATTGTTTTAATCAAATATGGCCGACCAAAAAGGTGGCGTGATACAGAACGTCCGCCAAATATGATGACATGAAATAGTCAGCATATTTGGTGGTGTCTGATCGTGAGAAGCAATTCGGTATATAGACAGCTATTATTCTAAGAATTAAGAATAATAGTTGTCTATATTTTGTTCGACACGTTTCTGTAGACGAACTGATTTGTCTGCAGAAACGGGACGGAACATAGAACAAATTAATAATATGTGACGTAATCTTTACGATTAGATTTAAAACCATTTTCTTATCCTAGCACAAATATTAATTGATACAGTTCCTACTACGTTGGCTAATTTATTTTTAATACAGAAAATCATTATTTTCATCAAAAAACGTATCAGTCACAAATTAAAATGAATAACATCGAAAAACTACTGTTTACGTCGAGAAATTTTTTTAATCAGAAACCATAACAACAAAAATAACTAACCCCAGCGTACGTGGAGGAAAATATAACATGATAAAAATGACTATATAATGAGATTATATAATGATTATAATAATTATTGTACTATGCTATAAGAAAATAAAAATAATAACCAATTAATCTGACACCGTTCGTTATCGGTTACAATGGGCTCTGTTGTTGCATCGAATTAATTTAAATACCTTCAAGTACCTACCCCTTATATTTCAATGATTTCGCTTCTTTTTTGTAAGCGTAGATAAGGTTTGAAAATTTTCGAAACTTGTTTACTCAAACATTTTTCATGAATGACGCATTCATAATGGAGAACATATTAATATGAAAAGAAGAATGCGCAACTGTATTACCTCATTATGGACACCAGTTTATCTTTTGAAAATAATAAAAAGAAAGTACTGTTGTATGTTCATTGAAAAAAGAAAAAAAAAGAAACAGTTTTCAGATTACGAACTCAATTATCACTTAGCAGAGATCAACGGCTGATATTGCTTTCTTCTCTCATTTTAAAAATATAATAAAAATTTTCTAATAAATTATGGACATGCTTAAAGGGTTTTGTAGGGAGATGCTACCTACACGAGGTTCATGGAACCAAGAAAAGAGGGTGACCAAATCGTATGTTGGTACTGCTAGCCAGCCGGTTTAATGACTAACTGTACACAAAGCGTACTGAAAGAAAAGAAAGTATGTTTTCACAGAACATCAAAGTATTTTTCTAATTTTTCAAAGGAAAAAAAATGAAAAATGATTGTTCTTCGAAAACCTGGAACAGAAAAACTGTCAATAAGAAAGAACTTCAGCTTATGCGATCGGATACCAGTGTAGGTAACACAAATTTTCAACTACTAGAATTTGTTTTATAATCTCATACCTAAAATGGGCCACGACATGCACTATATCAACCAGTATGTACTAATTTACGTACTCGCCTTTTCCGTTTGCTAATTGCAGGCAAACATAGAGACGCATTGTCTGTACGAGTGCATACAGACAACGTATTTGTTCAAAGTGCAATGCACTAGTAATTTGGGTCACGGACTTTGGTCTGCAACCCATCTGTTGATGCAGGGCCGAGACCTGTATGGAAAAGGTGAGGGAAACGTCCCCACAGGCTTTTTACAGGATTTTTTTTTGTCTGATAAACAATTATATTTTATGCTAGGCGTAGGTCAAATACATATTAAGTATACGTATTTTTAGACCTTCAGTTTATTTAGTTGAGTAAAATAGGTACTTGAGTGGCGTTTCACTTAGGCATACATATGCATGAAAACCACAGATAAAATATAACATAAATACTAACAATTCGGATTTTCACTCAAGTATATATACCAACCTATCGCCTTAGAATATTATGGCTTTTATCAAGTTTCGTCAGTTCAAGTTGAATTTAAAAACAGTTTAACAAAATAGGTAAGTGCTCAAGTTTACGAAACGAAAATATATATAGCTACTTATACCTACGGATACAATTGCATATAACCTTCTTCTTCATTTTCAAGGTCAATTGATGACTAACTTGGATAATTTTCGTGACAGATATTATATATCTCAATTATCTATTTGCTTTTAATTTTTTCAAGGAACGGAGAATAGTTCAAAATATTGTTCATTGCAAACTGAAAACGAGTCTTCGCGGAGGGAATTCACGAATGAGAGCTTTTTCCAAGTCATTCATGAATTGGAGATACTCATTGAAAATGTGAAATTTTATGTCAGAGAAACGTTCGAAAAAAACGAACGAAAATTGTGAGCATTGTGGTCTCCTGATCCGGCAACTTTCACATTTCATATTTTTCAAAAACCAGCACAGTAACCACGCAACTGTACGTTGAAAGGACACCACTGAAGGAACAAGCCCGAGATTTTCCTTATTTGTACAGATCACCGCAAAATCTTTCTCCCTCAATACCAGTGCCATAACACTGAAGTAGAAGCACTCAATTCATTTCCAGATGCTGTAGCAGTGGCCGATACTGCTGTTACGGGCAATGACGTCAATGCCCGCTATGTTTGCATATTAACGAGAATGACCGCAGGCATTCGGTGGTCATTCACATTATTAACCATTTCATTTGGGCAATGTTGTTAATCGTTCATCTGCATTACCCGGTGGCAAAGCAAAAATTGTTTGGCAAAGGCTTCAAATCCTGATGAAGCCTCCTTTCTCTCCCTGCAGAAGAAATTCGAAAATGTGTGTTATTAAGAAAAACAAAAAAATAATTCTACATATTCTTCTTTGAGAAAAAAGATGACCGGACTTCGAGCTCCTACAAATTTTATCCTATCTTTGTCTCTGGCATTATATTTTATCGTACTTGGCCAGGTCATTGTCGTTTATTACCGCTTGTTACTAGGCATTGTTTACAGTTGAAAAAAACAAAAAGCATTAGAACGAAATGAATTTATGTTGGATATGAAGATCTGTTTAGAGAAACTAGATTAGGTGAGGTCAGTGGCAGGGTTTAACCTCTCCAGAGCCAAAAAA
Source organism: Ericerus pela (assembly GCA_011428145.1). Lineage (NCBI taxonomy): Eukaryota > Metazoa > Arthropoda > Insecta > Hemiptera > Coccidae > Ericerus > Ericerus pela. The sequence continues at coordinate 212,224 of WOFM01000332.1, forward strand.
AACTTGCGTAACTTCTCTCAGGGTATTATGTAACGAACGAGTCTTCAAAACTTTAATATATGAACCCATCTTCCAGCATAATCTTGGTTTTGCTACGTCACTTGATGACGTGGATTATTATTTTCTTATTTAAAAAAAAAACTTACCAAACCACTCGTGGCACATGGAGGCAGAATATAAATGCCTTTAATGTCAGAACCAATGGATACCAATGAATGCATTGCCCAATAAAAGTGGCCATTAACGAGAATGATCAATATATTCAAATCATATACCTACCTTATCGTAAATATATAACGCACATACCTGTAATATACATGATGCATACCTATATCTAACTCTGTTAAGGTAAGTAAGTACTTCCAAAGTCACTGTTGTTGCTCAAGTAGGTATCGTTCTTGAACTTTCCATTCATACAGACAGTAGCTATTTGAGACTGGTCCTCCCCTCAATATGCGTATGCCATTGTGGAATTATTCTCCCCACTTCACTACGCCTAATATTAACCTAATAATTTAACTACCCCAAAAAATACCTGCACTATGAATAAGAAAAAATTAATGTAAGACTACGCTGCAAATAAAAATATTTGAATGTAAAAATGGTAATTATAGGCTATTTATTTGTTTCATTGAGAAAACATTCTATGTTGGTAGGTACCTAACAGTAGAAAAAAAAAGAACAATTTCAAAAAATTGTCAAAATATTTTGTGTACTTGATAATATTTGGTACTTAATCAATATTTGGTAGTGCATTTGAAATTTTACCAGGGGACAAACAGATATATAAGTGAGCGTTGCCCTCTTGCTTCCTTCACCTACAGACGGGCTGAGTATTATCTGATTTCATTCAACCAGCTTATTTTCACCAACGATAAGAAATAAGCGCGACTGAACCGACATCATGCGAATAAAAACAATTTTAAATGGTCTAATTTACCAGAGGGTACGAATTTTTTAATAATAACCTGGCCATACCTACTCAACAAATTAAACAATGCTTACGCTGCATAGTTCATAAACATTGACATTCACTTGGCGTTATATTAAGTGGCGCAACTACGTTTTTTGTAGGTGGACCTGTAAAACAGTAATGGGTAATAGCAGCTTTTTCATTTTATTCGATTTTTTTGGAAAGATGAGGGAGGAAAAGGATGCCAGTATCAAACCCCTTTCCCCTATCTAAACCTTCCAGAAAAATAAAAAATTTGATGAAAGGGTAGGTAGATAGGTGTAGTAGCTAATTTTTTTCTCCGTCAAATTTTTAGGTTAGTCATAGCCCATTTTCATCGTAAGCCATAACTTTTATGTAAACTATTTTAGATGTTATCAACCTGACCACACGTCTTATTGAAGAACAAAGTCCTTTTTTTCTCTCGAAGTCAATTATTTATTCTTCCAATTAAGATGGTTAAATGGTTACATAAGTGAAGAGATAACCTCCGAAAACGTAGATAAGAGATTTATTTTTGATACTATCTTAATATAAAAAAATTTTTTCCTTCCGACTTTTTCACTACAACCACTAACACAGTGTTTAGACTGATACGGATAATATGAAATTTGAAAAGGCTCCATTACTTTTTCCTCTTCTTACACAGTCTTAAACAGTCTTTATATAATTATGGATCTATACAGAACAGAATATTGATGTGGAAAATTTTGTAAACGGTAGCTCTTGTAATTTTGGGACAGTGAATGATGGGGAAAAAAGCATACGGTTGACCTTTAAAATCTGTTTTTTTTTTTCGTAATTTCTCGTTTCTGAACCTAAATTTGCACAATATTAAAAAATTAAATAATATAAAATATATATTTAAAAACCATTTCACCTACTTACTAATTTCACTAATTTTCTTTTTTTTTCCACTTCCTGAAGATTCTGATGAATGGAAAATTTTCAACATATTTCCTCCATCATTTGGCCACCCTGATTCACATAACCATCATTTTTTCATAATCTGCGGCGAACCTGCATGAATTTTGAAGGGCTTTTTTCCTTCAGTATTTAGGTAGGTATCTTTTATATTTTCATTTTAAGTTTTAAATTAATTAGTAATGTTATAGTGCCGTCTAAGATTACGTAAACGAGATACAAACCTACTTAATTTCAACTTCTGGTTCAACATACAGACATTCAGACAATGATATAGGGGGTTGAAGGGGGACCTGGCCCTCCAAGACTTCACAAATAAAAAATTTCGCAATTAAAGTACCTACCATTAGATATTCAGAAAATGTATTTCTTGGTTGAAAAATATTCGTGATATTTTTTAAAGGAAAGAGTGAAGTGCTCCACATAACACGTACCCCGAGCTCCCACAAAGTTAAATCCGGGCCCGTAGATACTTCAGAGACGATATGGATCTGTCTTACTACACCATCTCGCACTTCTAAATCCAAAATGTTTATTAAGTCGCAGAGAGTTTGGTAGAAACAGTTTTTTGCAAAATCCAGGAACGAGTAGTAAGAAGTGAACTTTAGGTTTAGTGTTAGGTATGCATTGCAGATTTTATAGTTTTAATTGGAGACTTTTGTGGGATAATATCCGAATAAATTAAGCGCTTTAATAGGTACGGTTTTTGGTGAGAAGAGATACTCATTTTACACAGTGGTGTCTATAATTTCAAAAACACATGTACGAATATAGGTACTATGATTGGAAAAAATAATCATTGACGTCAAAATATTTCGTTTTTTGGTACACAAAGATCCTGAAAAGGTTTCAATGAGAAATGTTTCATGAAATTCAAACGGTAATTCCCAAAAAATTTGTTTACTGTTTTATGCATCGAACAGTCGGTCAAAATAAGAAAAACAACTGCGATAAAGCAAAAAAATATAATAATTTTATCCCAATTATTAGTTAACCCCTTGTAAACACTTATTAACCGGTCTTTATCACATTAAAAACTCAAATATTTTAAATTTAAATAGTTTCTGAAAAAAAGGTCACAATATTTTTATTAACGCTGGACAGAAGATAGCGTATGTTGTGGAAACTGATTGGCTCTAAAATGAGTCATTTTCAAGCAATAGTTTCAATATTTGAAACTGACAGTGACTTGGAACTATTCTAAAACACTTCCAAATTTGTTTGCGATGAGCTTTACGGTTCATGTCCTGTAACTGCTAAAGGGGTTAATTTTTAATGTTGACATAATACATGTATATTATGACGCAATTCGCCTCCATTAGTCAATAAATTAGGTAAAAACATTACCTCTAATGCTAGAATCATATACCTACTGATTTTGGTTTCAATTGGTCAGTTTGTTCCCGTGGTTATTAATTGTTTAGTATGATTTTTTACTGTTTTATTTCCAGATAATAGTCGATTAATGATTATTATTCAGGGTTGATGAAGAAAAAATATTTTTCAAGTCTAAAAGTAATGAAAAATTCAGTTTTGTCCCCTTTCTTTCGGTTTCGAGAAGGTTTTTAAATAAAATTCACTTTTTAAAACAGATCTTATGAAACGACCTGGAGGTGTGAGTAGGTATGTTCTGAAAGTTTTTTTTTTTGTGTTTTGACTTTTTTCACCGCTCTGAGTGAATTTATTACAATTTTTGGTAACTTTTAGAGAAAATAGTGACTTACGGCCCTAATCGACACATCGAAATACTATCGAGACAAACCAAAAATTTGAACATTCTGCTAATGTTTTCCAGGATTGTCAGTCCCTAAAAATCATTTATTTAATTTTAGGAATTGTTTTTATTTCCATCACATTGAAATTAAGAACATGACCAACTACTTATGTTTAAATAGTATCACAACGTCATAAATAAAATTTGTGACTTTTGAAACATAGATTAATATTTTCAACTCTAATCTCAATATTATGCTTACATTTGCAAATACCACATGTTAGGAACACTTATTTCAAAGTCTTCATTGTGAGTTATGGGAAAAAATAATCCATATAAAATCAGAAATTGGTTCCACTGACTTTTTAAAATTCCAAACACAAACGTGAAAATCATGTTGTCCTGATTCCATCATAATTTCCAGCTTACAGGGACCTTTTAGATTTTTGAATAATTTTAAATTTATACACCCCACATTCGGTACATTTACCAAAACATTATTTGAATGGGTGCCCCTTTATCATTCAAACATTCCTACAAATGCACAATTTTTCATGCTTTAACCAGGAAGAACTGAGAAATGTGCCTTTAAATAATATTGGCTGATTTGTTTCCCAAGAGTTGCTTTCTGAGTAACATTTAATTTTTCCAAAAATGTGCTTAGCTAACATTTAGATGAGTTCATTTTATTTTTCTCAAAAACTGGTATTGTAAGGAGGTATGTTTTAAAAGTACTAAAGAACAATAAGCACAAATTTTTTCACTGTCTACACTTGGAGGTAAATGTGGAAAATAAAACCGGTGAGTTTTGATGTTAAAATAATCAGGTATTTGCTTTCTCATTAAAGGCTCGTACTCTAGGCACAGGCGTAGATAGGAGTGGGCCAGAGGGGCTAACTTCCCAAAACCTGGTTACTCCATTTCAGAAAAAATCAAAAATATGTAGAGATGACGAAAACAAAAAAATGACTTTACGTATTGAAAAAAATAAACCAAAAACAAAAAGAACTGTTTTCCATCCAACTTTAGTAACTTTAGACTCCAATTCGTGTTACAGTTGAGATTTTAATTTCATGAAGGAGCGTAAAGTGATACAAATTTTCCCTTAGATTTCTGTCAGCAATAGAATCGATCAGCTCCAATTTAAAATTACCAAAATGAAAAAAGTTAATAATAAGTTATGCAGTAACAATTCAACCAATCTTTAATTTCGGAGTAAGTGAAGAAAAAAACAAAAAAAAACAATCGTTTCTTCGGACAGATTATTATTCGAAAAAATGGTTCTGAAGAAAAGAAATATAAATTTTTATTGTACTCGCACGGTAGCGGAACCATCGTCAACAGTTGAACCAAAATGCACGGTAGTTGACTGAAGACTAATCGTAGCCTTGGCATTCGTCTTTCAAGCGTTTCAGCTTATGAGGGCACCGAACTATTCTGGGCTGCGATACGGCTGGTGTGCCACCCGTGAAGATGATTTTACTATCCTGAAACTTTTTGCATGCTGCGCAAGGACTAGGACTTTCGTCGTACTTGTTGGCTTCGGTGGTAGAGTCGGTGCTCGATGACGCGGACTGAGGTTGGACGATCTTAGAATCGGCTACCTTAGGTGGACCACCGGCAACAGCCGCTCCGCGAGATGAAATGGGTAGGCAGCACGAACCGGTAGGTTTCTGAGACGTGGCCGTAGACATGGTGGCAGGTGCACCATTTTTGGTGGCCTCCTTTAAGCAGCAAGAGCCATCCGAAGAACGGTTACCAGCCGTGGGTGTGATGAAGGCTGGCACTGCTTCAGACTGATCCCGAGGAGTACGTGGATCCATTTTGAAGCCAGGCATTGGCGTTGTCGAGAATACAGGACCTTTGGTGCCCTGGCGTGGATCTGGCGTCTCCGGGGAAGGGTCAACGGATTTACCTGTTTCGGGTGCCCTAATCAAATCATCAGCATATGCTTTGGTATTGCATCGGGTTCCCAGAACCAATGGACAACCTGACGGAATGGTTCTGCCTTTTGGTTGGAAACTGGCGTCAGTGAGGGCGCCGCTTTGAGGCGGCGTCTTTTCAGATTCATCGCTAATTGTACTTTTGAAAGTTTCCGAATCAGGTGACGTTGTATCTGTAAATAGAAGAAAAAGATTTAAAAAAACGTGGATACGTCGGTAATGTAGACCCTCACATAGTTAGTAAAATGATCGAATAGGAATCCAGAGAATTAATGAAAAATTTGAAGAAAATTGTCTAAAGAAGGTAAAATTTCACAGGTACTGAGACGAAAATAGAATTACTCCATAATAAATTTTATTAAAAAAAAAAAAAAGAAAAAAAAAGTGCGTTAATTTGAATGAGTAACTTTTATTGATGGAGATACCAAAATTTATGACAATAACTTTTTCAACTTCAAATTCCTATTTTCTTCAATTACACCCTTTTAATTTTTTAATTTTAAAATACGAATAGCCTAGGACATTCTCCGGATGGTCAGGAATATTTTATGCCTATCTCATTAAAATTTGTGAAGACACTTGTTCTGAGAGAACAAAATTTTGTTAGTTCTGGAGATAGACGTACCAAACGTACAATCTCCTCCGAACGCAGTCGCTAATAAAAATGGCCTACGAGTAGGGAAAAGGTTAGAACTGTAGTCAATGTATTGAGCTCAAAATTTAGATATATCAAAAATTATTTGTTACTAAAATTAATCAGACAGATGATAAAAACTTACGCACCATTTATATCTAAGGCTAAAAATGAGGAATAATATATACTATTAGTAAATAGTACCTGATCCAAGCATCACAGATATCAATAGTCTTCAAAAAACATATTCCGTCTGTGGATGTGTGTATAAGTAAGTACACGACACCACACAAACACCAATACAGGTTGGTTGCGTGTATACGGAGTAGTATGTGCGAGCCGAGCCCAGTAAACAAGTTTAGCTGCACAGACGAAATGTACAGCCGTGAGCACAAAAACAGAGTTCGTGGGTTTTACCCCACTGGCCCGCTAGGTGGTTGACGAGTGTTTAGTACACACTTGTTCCGAGCATAACGTCAGCTGTTCGACTAGGAGACTGGCCGATGGGGTGCGATTGTGTATTTTCCTTCGATAACGCTTCGGGATGCGATTCCTTATTTTGATCGTGTGTAATTACAATCGGGGAAGAATCGAGTGTGTTGTCTGTGTGTGGAGACAACGTCGAAGGTTGGGGTGATGCATTCGGGGGTGAGTCGTCGTTTTTAGGTAAAACAACATCAGATGACAAGTCAACTGTCGGTCCAGGAGGATCATCGACGGAAGTTGAGTCATCTGAGTTGGCTTCTATATCTGTGTAGACATAGGCCGACTTTAGGCGATCGATTGATACGCGTGTGTGTCGTCCTTGTATGTCGATCTCGAACCATTTATCTGTATGGTTGAGGACTTTGTATGGGCCGGAGTATGGTGGGTTGAGAGCCTTACGAGGTGTATCAACGCGTAGCCATATATTTTGGGCTGATTTCAGATCAGCTGGGACATATGAGGGGGAGTTGCTGTGGTTGCGGGTGAGTTAGGTGAACGCATTTGCACTTTCACAAATACGTTGTGGAAGGTGGGTGCTGTCGATGGGAGTGACGACACTTGGTGGGCTATCTTTGAAGAAGTTAGCTGGGAGATGGAGCTCTTCACCATAAAGGAGTTGGGTGGGGGATACACCGAGGCAGTAGATGACCGTAGAGCGTAGGCCGAGAAGAATGAGAGGCAAATTGGCTGCCCATTCTCCACGCGAGTCTGGATTTCTCGCGGGCCATGATGGTGGCATTGAGAGTTCGATGCCAGTGGTCTATTTTGCCGTTCAATTGGGGGTGATACGCCGTAGTTGAGAGTTTGTGTTTTCCCAACTGGCGCGCGACCGAGTTGAATAAAGCGCTTTCGAACTGGTATCCCTGGTCCGTTGTTATGGTTTCAGGGATGCCGAAGGAGGACACCCAGTGTTGGACAAAGAGTGTTGCCACTCGATCCGTGGAAATATCTGTTGTCATGATGGTGTGAGGCCATCGTGTGGCGCGGTCAATCATTGTCAGACAATGAAGAGGACCACTAACCGTTGGCAACGGACCCACGATATCGATGTGCACATGCTTTAAGCGATTGGTGGGGCAGAAAGCTTAGAGAGGGGCTTTGGTGTGTCTACCAATTTTAGCTTGTTGGCATGTGGTGCACTCTTTTGACCAATGTAGGCAGTCAGATCGTAGGCCAGGCCAAATGAATCGATTAGCAATCAGACGGGCAGTTGTCCGACCCCTCGGGTGCGAGAGCCTGTGAATCGAATTGAAGATGGTTTTCCGATATTTGGCCGGTACGAAAGGTCGTTTTTTTCCCCGTGGACGTGTCGCACGTTAAGAGTAACGTGTGTCCGGGTACTCTGAACAATTTGAGGATGAGGGAAGAGTTGGGGTCTGCGAGGTATTGGGCGAGTTGCGTTTGGTGTTGTTGGCAAAGGGCCATTTCATTGTAGGGCACAACACAGGGAGAGGTAATGGCGAAGATTGATATATGCGACAAACAATCAGCGGCTATGTTGTCCTCTCCTTTGATGTAGCAAATATCCGTCGTGAACTGGGAGATATACTCAAGTTGATTTTGCTGGCATAGTGAAGCTTTCTGGCACACCTGAAACAGGGCAGTCGTGAGGGGCTTGTGGTCCGTATAGACAGAGAAAACACGCCCTTCAACCAGGTTACGGAAGTGCTTCACCACTGCAAAAACAACGAGTAATTCGCGGTTGTATGTTGGATATTGGCGTTTGGTGTCAGATAATTTGCAGGAGAAAAATGCCAAAGGCTCTATTGATCCGGCACCGTGTTGATAGAGGGTAGCCCCTATCGCGTGGTTAGACACGTTGGTTGCCAAGACGAGTTGTTTGGACTTGTTGGGATGCGCCAAAAGAGCAGCATTTGCTAACACCTGCTTGAGGTCGCGGAAGGTGGTTTTGGCAGTGTCAGTCCAAATTATCGGAGTTTTATCTCATTTTTTATTGGAGAGGATAAGCGCAAAGAGTTTACTTTGAATGTGAGCTCAATGTTTAATTGTACGCCGATAAAAATTCACCATTCTGAGAAATCACCTAAGGTCATGAACGGTTTTGGGAAGTTGGAAATCGAGTACAGTTTGGACACATTTGGGAGTGGGTTTGATACCTACGCTGTTGACTCGATGACCAAGGAAGGTGAGCTCTTCACATTCATGTTCGGACTTGTTACCATTGACAGTGAGGCCAGCATTGTAAATACGCCAAATGACCTCGGTAACACACTCTTCGAGCTCATCGGGGTTGGAGGCGATAATGAGGATGTCATCAATATACGCGTAAGCGTAGTCGATGTCTCGCAACAATCCTTCAATGTACTGTTGGAGGGTTTGGGTGGCATTTTGAAGTCCGAAGGGCATATAGGGAAATTTGTAGAGACCGAAGTGGGTTATTATGGCTGTTTTGGGGATGTGTTCTTTGGTCATTGGGACTTGGTTAAACGCCCGCACGAGATCTAATTTTGTGAATAGTTTGGCACCAGCTAGTCTGGCGTGGAAATCCATAATATTTGGGATGGGGCATTTGTCGGGGATAGTTTGTGCGTTGAGTCCTCTGTAGTCACCAAGCATGCGCCATGTTTTGTCGGGCTTCATGTGCATATGCAAGGGGGATGACCAGGCACTTTTGGAGGGTTGGCAGTCATCACGTTTGAGCATGGTTTGGAAGGATAGGCGGGCTGCCTTTAACTTCTCAGGATGTAGACAACGGGCACAGAAAAACACTGGTTGACTTACAGTTTCGATATCGTGGGTGACTTCGGTAGGGGAAATCCTCGGGAGTAAGCCTTCTTTACCGGTTACATCGGAAAATTTATCGAAGATTTTTTGGAATCGACTATTTGAGTGGGCGATGGTTAGGCAAATTTCCAGGGGACAGTCAATGGGGCGAGGTTTACTTACTATGGCTAGTCCAGTGGTCTTATCAAGGAGGTGCCCTTCGCTGACATCGGGAAGCAGTTGGTAGTGGCTGAGGAAGTCTGCTCCAATGATGGGATCAGCGATATCGGCGATGATAAAGGCCCACTTGAATTTGCGTCAAAGGCTGAAATCTACCTGCACCAGCATAACTCCGTAAGTACTAATTGGAGTTTGGTTTGCAGCATAGATTTGCAGCTTAGCGTTGCATTTCTGGTCTTCAGTGGTTGGAGGTATAGCCGATATCTCCGTGCCAGTGTCGAACAGGAAGTGATGCTTGCTGAGCAGATTTTCTACAAATAGACGGACTGAGGTGAAAACGAGTGGGAGTGCCATTTTGACTGACTCGTTTCCCAAACAAGTAGGGGATTTGGAATCGCAGTGGTCACGATTTTGGGGTTTGTCCCACTACAAACATGGGGGGTCAGAGCAGTTGCGCGATTTCCTCCCAAACTGTTGGTGATACCAACAGTAGCTGTCGCATGAACGGGAGGGAGAGCGGGTGTTTACCTGTCTCTTTCCATCAATGACTCGTAGCATCATCCGTGGTTTTGAACAACCGGAGCTAGAGTCACGAAAGCGCGATCTGTCTCTGGACCTAGCATCGTGTGAACGCGAACGCCTATGTTCCGGGAATGGGGTGGGATCTTTAGGAGGGTTGACAGAACTCACCTGTTTTCCAGCCAAGAGCTGTTGAAGCAGCTGGGTGATGGTAGCTAACTCCGAGGAATTAGCCATTGGTGCTGTCAACGGGGATGCTGCGAGAGTTGCGATAGCGGAGATGGTACTGGTTGCAGGGGATGTTGATGGAAAGGTTTGCTTGAGAGCTATTGCCTCATCAGCTTCAAGCGCTGCCTATCAAGAGGTTGTGGGCTTGGTCATGGCCAATGTCTGGCGGATATTGACTGGGAGGGATTGGAAGAGAAGGTTGCGGAGGACATCATCGTTGACTCTTCCTTCGTTTAATGTGATGAGGCGGCGATGGTACGCCGAAGGCCTCTCGGAAGGTAGACGATGGGTATTCTCCAGCAGAGTTCTAATTTGGGTGTAGGAGGAAGGGGAAAATTCCTGCTGGATTTAGTTGCGGAGGTTGAACCAAGAGTGTAGCGAGTCATTGGAACTGTATAGTAATTCCCACACAGCACTGGCTACCTGGGTGGCAAGTGGCCAGAGATTGCCAGGTAGAACTGAGACTCGCTGGTATTGCCGCTGGCACAAGCAATATTCTCGATCTTCTGCAGCCAGACGCACAATCTCAGCATTAAAGGGTGGAAGGCCTGTGAGTAACTGGGGTGGATGGGCTTGTAAGGGAGGCACGGTGGTACAGCCAATTGTGGCGGAATTTGCTTCCTGTCGGTGCGATTGATGATTGAGGATGGGTGACAACCTCAGTGTGGAGATGTCAACCAGCTGGTGCTGGTTGACCGGAAGCTCCTTGCCCAGGAGGTAACTATCGAGGAATGGGCCAAAGTTTACAAGCAAGGAGGACTGCGGGATCGCTAAGTTTGTCGGTACATTCTACAAACGCTTACTGGTATTTGGCGTTAAGTGGACGGCAGTTGTGGGGTTGGGCTGGTTCTCCATCCTCCTGGAAGGATTGCTGACTGTGGCCTTCGCAGGCGACAGCGGTAGAACCAGGTTGTCAAGGGACAACGGGGTTAGTTTGGAGGCCATGGTGGTAATTGGAAGGAGAGGCTAAGTTATCACTTCCCTCGTTGGCAGCTGATTGCCGACTGTTTGAATCTCTAAAGGATGGCTGGTCGGTATTTGCGTACCGACGTTGAGCCTGGGAAGAGGAGGGAAAAATGAAAAAATAGGGAAATGGAAAGGGAAGGAGAAGGAGAACCTTCTCCGTCGGCTGTCAAGTGCCGACTGATTTTTGTGGATATTGGTCGGTACTTAAGTACCAACGAGCAACGAGGGAATGGGAGGAGAAGGAGAACCTTCTCCATCGGCTGATGAGAGCCGACTGAGTTACTTCTTCGGTTGTTGGTGGGTATGCCAACGTTTGAAGAAGGGGCGTGGTTTTGGGAAATCAGCTGATGAAAGCCGATTGGTTGTTTCCAAGCTAGTTGGAAGTTATGGGGAAGGAGATGATGGTTCCTTCCCCTGTTGACGGTGAAACATCCACAACAAAAATAAAATACTTACGTCGGAGGTCACCACTTGTGGGTGTGTGTATAAGTACACGACACCACACAAACACCAATACAGGTCGGTTGCGTGTATACAGAGTAGTATGTGCGGGCCAAGCCCAGTAAATAAGTTTAGCTGCACAAACAAAATGTACAGCCATAAGTACAAAAACAGAGTTCGTGGGTTTTACCCCACTGGCCCACTAGGTGGTTGACAAGTGTGTAGTACACACTCGTTCTTCAACAACCACCCATCGCCGCACCGTCCAAATATTGCGCTATAAAATATAAACATTAAAAATTCCCCTCCATTTTGGGCTTGTGAGGGGTCGATGAATGGCTCTAATGGAAAAATTAACATCGAGTTCAAATTCAGCACCTCAAACAACATGATAGCAGCAACAACTGAAGAAACAACTTGGTATCGATTTAAGAGCAACTACAAACCAAGAAAACACAAAATATTGGTATGGCTGGACATTTTTGTCATTCCCTTTAGTTCATTTTTGTCTTCATTTTTGTTCCTGACAGGAGTTATAGTACATTACTATACAACAGAGGAAAGTAAGCGATTGTGGACGAGTTGCGAAGTTGCAGCACAAGCCAAAGGTGAGTACTGCAATCACATACAAGTCGCAATTGCTTACTTTTCAACTCTGTATAGTAAGGTATTTTACTATAAAAAATATTTTTTATTATTCTAGTTATTTTAGTTATATAAATTATAAAATAGCCATGCCAGAAACGTGTTTGGTACCAATGTGTCGTACCAATTATAAAAAATAAAAAAGTAAATATGAAGAAAGTGATAACATTTTATCAATATGTACCGGTTTTCAAATTTCCTCATTGGCTCAACACTGTTATTTAAACAATGTAAAAATAGTCCTCAAACAGGGAAACAAATAATTTTTTTTCCTGTTCATGTATTTTTTCCGTTTGGTTATTTTTTTGTCTGTTGTGAAGTCTTGTTGGTAAAACCTTGTTTTTTCACCATCAATCTCATTCATAAAGTTACATTTTTCATTCACCTATGTGGTAAAAAATATTACAAACATATCTTCTCATTACTCGGCCCCTTTTTTGTTTCTAGAGTGGATTTCAATAGCCTCAAACATTGCTGAATTAAGTGCCTACAAACGGCTATAGCTGGCGAATGTGTTTTATATAGGATAAAATATGAAGGTTCCCCCAACCCGAGGAAAATTTTGTCACCAAAATCTCAAATTTATATACATATATGATAATAATAATATTGCGTATAATTATTTATGTATAAGCCATTTTTTTGTTACCACAGGTCGTAGTTTTCGTCCAATAATCATAAAATTTGAAACAAACATTAGTACTGAGCCAAGGACCTGACCTATAGATTTTGATGCGCATCAGCTGGTCGAAACTTTCATAAAATCCTGTTTTGTTTCGATTTCGAAAGAGGTAATGACTTTAAACAGGGAAATTTCAGTTAAACAGTTACACAGCAATGGATTGCATACTTTTTCTAACGGAGCTGCTGCTGCGTCAGGGTTTTTTTCAATTAAATACATGAGAGAATCTTTTTCTTTTTTCAACAATAGAAATAAATTTGATAATAATTTTTGACTTCTATTTATTTCATTAAGTTAGCTATTCATTTTTTTCTTAAATTCATTACAAACAATTCCTTCTCTGTTTTTCAGATTCAATAACACGCTTACTAACAACAATTTTGGGTTAATTTCATTATTGTTGAAACATACAGATCCGCAAGTATATTTAGAAATTAATTCACAGTAGAAGCTATTCTTCGATTCACATATATCTACCTACTTCAAAGACGAATCACTCGAACTTTAAGTATCTACCTGAGTTTACTTGAATCTCTTTTGTTTTCTCAGTAATAAATTATACCGTACCTACCACATTGAAGATGCATCATACACTTGGGCAGCTGACTACTTATTGAATTTAGGTCATTTTGTTACGTACCTGAACATTCTTTTGGACTTTCTTTGTCTTTCTGTCCGGTACAACAAGGTCCCATGTCGGAAGATTCAATTTGTTTTGGTGACGCTAATGTAGTCTTGCCCGTACAACAAGGACCAAGCTCAGCATTGCCTACAGGTTGCGGCAAAGATGAACGTTTAACTGGACCACTCGAACTTTTATATGGACTTACTTCCGATTCCTGTTCTAGTCGATCTTCAACGTATTTCTGTTGCTCTGCTAATACAGAAAAATGCCATTGAAGAATAAATGAAAGAAAAATATAAAATTAGTAGACCAACAAAATTGACTATAATGCAGCGAATGAGTTTAAGTTACCAACACTTGGGCTGTTTGGAGCCAACGAATCTATGCAGTCACACAACCATAAAAAAATAAATAAATAAATACGACTATTTAATTACACGTTTAATTTTGCGTAAAACTGATGTTTATATTTGCAAATTTAGACTTCTCGGCAGGCCTACAATTCATAAAAGTCAGTTCTTGGTATAGTCGGGAATTTTTTAGGAATAGTTTATATCGTAATGATCCTAATAATATTTTATTGCAATCACTCACATTTTGTGAGATAATTAATCGCATCAGACTCTTCTATCTGTGAGCTTCACAGTGAAACTATGTAATTTTCCCATTTTCTTTTGATAAACGATAAAGGATAAAATCTACGGGACTTATTTCACAACTGAAAGTGTAAAATCTAAAAATTAAAAATCTTATTTCTAATGCCTTTTGAGGCTGAAAATTTGATATTTGTGGAAAAAAAGATTTTCAACAGATTTGAATAATATTTCTCAGGAATAAGTCTACAAGATTCAATGTAAATAGGGTTATTGAATACCAAGAAAAAAAAAAGATCGACATCTAAGAAATTTAAGATATTTCAGCCAAACAGGAATAAAAGGCAAATATCCTTCCCTAATTGATTTCTTTGCGGTACAGTTCCGTTTCAAGGGCCTACTTTTTTCAGATACTACATTATTTTTGACGTAAGTACCTAATTTATTACGACATCATGATTAACAATGAAACTGAAAATTAAACTTCAGCCTGCTAAAAATATTTATCATCTTAACAACTTGGAAGGAAGTCGTTAAGACGATGCGAATGAACTTTATTTAGTTTTCCTCAGCATGACGTTAATTGTTCAGTAAATTAAAATAATTTTGTGAGTTTCTAAAATCAAAAACTCTAAGGCAGTAACTCCGTTAGAAAAAGTAGATTTTCGAAAAGTGGAAAATTAGTAGGTAACTAAAAAGTTGATCAAAACTGATGATTGCGCTAAATTTTATTATTGTCGGCCTGAAACTGAGTAGTTAAAAACAATTATCTCTTTCAAAATCGAAAAAAAAAAAAGAGGATTTTTTGGAAGTACCTTCCGGCCAATTCGCACCAGAATTGCTAGCATGTTGCAATGAATTAACAAGCAATATTTTTTAGAAAATTTCTTAGTTATTGGTTCAAAATCAACCATTTTAAAGACAAAATAATATCAAAAACAGCTGCATCGTAAGTATCGTCCGGCCGATCCAAGCCTAAATTATTTAGAATTGATTATAATAAATATTTTTTCCAAATTACGTTCCTATTGGTACAAAATTAGGTATTTTAAAAACAAAATAAAAACAAAAACTGCGTTACCGAAGTGTGGAAGTTTACCGTCCAGCTCCACACCAAAATTGATAGAAAGTTATAATAAATTATAGTGAATAATTGTTTCAAATTTCGTAGCTATTTTTCCGAAATTAAGAATTTTATAGCAAAAATAAAAACGAAAATAGTAGTACCGGAAGTACCGTCCGACCAACCCGTGCCAAAAT
The DNA here is from genome assembly GCA_011428145.1 of Ericerus pela. Lineage (NCBI taxonomy): Eukaryota > Metazoa > Arthropoda > Insecta > Hemiptera > Coccidae > Ericerus > Ericerus pela. Next base: position 227,740 of record WOFM01000332.1, read on the forward strand.
CAGTAGGTCATGTCTTTGGCTTAGGATTAATGTTCATTTCAAATTTCGTGACTATCAGACAAAAATTGCGACCTGTATCGTTATAACAAAAAATTGGCTTATCTAAATTAAATAGCGAGTATAATGTTGTATGTAAATAAAAACATAATCATTATAATTAACGTACAACCTGATTTATTGACAAAATTCTACGAAAATTATTACATAAAATTTAACAAATATTGTTAAGACAAAATTCAAGGCACATGCGCCATTTATAAATGTTTCGTTGTTTCTATCCTAATAACGAATTGATCAGTGTTGCCAGGCCAGTACAAGCCAAAGCGCTTCATGGCTTTTATAACAAACATACATTATTACATAATTATACATAATTATATATGATTTTGAATTTTTTGGTACCAAAATATTCCAGGAGTTATGAAACGAAAAACAAAATATGAAATTTGAAACAAATATTCACTATGATCTGTTATAACTTCCAATAAATTTTGGTTCGGATCGGCCGTAAGGTACATCCGGTATAGCTATTTTAATTTTAATTTTGGCAACAAAATTTTTAATTTTCAACCAACAGCTACGAAATTTGAAACAAACAATCATTATGGTTTATTATAACCTGCTATGAATATTGATGCGGATCAGTCGCAAGGTACTTTCGCTAACACTATGTTCGTTTTTATTTTGGCTATAAAATGCCTAATTCTGGAACAATAAGAAAGCAATTCCGAAAAAATATTTACTATGATCTATTAATAACTTTTTGATGACTATCTAATTTTACAATTTTTAAAAACCTAATTTTTCAAACGGAGCTGCTGCTGCATTAGTGTTTTTTTTTTTGTCTTTGCTTTAACAACACCACAGAACTTTATGTCTACAAACACTTACCAGCGCGGGTTCCAGGACTTCGCATGTCTTCACTGCGTCCCAAGCAGCAAGGCCTCGTTTCATTGGTTTTAGCTGCAGTTGCTTCTTTCATCTTTTCTGACGTTGGTGTATTAAGAATGGATGAAGGTTTCCTTGTTCCTGCAGCCTGATCACTACTCAAGCAACAAGGCTTCTTCTCACCAGTTTTGGCTGGAGTTACTTCTTTCGTCTTCTCTTGCCCTGGTGTTGTAAAAGTGGCCGAAGGTTTTCTGGTTTCAGCAGCTTGATCACTTCTCAAGCAGCAGGGTCTTGTTTCATCAGTTTTAACTGGAACTGCTCCCTTCATCTTCTCTTGTGCAGGTGTTGTAAAAGTGGCTGAAGGTTTTTTGCTTCCAGAAGCTTGATCACTTTTTGAGCAGCAAGACCTTGTTTCGTCGGTTTTAACTGGCACGGTTCCTTTCGTCTTCTCTTGCGTTGGTGTTGCAAAAGTGGCTGAAGGTTTTCTGGTTTCAGCAGCTTGGTCACATCTAGGGAGCTTAACGCAGTTCTTGTAGTAAGCATTTCTTGATTCGTTCCGATCAGATGACCTGGTACTGCTGTCAAAATCTTTAGCTTTGTACGAGGACATTGTTGAGTTGCCAGGTGTCGAACAACTTCCACAACTGTTAACTTTACTGGAAGCTGTTGGTAAGGTGGAGGGTGTTCCACCTGGTTTCATAATTTTTGTAGCGTCACAGGGACAGTTATAGCTTCCCGACCCAGCACTGGAACTTTTATTCGTGACCGATGATATCGGTTTTGGTGTAGATTGTGTTCGATCAACTATGGGTGTGCCGACATCAGCCTGCTCTGTACGTACACCACAAGTTTTGTAACAAGAACGCCATGCAGATCCAGAATCAGCAGACTTAGCAGCAGCCATTGTGTTCTTTACTGACTCGGTAGCTGATGTGGTTCTGATAGGAGCTCCAGCAGATGAACTACTTGAACCATTTATTGGTCTTTTCTCGCATACAGACTTGCAAGATGAGGATTCGGTGGTAGCTTTGCCCACTCCCATTATGGGTTTAGTAGAGGAAGTGGCTGTGGATGGAGTACCAGTTGTTTTTTTCCCACAGCTGAGTGGGGGACATACTAATTTTCCAATGGCAGTAGCTGTTGGTGTTGATGCAGCTGCTGGTATCTGTCCACTTGAAGGATCTTGCGCAGATGGTGGTTCAGTTTTTGAAGTATGGGGGTCGGTGGTGGTGGTAGAAGTGGTTTTCATCATTTGTCCGATTGATAAACCCAACACTTTCTTAATGTATCGTGCTAACAATTTTTGAGGTCTTGTCTGCCATTCGTCCAATACTTCTTTAGGTTGTTTGATCTAAGATCAAATTAATCTGATACAAATTAAACAGGAAATATTTGGCAAATATAATTCTTGATGTAACATAATCCTTCTTTTTTTTCAGGGGGGGAATAGGTACATCCGTTATATCTTGCAAAGGGAATAAGACTAAAATTATGATTCAGGAAATCCAAGAATTTTTACAGAAAGTGGATTTGAAATCAAAATAAATTTTATTGATACGAAGTAAAACAAAAAAAAATGATTACTCATATGAGTAGGTACTAGTCTCCAAAGTCCTGAAAATGATTCCATTATGCTGCACCAACTACTTGTTTGTTACCTATTTTCATTAGAAAATGTAAATGAAAAAAAAAGTTTTAGGTTGAACTTAGTCACAGATTATGCCTACACGCTGATATCTGTGCCTATTTATTGAATTTTGTTGCTGTGAAATAACCATGGGAGAACCTTGAAATCATGGAGCAACCTTAAGAACATTCATGAAACAACCTAAATATTTAACAAAAAAAAATGTTATTCTTCTATTAAACACAATTTTTTATTCTCTTCTTAGCTTAAGTTAAACCAGTTCTCACAACCTTCCTATTGAAACTCATATTTTATAACAATGAAAACGCGTAGACTGATAATGAGTCATGAGCCGCATAGCTTTTACTTGACTTGCCCGACCCATTTGTTTCAAGTATTTAGGCTGTAGGTACCTATCTACTTACATTTTAATAGTTCTGTGGATTTAAACAAGATTTTATTACTTTTTCAAATTATTTGAAGATAGAATTTTTCATTCAAATTTATAAAAATAAACGTTCACTTTCTCTTACACTTAATTCATGCAACATTAGTTACACAAACCAAGTTTAAAATATCAAAATTTATCGCGCCAAAAAGTCAGACTTACTTGGTTCGTTTCTAAACGATCGCTCAATATTACTGCAATAACTGCTGACTTGATGCCAGCTCTGCATGTAAGAGCAGCAAACGCTAATGACTCCATTTCAACATTTACGACGCCATTTTTTTGCAATAACTTGTAATATTCCATACCTTCGGCTTCCGAAAATTCGCAAATCGCACCATCAGCTCGTCCAGAACCTACAAGCACAAAATTTTAGGGCAGGTACATATTTTGATGAGGAACAGGTTGAGTTCAAGTAGTCAACAAAACGTAGAAAAGTTAACAGTGTCAAAAATACCATCATAAAAATTGTCAGTACAGTAAGTTTTGCCAATAATTGTTTCAAAGTTGTCTCGTGGATCTGCTAATGACTTAATATCCGAAGCTATACTTTTATCCAATAATGCTGGAAATCGAATATTTGTTCCAAGAATCGACTACGAAGGGAAAAATGAATCAACTTTACTGTTTTGTCATCAATTACCTTGGGTGGAAGCTAATCCATTGAATCAGTTTCTTACCAGCTCGTAGATGGATTCCAAGTAGTCATTAACCACCTCGTCAGATACTACTACACTGCCTCCTTTTTTTGAAAATCCACCACAGGTACCGATTCTCACAAAAATAGGATCAACCATGCCAGCATGATGGCTTAGTTTGATCAATTCGTGAAGAAGTATACCAATTGAAGGCATTCCCATTCCGTGCTGTGAGCAATAAAATATTATTTTAGTGTAGGTAGCTTTATAATACCTATAAAAGTTGAATATCAGTGATTCAACTTAAAATACCAATTCTTTACCATCCTGTATGGTATGTCCCTGTCATACTTAATTATGAAAAAATTGCAGAAATAAAAACTTGTTTCTTTCACATTTTATATTCGTTATTTTCATATCGAGTGTTTATAATGCATACCTATATAATCAGCATGAAATAAGTTGACGTCTGAAGAAAATAGGCAATATGACATACAAATTTAGAATGACCAATGAGAAACAATGCTGCACTAAGGGGCCTTAAAATATTAAGGCTCAACTTATTTGGTGCTGGCTATACTGTGGGAATGTGTCCTCACCTTCATAGGCTATCGGCGGCGTCGTAGTCATGAGCTAGTGTCGTCACTTTTAAACTTATATGGTGACCCATGTGATTGAGTTCACCTCTCTACCTGTTCACACACCCCTTCCACAAAGTGGCATCAAGTCATGATGACGTAAGTCTGAATTGCAAGTTTGTCAGTTTCCCCATGTAGCAGCAGCCTAGCTCCACCCTATGTGTGCTGTCATGCTGCAATCATGGCTGCAATACTGGAGCGAGTAGTTGCGGGAATGTGACCCCTATGAGTCCGAACCTTCACAAGCTATTGGCAGTATCTGAGCTGAGTGGTAGCATAGCACCATCGCATTTGAATCTGTAGGTTGCTAGTTCTATTTCCAACACTGGCAGTCTTCATAACCTACCAATCATTTAGCTATAGGTGGTATATCGACGAAAATTAAAAGGACTTGAGTAATCTCAAGTTTTATTTCCCCCTTTTGTAGAAATGATAAAGAAGGAGTGGATCATTATCACTTATTCAGGGGCACATCACAACCATATATCACACATGAAAAATTTTATGTTTCATAATTCTATTTCAACCAAATTTTTAAACTTTATATTACAGGGAAGCAAAGAATAATCACTCAATGACGATAATTAATTTCACAAAATTTTGATTCTTCATCAATCAAACACATACTTTTTATGGTGAAAATACTGGTATACATGGTTAGATGATTTTTTTTTTATTTTTACCTACTCGTCCCACAATTAAAATATTTTTCAGAATTTATTTCTGTGGAATACCTTGTCGTGAGAGATATTCACACTAGAAGGTTTTCAACAGTATTTGCGTGTTCTGCCACTTCATACAATTAAGTATGGGAGAACCAAATCCTCGGCGAACACTGGCAATTTTTGAGCTGGTTCTGAGAGTTTATATACAGGATTTGGTACACGCACACAGTCACACGTGCATACGTACATGTACGTAATTATGTCATGCGTTACGTCGTTTCTTGCCTCTGTCAAGGTGATAAGAAACGACACAGCGTGTTTGGAACCAGGCCGTGACATCACCGAGATCATTATCAGGTAATTGATCTCGGCCCGTGTAATGTATCTTACCTGTATGTACTGAGAAGTCCGAGATCTGGACCTTAAAATAAAAATTATTTTTTGACAAATTCTGACAAAATAATGACATCACAATTTAAGACACTTTTTCGAGAGACAAAATTCGAATTCGGACATTATATTATCCGAATTCGAACTCGTATTCAGATGAAGACGTGAAGACAGAAATAAAATCTGATTCTCTTTCAGGCAATTATAATGCATTTTATTTCAGTAACGACTTTTCCAAATTCAGACAATTTTAGACAATAATTTGGTTCGATCCGACAGACTGACGCCATGAGATATATATTAGATGAAGATGAATTGAATAGACGTAAAAACCCATCGACGGACATGAATGCAGCCAACCTTTTTGCTTTATCTCCGGTCTTTCCTCGCTTTGCTTGCGGTTTGCAGTCATTTAATATATTTTATTATATTTTGTTTTATCAGTCATCCACGTGTGCTTTTTGCCTATTATATGTCGACGTATATATATATATTTTACTATCTGTAATTTTATTGGCTGTAGACATTTGGTAATTCCTCTCCCTTTTTATTATCGACATCGCATGTTTGAAGGCAATTAAGCAGACAATAAGTGGGGAAATTTCCTTAACAAGAAGAACTGATTTGTAAAGACGAATTCTAATTTTAAAATCACTCTCTTCTTTGCACTGGCGACACCCGGTACTGGGTTCGTCTTTGCAAATGAGTCCTTCTTGTGTTGGCGGATAGCAGCAGGTCCAAGTCACAAGTCGTACGTTTAAGTCCTCACGTTAGGCAATTTAATATGTATACCATCTTCGAGATGCAGAAAAGGATTTAATCTGATCTACCTTGAAGACAACTAGGACGGTAGTTGGTATTCCAGATAGGTTCAGTTGAAGACAAAGGCAAATTAGGGATGTTCTTTTATCATGAAGGATCAGTAGTGACGACACATAAGTCATTTCTAGTTTTGCCAGTTGTACATCGCACTTCAAGGCGATTTTTTGAAAACACCTGCGAGGTGAAGTATCAGTCGACAATATGATCAGATGGAGTTCCTGGCATCTGTTAGGAGGGAAATTTGGTGTGTTGAAGACAACTTTAAGACAAGGTTGGTTCAAGATGATTGCCTTGCTCTGTCATTTAAAGGCCGCGTCGAGCCTTCTTTTTGCACATAGTGGATTTGACTCCATCTATGTTAGTAAATTTCTCACCTCACCCTCACTTTAACCAAAAGCTCCGAGACCTAAAGCTTCATATTAGGAGTCTTTTACACAACTAAACCATCACTCATGAAGACACACAATTAGGTGAAGACACAACAACTTTCTGATGGTTTTCCCTACTTGTTGTCTGCCATAGCTTTTTTTTTTTAACTTTTTATTTTTCCGCTACACACTTTGCTTTGTTCCGCTTTGTTGACACTATAGTTCTTTTGTAATTATAGTCTTTGACAAAATAATTCTGCTGTTTGTTTTTGTAAGTTTCGAACCTTGTATGGATCGAAACTTTGTTAGGCTCTTCTATCCTCACAACTTAGCTTATTGCTGATTTGTCATATTAATTTGCTGAGGTATGAAGACAAATGTAAGCTGCGTTTTGCCATGTCTGAAGAAGTTTAATTCAAGTCAAGAAGAATTCAGCCGTAGGACATAGTCAAAGTCAAAAAAATAAAATGTCTTGAAAACACAATTCAAGACCCCTCGATTCAGTGTTTTGGCTGCATGATGCCCTAACTTTAGGACATTGTGACGTCATTAGCATTTAAACACCACTACACATTAAAGGTTAACTTTATGACACGTGACAGGAATCGATTTCGTATGCTTCACAAAATATGGCGACTGAGGCAGGAATCGATTTTGGACGCCTCAGTACGTACAGGTACGAACATACAAACGCACCAGTGTAAATTCGTTTAACATCATAAAGACGATTATTGCCAGCCTTTGGGCGGCGACTGTCATCGAGGGGTGCGAGCCCCTATTACCTCATACGAGTATTGTCCCCACAATTTCTTAATTTGTTTTTTTTTCAGTTTTTTCAATTTTTTAAAAAATTGTAATTCGTATTTGGTCAGTTTAATTTCAACAACCTTTGCGATGATTTTTCGATTTTTCGTAATTATGTGGCTGCTGTAATTAGTTACTCACCTACAACATGAGGTAACTCCTTAATACAACATTATTGCAAAATAAGAATCAAAATAAATCCTTTAAAATAAGATTCCTTTTATTATCATATTCATTTTTGAATTCTACATCAGTACTGTGCTGGAGTAGTAGATATGGTAACTTAGAAATACATAATTTGAAATGGTTCCTTCTTAACAGTTTGAAAGAACAGACTTCATTGAAGCAACGAAGACGTTAGGTAAACACCTAGATGAAGAAGAAGAATTTTCAATCTGAAAATATGTTTCGGTTAACTTAAAATCAAACTGAATATTATTAAACTCTCCTCACTCAGAGGCATATGGACAATACAAACACTCGTCAAAGTAGTGTGTTGAATCTTCCTTATGTCATAGATTAGGCACATCCCTGCCATAGTTGTAGGTCATTCTATTGGGAAAAAGTGCAGAACTTCTAGTAGGTACCTACCTACTTTATGTATGTAGACATAGGTAGAAATTTGTTAATGGGGAGAGGAGCACACTTCCAGTTTCAGTAAAATCATAAATAAATAAATAAAATTTAAAACTAAAATAAGTTTTTCCTTCAAATTTAGGTGAAGAAGTAAATACTTTTTTCCCCGTTGGATACGTCCATGTCTTTATGATTCGTAGGTACTACCTTAATGTTCTATTTAGAAATGTACACAATGCAAAATTAGATTTCTGAAGAGACTCATATTCTATCGATGAGAGAAGAACTTAAAGAAAATTTTAAATCGTCATGAATACAAATGTGCGGAGCTCCTGACCAAATTCTACGAGTAGGTTTTGATGGAGAATTCAATTTTAAAGATGCGGTCGTGTTTGTATCACATTCCCTACATGTCCTACCATTTTCGTCTCTTCAAAATTAATTTTTTGAAGTATTGTCACTTCGAAAAATTCACACAGAACAAATCTTAATAGGTTTGGACTGACAATATTCATATCGATTCATATCGAACGAAACTTGTCGAAAATCTAATTCATTGGCATATTATATACGATACAGCTAATCATGAGTTACGTATACATAATATGAATGAAGAATTTTTTTGGACTCGAGTAATTAATAAACTGCAAAACAAAAAATAAAAAAACATACTTACACTGACAGACATGACAGGACCCACTTTATACATTGCATATCGATGCGAATGTTTACTAATATCATTCAGCAGCGTACCAGGTTGTAATTCATAACCGATCTCATTCATTATATAGTAGGCAAACTGTTCCATTCGCTTTGGAGTACCACCCATCACAATAAACTGAGAAAATACAATACATGGGTATACTAATCACAAAAAAAAAAACAAAAAAAAAAACTTGTCTATGGAAACACATTGTACAATTCTATTGGTTCGCTAACCTTAACATCTTTGAACATTTTTTGAAGATCGTGCGATTTATTACCCAAAGCTATATGATATAAGATATCTTCTTCTAGTTTCTGAATGTTCGGATTCAACTCGTTCAGCTCCTTGGAGCAACTTTGGTTCATATGTCTTTCGTAATTTGAAACTACTTTTCGTTGAAAATCATTCAATGACGCCGGTGCTGTCGACGTCCTCTTTTTTTCTTCATTTTTGGTGGAATCATTGTTACTAGTATCACTCATGTTACTGAAATAATTAATTTTACCTGATTACTACGTAGGTATACTTATCGGTAACAATTCCACTAATAATTATATTATCAAGATCAATTTATAGATATAACCCAAGGTTTCGAAAAACGAGCTCCTTGTATTAGTGGGTTTTGTTCACTTAAATTTTAGTCAAAAAATTAAATCCAATCAATTGAAAATAAATTTAAACAAAATTTAGTTCCTAATTCAAAATTCTATTGATCATATTTCTGTTTTTTTTTGTAGCAAACATGTCAAGTACAAACTTCTGAATTCTTTTCTGATTATAATTATTATTGTTATTATCATCAGGTACCATTATTATTGCGTATCAAATTGATTTTTATGTAAATATTAAGTTCCTCAGATCTGCTACAAATTTATTTTTAATAGTACGTACGGTACCTAGCTACTGTATCTAATTCAAAATCTTATCTAATTTTTAACTTTGGTTACCTGACAATTTCTGCCTAATTATAACTTACCTATATTGTATAACTGACATTTCAACGAAAAAATGAACTTACTCGCTCAGAAGTTTTTTGATTCTTTCACAGGCCATTGCATGCCCTAAAAAATTTGGCCATAAATTTTCTTATACTGTATAATTTTGGTTTAACTAAAGATTTGGCATACTAATAAAACTATTTACATCACAAAAAATTAATTTTCAGGCGATAAAATTGTTTACGATTTGGTTATATTACCGTTAGAGTGTATTTTTTGAACTGAGCATTTGTCAATAACCAACTATTCTTGGCACGTAATTCGAGCGATATAAACGACAATCACGAAAAACACACTGGTGTAGTGGTGGCTGCATATTTTTGCGCCACAAATAAAGCTGAATCATTGGTGTTCTCATTCTCATTATCATGTTTTTGCCACAGAATGTAGAGAGAGACGGTTGATGAATTCCAGAAGGGAGGCAACTAAAATAGTTTTCAAAAGGATACCTAGCCAGCCCTCTAAAACTGCTGTTTTTTTCTCACTTCTAGGAACTTTTCAACGATAAAGCGATTCGTACACGTGTCAACTGGAAGAACAGAAAAATGCGAGTCTAACAATTTTTTCTGCTCAAAACAAACAAAATATTAAAATCTAGGTGTTTTCCCACATGTTGCCAATGTTTCGAAAACCTGGTACTCACAGAAAAAAAAAAATTCTAACTAGAGCAGAGATTCTAAGCTCGTAGTACGCGAAATCAGTGTGAAAGAATACCTAATTATTGTTTCAATGTTTAGAAAATGACAATTTATTCTAAACATACGTCATTCTGACAAACATGAAACGTAGGTTAAAAAAATAGCCTTTATTCATCTTGAAAAAGATAAGTGTTACCTTAAAAAAGAGGTTGAGAACTCCTGATCTAAAGCAACGTCCTATTGAGGCAAAACATTAGGTGTATTCTTTATGGAAAAAAAGTGCTGCACTTGAAAATTTGGTTCCAGACCAAGGTGCCTATTTCAATCTCACGTGACTATGCGTCAAGTTGAATTTAGCCTAAAGAATCTAAACAAATGAAATATTCATTATCTAGGTATAAAAAAATATTAAATATTCACTTTCTGAGGAGTCAAAAATTATCACTGTTTTCAACTACCTACCTACTCTGTTGATAATTTCTCAAAAAGTTATAAATTATAGTAATTAATTTGAATGACTGAAGAATTACTTTTATACAACTAGCAACCCTGACAGATGGATAAAAGCAAGTATTTTACATGAAACAATAGATTTCCATTTATTTTTCGACTCAAACCTAACGAATGCCTGAAATTTGTCATTTCATTAGTTTACAACACTTCTGTCGCAAATTAGTTCAAAAACAAAAAGTCAGTGTATTAGATTGGGACACCTAAGTTTTTAGCCATTCTTAGGCTTTTGTATTGTTGCTAGATATGAACTGTTATGTCTGTTACAGTTTAGATGAAATAAAACTTCAGTATTCCCAATTATGGCTTTTTATTTTGTAAAGTGAAGTTGATGTATGTTTCTTTAACAAAAATGTCACAAACTAGTACAATAATTGTTACTATCTGTGGTGACCATGAGTACAGGAATTACATCCACCTAACACATTGGCCCTGTGGCACCATGAATATGGTGGTCCAATTTTGTAGGCTAATGTAATATAGGTGATGCTGGTTTAAATCCCTGAGCCAGCAGAACCTATAAATGGTGACATCGACGTGATACTGAGAGCATAGCAAAACAATACTATCTCTCGGACACATTGGCGACAATGGTCGCATACTTTTGCCTCCTCCAGCTACTTTAAGGCGACGGGTTGAGTGGGGCGCAGACTCAAGCAGAGGCAACTGTGCACATTGTTTGGGGGTCCCTTTATGCATACTCAGCAGCTGCTTCTCGGTGATCCTGCTTATTGTCCCATTGGTACTGAGGGAAGTCTTCGCCACTCCCCCGATTAATAAAAAAAAAAAAAAATGGCAGCTCTCAGATTGCTGAATGAAAATTATAGAAAAATGTTGAGTACATATACTTGTAGGTTTTTAGTACATTTGTAACATACTGGAATCCCAAGGAATTCTCAACAGTATTTCTGAATAAAATTATCAACTGCCTACCTTATACTTAAGTACTTTTCGATCTTGCATTCGGGCCTAATCGTATAATATTACAGATCAATCATAGCTTTTGCTGCACCTTGGCATTCTCATTAATTGAAATCATAAGGTAGATAGATACCTGCTAAAGTACCTAGGTACCTACTCTCTTTATCATCATGGTTCAAAATAAAGAGAAGGTGAATCTCACCAAGTGTGCTATCAAAAAGTAAAGTTTTGCAATAAAATGGTCCAAAATTTAGTTTTAAAGCTGAATGAAACTCTGCTTATTATAAAAGGGCGGACGATATTTTCGACTCATTACCATTCTTAACAAATTTATACCTACTTGAACGTTGGCCAGGCAAAATTTTAACCTAATTCAGTAAGATTAAAAATATTACTCAGTGTCGACGAACGAATCAGATTTATTAAGCCTAAGATACAGGAGTAGCAGAGTGGGTACCTACATAAGTATTGAAGGAACCACATAAATGTACCTATACCTATCACAACTTTGACTCAAATAAGTAGGTACATTATTAAAAGAAATGGAGACATAGGTACTATCAAGAAAAAAATACATACACCTACCTACATGCCTAGAAACTGATTGGTAGGTACTATTCCAAAATTTGGATCCTAATTCGACATTTCGACTGTCATAACCCAGAGTTTATAAAGCTTCTGGTTCTCATTATATTCGTTATATTGCAATCCAAAACAAGAGCAGCACATAAATGTAACGTTGCACGTTTCACAAAAATTATGATAAATCTCATATCGCTAACCAAGGCAGTTGAGTGAAAATAGGAAAATTCGCCCACAAAACGGTTCAAGTGAATAAAAAAATATGAGACGGAGACTGGGCTAAATCAGCTTTTCAATTTGAGATCAGCAAACTTCAGTTACCAAATAATTTTGTGAGACTGTAATACAATTTATCGACTGTGTTCGAACCATAACACATTTCTTACAGGTAATTATGAATAAATTTTAGGAATTAGAGAAGTGAACTGATACTCATTCGACATTTGCCGAAATTCGAATAATAATTCGCATAAAAACGCTTAAAAAGTAAAAAAACAAATTAATAACTCGAGTAGTGATTGGTAGTTCGTTCACGAGTTAGTTCTTTTGTACTAATCCTAGAAGTGAACTAATCAATCATTTAGTTCACTTCCAAATGAACTAGTTCATTAATTCTTTTTTTTGATAGTTCTTAGTTCTTATCAGTCTACTATACTCGATCCGTTGATGGAACTGAAATTGAAGTAAGTAGCAGTCGATGAGTGAGTCAAACAATTAACCAATAGTTCTAGCATGAATTTATGAATTGTTGATACGAAATCCCACCTCATCTCATTCTTCATCATCATCACATTAATCTATATATATATGTCACACGTATACTCTCATCACAAAGTGCTTCCCCTACTATTCTCAAACCGATAACGCTGTTGCTTCGCCATTACGTATTTTACTTGAAATTATATTTTTAGTCTGCTAATAAATTCTATTGTGAAAACTTCTCTCTTACTCTTTTTTGTTGGGATACGATTCCCTCACTACCTCACGAACACACAACTGTACATTAATCAACACTGCGTGTAACCAATAACATTTATTCTCTTTACATGTGGCGACACTGATCGCCAGCATAATATTTTTTCCGCCACTGCTCGACGGAGAATGTTCTCCGCTCGTCAGTCGTTGTTGTACTAAAGTCGTAAATAAACCTTTTTATTGATAAATGTCCGTGCTTCATTTTCGTTGGATGAAAAGATCGAAACTCACCTCAACATGGTAGCCAGAGCTGCGGACCAACGGAAATAAGTACGAAAAGTAAAGTGCGTTCATAATAATCGTGAATTTAATCGAAAAAGTGAAAGTTTATGTGTCATGAAAAAGTAAAAGTTCGTATTGTGTAAAACCTCCGCGCAAAGTGGATGGAAAATTAAAAGTTCGAAAGTATAAAGTTCGTGTCCAGTGATCGAAAGAAGCATCCTGGAAGAACCGAAAAGCGGTGTATCAAATGAATAAAAGGTAAAAAATAAAATTGATGAAAACTTCAGTGAAATTGTGGGCACCGAGTAAAACGTCGAAGTCGAGAGTTTGGCGCAAGCAGATCAGGTACGAGAGGACCCTGTGGTTTGGAAAACCGGCTTGCAGAGTCAAAAACGGCTGGCAACTGTTCGTGCTGTGTTCCGGAGAAGAAGTCTAGAGTAAAAGAAGTCGAAAGTCTGAAAGCTGCAGAGTCAGTAGTCGAAGTCAACACCGGAGCAGAGGACCCAGGAACCAGAAAATCACGAAAACCGAATAAAGATAAGTAAAATTTAGAATAATTAATTAATAATCGGTGTGATTTTTGCCTCAAAATTAACTATAAATGTTTGAAAATTCATTAAAGTAAAGTAAAAAAGTTCGAAATATTTTCCTGTTGACTCTCAACCAAAATTAGAGGAAAGTCGAAACTTGAAAGATTCATTGGTAACCTTTCAGGCTTTATCTCGTTGGTCGAAATTGGTCGAAATAGGAAAATATTTAGTGAAAAAGACAAACTTTGAACAACAATAGAAAACTATTAAACATCTTTGGTTTTGAGTGACAGTTTATTCCTGTCCGAAATCTGTATAAAGCTTTTCAATTTGACAATAGATAACGAATTATTTTCCTTTCAGCTTCAACTTATTGTATTTCTGTTGAATAGTTTTTGCATTGAAAATTAATCTACGTTTTAACCTGTTCAGCAGAATTACTTTTCGATCCGGAACTAGACCAAAAGACTTAGAATATTTCGAATTAAAGACACTTTGGCGGCAAAAGTAAAGAGAACCCTCGAATTAAAGACAGATTGAAAACAACGGCGGAGAGATCGACTCATCGTCAGCGGCAGATTGCGTGAGATTTAATATAAAAAACGTTTATTAATTATTAAGATTTATAACATAACATTTTGACTTGCATTCCCGATCGAGCGGTTGAGACCGTGTTTGCATAATCGTGCGGTTAAGACCGTGTTACCCCCTAGAATTAAGCTCTCGTGTTTCTGAGGTAGGGAAAATAAGCCCCGAAAATAATTATCGAACAAGATGGCACGATTCGACACAAAGAAAGTTTTCGATGGGAGAAATTACGACGCCTGGAGGACCATGATGGTCTCCACACTTTACGCAGAGGGATTATACCCGATAATGCACGATACAGAAACGGAAGTACTTTTTTTGGGTCTAGAACTAAATAACTTTTTAAACCCCGAGTCTAGTAACGCCAACCCAGCAACCCGAATGACATATTTCCGAAATCAGGAAAAGGGAAAGGCACTCATATACCAGGGTCTTAATAACGAACTTATAGAAAGAGTAAAGGATCTGAAAACTATAAACCAAATTTTGAAAGTACTTGACGAAAGATATAAAAGTTGCACTCAGGTCACGTACATAAACGCGAAACAAACTTTCCAAAGACTAAAATTTTATAGTGATGGGAACATGAGAAGTTATCTGGATGTTTTTTCGAGAGCAGCCCAAAAAATAAGGGATTGTGGGAAAAATTTGGACAGACAGGAGGAAATAGAACAACTTCTAATCTCCTTAAACATGGACTACGATATGACTAGGCTGGAGTTTAATACGCTAAGTCAGGACCAGAAAACAATCGAGACACTCCATGCCATGTTAATCGAGAGATCGGATAGGCTTTATGACGAAAAAAAGTCAAAAAACAATAATAATAATAAATTCCGTAACTTTACAAATAATCAAAAAAACAAAAGATTTCCATATGGAGGAAATTACAACAGATATAACAACACAAATAGAAGTCAAAATTCAGAACAGGGAAACGTAAAATATAATAATAATCAACAGAAAGAAACACCAAATAATAATAATAGTTACGAAAATAAAAAATATGAAAACAGTCAAAATCATAACACTTTGCCAAGTTCAAATACGATAGTCTGTTTTAAGTGCCATGGCAAAGGGCACATAGCCAAAGTATGTCCGTCAAATAAAGAGGGTGCAATACCCCAAAATAAATTGGATGGTCCTGCACAGAACACAAGATACGGACGAAATAACACTAATAATAATAATAATAACAAAAATAAAAAAGAAAATGACGTTCAATGGTCAATGATGATCAGATACAGAAATCAGGAATCTAATAATAATAATAAATTAATAAATTTAATAACGTCAAAGGACACAAAAAAAGAATCAGATTTGAATTACGTTCCATTAACCAAAAGAATAATGCTAGACGGTGGAGCTGTTGCTCATGTTATATCAGACCTGTCGAAACTGTCCAACCCAACAATGCTCGAAAAACCAATTGAATTGGAATGTGCCATCCAAGACACTCTCTTAATAGCAACCCATATAGGGACCATGTTCATTAGAGTAGAAAACTCCGAACGTGAACAAAAAGTAATAAGACTAAAAAATGTACACTATGTCCCATCATTGAACGTAGACCTGATGTCAGGAATAAAAATAACCGAAAACAGGGCATTGGGCATAGACCAAAATTTCTCGGCGGCACATATATACGTCAGAGGAACAAATGAGGTACTCTTCTCAGCCCCAAAAATAAAGGGGGTATACATGGTCAAATACGAGATAGTGCCGGAATCCACAGTCAACTTAATAGAGAACGAAGACGAAATAAATAGAATATGTCCTTACAAAAACGAATCAAATAAATTGGCATGTATGCCCAACATAAATTCCCAAGACGAATGGATGGAATACGAAATAGAAGAGGAGATAATTGAGGAAAGTCAGGAGGAAAGTGAGAACAACAGAGAAAATGAAACTAATAATGTCGAGAACAATAATATAACAATAAATCAAAACGATAATAAAAGGAGTAATCAAACCCAAAATAGGGAAATTAACGAGGAGAATGAAGAAACGAATGAGGAAATAAACACAATCAATAATAATAACGCAATAGATTATGAAACTGCAAATAATAATCAAGAATCAACTGAAAGTAAAGGGGATTCAAAAATAGAAAAAAATATGATATGGCACAGAAGATTGGGACACCTTTCGGGAAAAAACTTAAAGTCTTTAACCAAAGTATCAAGAGGTATTCCTAATGGAATGACATTCCGAGATGATGAGTTCAGTTTGTGCGAGATATGTGTAAAGGCAAATTCAAAAAGACTAGGGCACAATAGCACTAGAACCCGGCCTGATAGGAAATTGGAACTCATTTCATCGGATACAATGGGCCCCTTTTCACCGGGTATATATGGTGAGAAGTATGTACTGATATTTGTAGACCACGCCACGAAATACACCTTCGTCTCCACCATAGAAAAAAAATCAATGGTGTGTGAGGAATTCAAAAAACTATACATGAAACTCAAATCAAAATTTCCAGATTACCCATTGCCACACTAAGATGTGACAATGCAAAAGAATATTTAGATTCACATATGAAAACATTTTGTGAGGAAAACGGCGTAAGTCTCGAGCCTGTGGTTCCATATTCACCAGAGCTAAACGCAATGGCTGAAAGACAGAACCAAACAATAATGGCTAGAACGAGAGCCATGCTGTTTGACTCCGAATTGGATTTTAAATTTTGGTCACTGGCAGTTCTAACGGCGGTATATGTCATAAATAGGAGCCCAACTAGGGCAAATAAAGAAAACAAAACCCCTTTCGAAATGCTTTACGGCACAAAACCGGACCTATCAAACATGAGAGTTTTCGGGTCTCTGGCCTATAGACATATTCCTATGGAAGTTCGCCAACAACAAGCCACGAAAAATAAAAAGAAGAAAACAAATCCCGAACATCCGAAACTCACACAAAGGGCAGACAAGGGCGTATTTGTGGGATACACAAGTAGTGGTTACTGCATAAGAGACCCAATAAATGACAAATCACATGTAACTTGTGATGTCAGATTCGATGAAATGAGGAACATAATAAACATTGATAGAACTAATAATAATATAACAGAAAAACCCCTAATATTAAACGTATGTAAACAAAGAGACAGGTATTATATAGAAGACCACATCCCTCAAAAATGGGAGGATGTGGAAAACAACCAATTTAAAATAGATTGGCAAAAAGCCATCACAGACGAGATGAAATCAATGTCTGATATGGGTGTATGGGAGGTCGTTCCCAAGGAAAAAAATGTGAGATTGGTAGATACCAAGTGGTGCTTCACCACAAAACCCGACAACCAAGGCATCCACAAGCCGAAAGCTAGATTGGTTGCAAGGGGTTTTAAGGACCTAACTCATTACTCCTTAACTGAAACATACGCCCCGGTAATACAGTATTGGCTCATAAGATGGACATTATCCATCACAAATAAATACAACTTAAATATCACACAATTTGACATAAAAACGGCCTTTCTTAATTCCGAAATAAAGTACCCCATATATATATCCAATCCAAAAGGGTGCCAACTAGGGGAAAATAATTGCTTAAGACTGATTAAGTCAATATATGGACTAAAGACGTCTTCTAAAAGATGGTACGACTTATTAAATTCGACAATAATACAAGCTGGATTTCTTCAATCGAAAATAGACAGATGTCTATACACAAAACAAAATAACAATGGTGCAATGGCACTTCTAATAGTATACGTGGATGACATGTTGTTGGCTAGCAACCACGACGAGTGGACACGGAACTTAATAGATGCTTTTAATAAAAATTTTACATTGAAAATAGAAATGAATCCAACCTTTTTTGTCGGGTTTGAAATAAGTCGAGACATCCCGAGGAAGCAGATAACCTTAACACAACATAGGTATATAGATAAAATTTTACGTAAATTTGGTATGACGGAGTGTAATCCGACAACCACACCTATGGAAACAGGCCTTAAAATAAGTAAGCCAACTAATGGTACGGATGACACCGAATATAGGGCAATGATAGGGAATTTGCTATATGTAGCGAGACTGACCCGCCCGGACATTGCATTCGCCGTCAATTATTTGTCACGTTTTCAAAAATCCTCTAATAGCGAAACAAAAAATTATGTCCGCCGCATTATTAGATACCTTAAAACAACAAGGGAATTCTCTCTTGTGTTTCACTCTGACCAAACCAAAATTAAAGCATTTGTCGATGCGTCGTACGCACCCGACGTAGACGATTCACCCATAAACATAGAAAACTTGGAGAAAGGGTGCTCCACTACAGGCTATATGATTTTCGCAAACGGAGACTTGTTAAACTGGGCCGTTCACCGGCAAAACCTAGTTGCAACCTCGTCAACTGCAGCTGAACTAATTGCGTTGAATGACGCACTTGACGACATATACGTGATCTGGAGACTCACTGAGAGCGTTTTTTCTATAACCGACTCAGTGCAGGTGTACGAGGATAATATATCCGCATCACGCATTGCATCTGGGGGAGGCCAGAAACGCTCCAGGTCTTTAGCGATCAAGTGTTACGCAGTTTTGGAAGCATTCCAAAATAAATTGATTACGTTCAACGATATTAGGTCATCCGATCAAGTTGCAGATATCTTAACAAAGGCACTTGATCGGAAAACGTACCAGAATATCGTCACAAAGATACTCCGAACAAGTCAACCTTTCGGCCAATAGTCTTAATTGACTCAACCTGCAAAATTTTTTGTTTTTGGTTTTGGACTGCGGATGGGCGTCGGTCTTTTAGCGCCTATCGTAAACCGAGCGGTCCATATGTCGTTTCACCACTCATTTCACAATTTTTCAATAGGTTCCCCGTCGCTGCTCTGCCTCTCTTATTGGCATCAGCATTCCCTAATATACACCATTGATTCCAACAATAGCAAATTTATATGAAAACACACAATTAATTATAAGGATATATACATATACACATAATAATATTATCTCCATACAGCTGACGATGAGGAGACATTGATCTCTCCGACGTGTTTTTTTTATATATATATACGTTAAGCCGAAAAATCACACAATATTTATAAGATGTGACACTAGAACATAAGGTTCAACATATACCTCATGTTAATATTTACACGATTTATTTAAGATATGAACGCATAAACATTTATTAGACAATAACATACTAGTCAACGACACACAAATTTTTTAATAATTCAAATTTATTTTTACCATTTTTTAATAGCAACTTTATGTGACAATTACATGTAAGAATTTTGACTGCTTTTGCTTATTTATTTTTTAGATTTTTGTTGTTTGATACATGCAATATGTAACACCTATTCGTTTATATGTTCGTTCGTCCGTTTTGAATCGCAGGGGGGTGTTGGGATACGATTCCCTCACTACCTCACGAACACACAACTGTACATTAATCAACACTGCGTGTAACCAATAACATTTATTCTCTTTACATGTGGCGACACTGATCGCCAGCATAATATTTTTCCCGCCACTGCTCGACGGAGAATGTTCTCCGCTCGTCAGTCGTTGTTGTACTAAAGTCGTAAATAAACCTTTTTATTGATAAATGTCCGTGCTTCATTTTCGTTGGATGAAAAGATCGAAACTCACCTCAACATTTTTCATTCCTCGTATTTATCGCCTCACATCATGAATACGAGTAGATCATAATATCATATAATAAATTATTTGATTTAAATGATATGAGCCAATCATGAATCAGCTGATTGAAGTCTGAAGTGATCGAGTTGAAAAATTTACTGAACTACTGAACTAATTGAACTAGTTCAGTGAACTAGTTCACTTTGGTGAAGCAGACTCAATGAACTAAATCTGAAAACTGATCTAAAATTCCCATCTCTAAACTCAGTCTACCAACCGGCGTAATCGTAATAACGAAAAGTGTTGTTCTGCACTCCACCTACACTCGCTTACTAACACTTAGCGCAACTACTCTCGATAGCGCGTACTAACAATATTCAGGTTGTGCGAACAAACACGACTTTTTTCATTCGTTCACCCGAGAACGCTGAAACTCATTTCCCACTCAAACTTTAATCTCGTAATGGAGGGAGATCGCTCATCTTCTTCAAACTTGTAAATTGTACTTTAAATCATTGCATTACAGTAGTTGTTTCTTTCCTTGGATTTCAACCTCACTTCAAAAAGAAACACTCGCGAGATTTCTGTTTATTTCTTGATAACGGATAACATGCTCTAGATAACATTGTAGCTGCAGGTTCTTAACTTTCCGAAAACAATACACAGCACTGATAATAAATTCATCGAAGATTCCATACAAATCGTACAAGTTTGTGCTTGCTAATTTGTATAATTATTTTGATTTTTCTTGTCTTCGTGTTTAAAATGATTTCTGAATTTATTCGATCATCGCGTCGGAGTATGCGTTAGTAACAGTGAATTTCAATTAAATCCAATTAAATCCTCAAAACTTGATATGCGTTTGAGTTCCTCTTAAACTTCGGGTCTTGCCCCGTGTTTTTCTTTTAGTCATCTTCAACGGTAAGAGTTGACCATAATATTTTATTTTTGACGTCACTTGTTAGCTGCCACCTTTTAATCGTCTTTATTTCCACTATTTCGTATTTTCCAGTTAAATCATGCTGAATAACAACGTGGACGGTGACAACGATGTCAGTTCCACTGTTAATTCTTGTAACGAGCGAAAATACAAAATTTTCAACTTCGAAGAGTAATACTCTATTTCTCAATAGTTGCATCCTCTGTAGGTACTATACATAATTATATCTAATAAAAGTTTGCGTGATGTTTGCTGTTAGGAGTCCACAGAATCACTCGGAGGACGGTTGTATTCTGAACCGGTTTCGGCTGTCAACGTACGCCGAAAAAAACATAAACAGTATGGGATTTATTAAACTCAGTATGCTACCAGAAAATACGTTGAATGAAATTCAGTCTTCCATGAATGTTGGTGCTCAATATGTTTCAGTATAGTCTGTAAATGGATTCTTGTATTTTCCTTCAATTTGTATGCATTCGTAGGACTGGGAAGACTATATGCGCTGCAAAGAACATGAAGTCCTTACAAAATCAATACTGATTACCAGCATTGTTGTGCCTGATGTTAGATTTTGTGAAGTTGTCATTCAGTATTCGCATCGACGAGTTAGTTATTCGAAATATTGAGCTGAAATTTTTATAATGCCGCATTCGTCTTCTCTATGTGTTGCTCGTTTTTTACAGGACGACGTTAACAATATTTCTTTTACTTGCTCAAAAATGGAAATAACATCTCACGATGATTCGTGGACTGATGAAATAAGTGAGGAACGAAGTATGTGATTTTAATTTTTTTTTTTCATTATTATTTTATTCGCGAATTTCGTACTTTTTCTTACTTTTTGTTGGAATTGATTTCACCGTTGTTTCGATTTTTTATTTTCGTATCTACCTAGCTGATTTAACGGATGGCTTATTACGTAGTGTAATTTAACGATCATCTACATTTTTCATTGCCAAAAGAGGGAAAGATTCCTTTATTCTAATTAAATTTCGTAACCGCTTGTATTTTTCTATTCCATCATTTTGCTGGGAATAAATGTGAGTAATCCCTTAATGAGTGAATAAAAAAGACAAGTGAGATTATTTCGTTGCACTCGCTATAATTTAGATGATAAGAATAATTTGCAATTATCCGGAAGTTTATCTTAAATTTTTCAAGTTTATTGTTCAATTTCCAATTATGAAGCCTTATAAAGCTGAACTGTTTACGTTTAAGTGGCTTATTCGTTCAAGTTTATCAGTTTGAACAAATTCGTCATTAAAAGTTTAAAGAATGGTTTTTGGGAAATGAAATTCACTATGGAATATTTTTTTTGTTAAAGGCTGAAAGAATCTATCGGCTGAAATAAATGCATCAAAATGTGCGAAAATTTTATTGGTTGTACTACGTAACATGATGCGCTCTTAGTGTCGGTCATGATTTACTAGATGCTGAACGGGCTTTCTTCTAGGTCGTACGGTTAGGGTTGGAAAAAAGTCAATTTAATTCTTCTTCGTTTTGTCGATCAAATGTTAATGTAGACACGTTTAATCGCGTTTCATTCGTATGATTACAGAAACCGAGAAAAAACTCCTTGCTGATGCCGAAAAAGCCAGAGGTAACAAGGCATACAAGGCGGGTGATTTAGTTAAAGCCTGCGAACACTATTCCAATTCTATCGCTTTAGTTCCGTCTAAAGAAGTGTTTAATAACCGAGCGCAAGCAAGTACCTACTTCTATTCTAATCTCTCTTTTTATTCCAGGATTCGTAAGGATGATTCTGTTATTTTTTTTATTAATTAAAATTTGCAGATATCAAAATGCAAAATTACATGTCTGCGCTGCTAGATGTAAATCAAGTGTTGAAAGAGGACCCACTTAATACGAAAGCGTTATGTCGGCGAGCTGTTTGTAGATTTTCTATTCGTATGTTCCATGAGGTCAGTCCCGCGTACCTATCTGCTCTCTCCTTCTCTATTATCTTATATTCGCTTTGGTGGTCAGTTTTAGATTAACTCAGACTTGGTTTCTGTACTCAAAAAATGGGCACTCCGTAGAAATATTTCATAGTTTAATAGAAAAGATTACGAAGAACTTTGCAGATTATAAACAGCTCCTTTTGCATTTTCTGAATACATGAAAGGTTATTCATATTCACGCTTCCTTTTTACGCTGTTTGTCTGAAAACGTGATATTAAAATTGACCTTACGGAGGGGTTAGGGTTGGGATGATAAATATTATCCGTTTCATAACTAAAGGAGAATATTAACATAATTTTTCTGTTTTTCCTTTTTTTCTATGTATATAATTATATAATAATAATATTTATGAACGAGTGGTTTTGAGAAAAATATGAAAGGGATATGACAGAAATTTTCACAAAAAATAGTGCTTATGTCGGACCAGGTTTGATAGAAGTTTAGTGTTTGTTGGTTTAATAGTTTCTGTGAAAAATGTATCACAGATAATTACTGAAAAAAAAGTTTTTGAGAAAACTACAAAAAGGATAATGCTGAAATTTTTATGAAAGATAATCGTCATAAAGTAGCAAGTAGCATGTCTGATCGGTGTTTGGTATTTATTGATTCTGTAGTTTTATTGTAAAAAATAAACTAAAAATTTTTCGGAGGAAAGTGAGCCCCCTTGTTTTGCTTATAGTATCTGTTTTCGTATTTATTGTGCAAGAGATTTCAAGAATTTTTTCTGCATTGCTTTTAGTAGAAATTTTGAAGTTGCCCTTGGTTGCAACGTCGAGAGGTGCTACTTTTTAATTTATTGTATTCTAAGAGACAGGGCATCCTAGAATTGGTTTAATTGAAGCCGGGAATAATTTTTTTACAAGTTTACTCCAGTGGTGATCATGTTTTTTAAAATGTTTTTGACTGATTATTTTTTTAGTAACTTCTATTCAGCGTATATTGAAATTTTTATGGTTTTAAAATTTTGAATGATGAATGAATTGCTGTGCTAATATTTTATTCTTCAATCAATCGTAAATAAATGTTTTCGCCAAGAAATTGAGGTATTCATTTAGAGAAGGTCTTTCATTAAAATTACATTTTAGGTCTAATTAAATTTTGTAATGTTTGTGGATATAGTTTTAGTCTTTGAAATTCAATTAATCAATCATCCGATAGACTTGCTATTTTGCAGAAAATAAGCATATAAATTTTACCCCACCATTTCGACGGCAGCTTAAGCCTAGTTTAATTCTAAACAGTCTCATTTGTCATAATTATAATGGCCTATTATTGTCTACATTTCTTATGCTTCTTAATTAAATGACTACTCAAAGTATAAATTAGGTAGTTGTTGATGGCAAAATATTTTGTCCCCTTCATTGAAGTATGTTGCCATAAATTGTATTTCGATATGCAAAAAGTTTGAGTGGCTAGAGATTTTTTCATTTGCAAACGTTGTTCTGAGCTTCGATCCGTTGCAAAAGTTTTTTACATATTTTCACTAATAGAACCTTTTTAGTATAGAGTGATGGGTACCTATAAAGAGAATATTCGTCGTTAAAATTTTCTCGGTGTTTACTGTAGAACAATTTTTTAAAATATTTTTTACTGGTAAATTTTTTTTAGAAAAACGTGAATAATAAGCTTAATTTAGCCACCAATTGCGGGAAAAATCTCTACTACAAAGACCAAGAGTGTTGTTGCAAAATGATGTTAAGATCGTAAAGATTGATATAAGACCAAAATATGATGAACATCATTGCAGATACAGTATTAGACGCTTGTTCTTGAAAATGCCAACATTAGTCTAAACTTAGCGTAAACTTTATGTGGAAATATTAATATTGAATTCAAAAATTGCCGGTTTTTCAGAAAAAAAAGTTATTCAATCTGAATTTTTTGAAAATTTTTTGGAAAAACAGCTTAGTTTTGTCATCTGAAATATTTTTTGAAGTTGTACATCATCTTGATATTTTTTTAATTTTAAATTTCTTCGTCATTTTTTTTCTTTTTAGGACGGGGAGATGGAGAAGGGATGGGGAAGAATGGACTGACGTTCAATACATATTAGTGTGTGTAGAACTGAATGATAATATATATTTATTTGTGCTCTTTCTATTAACTCGACATCAGAATTGTCGTAACTGTAGAATATTTTCAAAAACTTGGTGAAAATTGCGTTACGGTCTTCTTGAAAATTTGATTATTTTTCACGTTCACAGGCGTTATGTGATATTCAGACTGTTTTGAATTTCAATCCAAGAAATAAAGAAACGTTGTCGCTTCTCGCCAACGTTAGACGTGAGATCTCGAAATTAACGGGCAGGAAATTCAGGTATTGTATAAAACTTCTTCGAGTTATTTGTTGCTTGGAAATTAGTAAAAACTTATGAATATTTTTATTCCTTCGTCTTTTTATAAATCCTGTTACTTATTCGTGTTAATCCAGCTTTTAGTGAGACGTTGAAAGTACGTAGGCTGTTTTCTTAAATAAGTGGAAGTAGTCCAAATAATACTTGAATCATTCCTGTTTTTAATGAAAGTGAACTCATTATCAGTGAAACATTGCCACAATTTTAAAAGTAGCATGTAAAATTCGTAATCCTGTGCCACTGAAAAGCCGCTAAATATCTTTAACTTCTAATTCCATTAATTCGGTCAAATTTAAACTGATTACTTTTTTCTGGTTGTTTTTTAATCCAATTTCATTTTTCGAACTGTGATTATTGAAAGTAACCTAGTATCTAATAATTAGCTAATCTATTTGAGGCTTTAAACTGTTCCACAACAATTTCGTTCGATTGTAAAACGTAACGACAGTATTATTATCTTACCATCTTTTTAAGAAGATCTATATTTTTGATAGCTTATGTGCTGGAAAAACAACCTGATATTAAAATACTCAGAATGTTAACACGCTATTCCTGAAAATCCACGTTGCCCTGAATTTACTTTTTTTTAGATGGATTTTTTTTTATACTATATTGTATGAAATGGCTAATTAATTAATTAATTTGATGCTATCCCATCTTTTACATTATGAATTAAAGTAGCTTTGTTTTGTCGCAGTATCACGCCTCTCCAACTTGATATATTTTCACAAAACTTTTACCTCATGTTGGTGCCTGTCTTTAGATCGTTTCTTCTTAGTTTCGTTTCATAATCTCTATTCTGAGAACTTTAATTATGTTGGCAAGTTTCAGTTTAGAACCTGTTCTTTTCAGAGTTAGTTCTCATTCCCCATTGATGGTTTTAGTTTAGTGTCAATTTTGATAAGTGAAAACTCGAACTACCGAGAGCCTTAATGAAATAAGAAAATTTTCACCGAATATTTTAGTCCAGGACCTGTTCTGTTTGAAAGTTACAACTCAGTTCAGTTTTAGCGTCAGTTTTGAGAAGTGAAAACTCAAAACTTCAAAGTTCAAGTGTCGCATTTTGTCAGCTTGTGTTGCCAATTCATTCTTTTTGTTGAATCAAACAAAACCCACCCTCACAGTTTTCTGCTGTTGTCTATATTATAAATTGAAGTTGCTTTTTTTTGTCGCAGCATTCTGCCTCTCCAACTTGACAGATTTTCACAAAATTTTTACTCCATATAAGTGTGTCCAAACTTAAATGGTTTCTGAGAAGTTTTATTTTGAAAGCTCCATTCTGAGAACTGTAATTGGATTGAAAATTTGTCATATACTGTATATAGTTTTTAGTTCGGGACCTGTTCTTTTGAAAGTGTGTCATCAGTTCTCTTTTAGGGTTGTATTTTCAGTTCGAAAAAGTGAAAACTCAAAACATCTGAGAGCTGTGATGAGGTTCGAATGTTTTCACTTACAGTTTACTCTTTTGACTTGTTACGTTTGATTGTTGATTCTCAGTTCTTCTGCAGGATTTTAGTTTAGTGGCAGTTCTGAGATGTCAAATCTCAAAACACAGAGAGCCCTAATTAAGTTTGAAAGTTTTTACTAAAAGTTGTAGTTCTGGACCAGTTCTGTTGCATGATAGCCTCTTATACCTGCCCGAATGGCGGGTAAAGTAGTCTGTAATATTATAGTAAAGTAGGCCGACTGACTTGAATTTTTTATAATTAACCTACGTTTATTGTATTTTTTCATCCATTGTAGAATACGTTTAGTCGGTAATCTCGAGGATACTTTCGAAGTGGATGCGAGTCAGTTGCCAGTTTACGCCAAATTGGAAAATGACTACGTACTCGAGACGGACAAAAGTGGCTGCGCAAAAACGTGTGTCTGCAGTTTCTGCACCCTCGACGATCAGATTACTCGTCGCCCCTTGAGTGCGTTGCGTATTGGAGAACGTCCTCGGTGGCATCGTTTGACGTCGGAGTTGCTAAACGAGATGCGTGTAGAAGTCAACGCGACCAGCACCGCATCCACTCCGGATGTTACGCCCACAACCGCCGACGGTCACCTCGAGCAGACAAAAAACGAGTGTTCGATGCTGGTCGACAGCTCTGGCGACAATCGTCAGAAGACCAGCGTCGAAAAACTCAACGAAAAAGAAGTGCTGAGGGCGAAGAAGACTTCGGCGACGACGACCAGCTACATTGCCAGCGACGTCGTCGTTGCTTCACCAGCTGCCAGCCAGACAAAATCGTCGAAAGGTGCCATCAACGCGAATCGACGGCCGGCGAAATGCTTCAAAAACGTCGAGCGGAAGTTGGTGTCGAAGGAGCCTTGCTGGCAAAACGACAGCGCCTGTGGCATTCTGAAGAACATTCCACCAACCGCTTTAAAAGCGAGTATGTACATATTTGTTGGGTTTTGTCCAAGTATTTGCAATTTTTTGCGATAACTACCGATACGCTCTAAAGTACAGAATCTGGGAGGGTGTGTGTGGGGTAGTTGCGAGGATTTGGCTGTACACTCGACCGCGGTGGATTTAAATCCTACCAGCGCTGCAATTTCTAATCCAAAAATGTGGTCTGCTGATGGGCGTACTTTATGAACGCATGGTTTGCCGTGTACTGACGACATATACGGCAAATTGTTTTTTCTACTATTGTTACCCTTCCACCTTCACGTGTTCCTCTAATTGTTCTCTCACCTTCCACGCCTCTAGCCCTGGCTTATTGTAAACAGCGTATTAACTACAATTTTAAATACAAAAAAAAAAATAGAATTTATAAATACTTCGTGGAAACTTAATTACGGCCTGTAAGGTGCACTAATTATCGTGAATAGTGTAATGTAAAATATAAAATTAATTTATTGATAGGTACTTATAATTCATTTATTTAAATTTTTATTTTACAGTGGTTTGATAGTTTCGTGTAGATTCGTTGAATTAATTTACATTGAAAAATGTAAAAAATTAGAAGTAATTGCTGCTACCAAAAAATGCTACCTACTTCTGCTGTCGTTCATTCTCGGGTAGAGACCAAAACTTTTTCCATACTAAAGTCAAGCCTTTCTCGTTTTTCTTCCGTTCTGTTTTCTGAAGATGTTAGTCTACCTAAATTAGTGAGTTCGTCCACCGTATCTATTTTTGTATTATTGCTGGTTATCGAGTTTGTTTCTTTGTTGGTCGTAAATGTCGTTTTTATTATATATGCTTTAATTTAACTCCATGTGGGAACAGAATTGAGACTATTTTTGGTTCGTATATAGATGGACTCGTGAACAGTTGCCGCATTTGCCGCTAAAGCATTATTATTCCAAAACGCTAGGATCCCTATTGCAGCTTAAGTTACGTATTTCTATGCGAGTGCAATAGAGTTCGTTAGTTTTCACTTCACATTTACTTACACGTTTTTTACATTAATAGAAGCATGTTTTTAAAAATTCATTTTTAACTTTTATCAATATTATTCAATGATTTTTTTGTACTTCGGATTCATCTTTACTGAATACTACCTCATTATGAGCGAATTTTAAATTATTTAAATCTTTTTCGTCACTTTTTCAAGACATTTTTTTCTGAATTTTTTCTCTAAAATACAGTCGGAAATTTTTGCGGAGATAAAGGATCACTCTTTCATACACTTCTCTTTTAACTACGAATTTTGGTTCTTTTCTATTTAGATTCGTGTATGCGTTTGCATCATGGTTCATTAAATTAAGAGTTATAATGAACTTCGTTGGAATACGCTGTACCGCTGTGCTTCCAATTAGTGATTTTGTTTAGTTGTGTCGAGCTTTCTTAAAATTTAGAAACGAAAGATGAATTTCTTATTTCTATCTCGTATTCTTTACTTTTTTCTGTTATTCGAACTGTAGCAGAAATATGATTAATTACTAAAACAATTTTTCCAAAGCTGCTTGATCTAAAGTTTGGTTGCAGTTTCGTTGGTTATATTATGTGTGCATATATTCCGATTTTCAAACTTTTTGTTGATATGAATTGATCGTAGGCTGATTGGTGTACGATTCTATACATTGACTCTTTTTTTTATGTTATAAAATTATTTATGATTTTTTCTGTTATAGGGGTAGGGTATTTTTTTAATATCTATTATTTTATCAAATATTTTGGTTAGAGAATTTATTACGACGCTTATAAATCATTCGAGTGTCTTAAGACCGTATGGAAGAACGATATTTATGTGATACTTAAATTTTTTCTACCATCAATTATATCTGTACATAAACATAATTATGTAAATATCACTTTGTTTAGATAAGTAATTCTTTAGTCACTGTTGATACTTTAAAGTGTCGTTCTTGCATTCGGGCCTAGTGCTTTATTGATTTTCAATTTCCGCAGGATACTGTCTACTTCTTTACTTAGAATTGGAGAAATTTTTTTTCCTCTTCTTTACGTGTTTTTTAACTGTATATTTTTTTCTTTTATGTTTGTGTTTGCAGTATTTTACCTCTGTAAAATTCAGATTTTTTTTTGTCCCTGGTCGTTATTCATTCGGAGTTTTTGCCAGTCTTATTCTATTTTTCAAAATAAAATAATTATCTCAATCTATTATTTTATTTATACGTTATAAGATAGAAGAAAAAATAAGAAATAAAAATATGTTTGGTAATGACGATCCAGATCCCTAAAACAGCATATCGAAGCCGAGTCCGGAGCCGTCTGAAGGGAAATATATGATGAAAGATAAACGAAATTTATGTACTGAAAAGCCATAATTTATCAACAATGAGCCTTTCAAAAATTTTTCATGATCGATATAATTTGAAACAACATTTTTGTATTTGCAGAATTCGATAACCGCCTAGATGAATCAACTCTTTGGAATTTGATTCATTATGTATGTGAAATGTTTGAACCAGAGAGAGATTGGCCATTGATGGGGCAGTACTTGAATGCAATCGCCAGCTTGGAGCGATTCCGAGCCAAAATCCTGTTTATCGATTCCGAAACCAAACTCGGTATGTCATTTAAGTTGTTAGCTGATTTTCGCTTGCAAATCTGTTGTTTGTTAGTCTTCACTTCATTTACAAAATATCTGTAAATGCGAATTATTAATTCTACCATTTCAGAGTTATTGTCGGTGTTCAGAAAAGCCATAAATTTGAATTTGGAAAATGCTACCCAATTAAAGGCGCTTTACTTCTAAAATGAATTGAGTCTCCAAATGATAATAGTGCCGGTTTTTTTTTTACCATTATATAATAAAACAAAAAAAAAAGGTCACCTCTCACTTTTAATCTTCCAGAAACATATTAAACTAAATATATTTTCGTATCTTTGTGATGTTGAGCCCTTTTTTTAAACGCTGTTAATAGCGTACAGCATTTCAAGTTTCGTACTCTCATAAGTGTTTATACTTACTTTTTTCTTCGGTTCGATTTTGTTTCGAAGTTAATTTCTTATTCATTTGTTATTCATGTGATTATATTGAAATAATTGTTTTCCTATTAGAAATGTTTTTATATTTGTTATTTCGTAAAATAAAAATGGCAGTTTATAGTAATTATTTTTTACGTAGAGACAATTATACATGGTTATAGTCTATCGCTGGAGTTGGAATTGAACATTATAATGAGGTGAACAAAAACGCAGCAAATTTTTGTTTTTTCATATTTTTCGTGAGAAATTAGAAAAATTAAAGTCTTTCGTGTTATTCACTAATTCATGGGGACTTTTTCTAACCTACTAATTTAAAAATTTTGTAACTGTAACTTCTTCAATATCGTTTCTCAAATCTGAAAATTAAAAAAAATATTGATGTTATAAGTACATATTTCCACTTGGCTACCTATGTTTGTAGAATTTCTTTGTCACTAATTTATACCGAATAAATTGGTCAGTTTATTAAATCATCAGTTTCGATGAGAAACTCATTGCGAATTTGATCTGGTTGACGATTTCATTGATCAAATGGACAGTAAAATATTTTTCTTTTAGAATCAGATCATTGTATGAAATTTCTCATAAACTTGGGCAACATTCTACCTTTTTGTGGACTACCCCACACCCCATTATCGCCTATGGAATACCTTGTCGTGAAAGATATTCACACAAGAAGGTCTTCTACAGAGTTTGCGTGTTCTGCCACTTCATACTGTAAAGTATGGGAGAGCCAAATCTTCGGCGAACACTGGCGATTTTTTAGCCAGTTTCAAGAGTGCACACAGACACACATACGTACATATACGTATGTGATTATGTTATCTGTTACGTTGTTTCTTGCCTCCGTTGATGTCATAAGAACTGACGCAATGCGTTTGGTACAAGGCCGTGACATCACGGAGATCATTATCAGATAATTGATCATGGCCCGTGCAATGTATCTTACCTGTACATACGTACAGGTACGAACATACAAACGCACAAGTATGTATATAGTTTTACGTCATAGAAACAATTAATTTCCAGCGTTTGGGCGGCAACTGTCATCAAGGGGTGCGAGCCCCTAAAACCTCATATGAGTGATGTCCCCACATCACCTATTACCAAATGTTACTTTTTGGAAAAATTGTTACTAAATTTAAATTTTCAATCTGGTTTTTATAACGAAGATACCGGTCAAGTTTTCACAGTAAGTTAAGGTGCACATTTTTTATGTAGTATTCATGTTTTTCCCTCAAATAAAATGGTGAGACTCATTCTTTGATACCTAAACTTAATGAAGACTTAAAACGATATGGCTATTTAAAAAGTGGCAAACGTCTCTTCCTTTCTGGAAATGCGGATGAAACTTTGAAAGTTGATTGAAAATAATTAACATAAATACTTACCTGCCCCATTATTGGCTACGTATACCAAATTTCATTCATTTTTGTCAAATGTCCGATTTTTGATCTTTTCCTTAGTCCTTTCCCACTTTAAGAGGCTGTATTTACTCAGATAAGTATTTCTCAATAATTTTCAACAATTTTTTTTTTAATGTGATAACATTTTTATTTTCTATATGGGATCTGTTTTCAAATTCAATGTTTCTTTATTTTCCTATTTTTTCTCACACATCGATAAAATATCGATATTGGTTTACATGCATTTTCCATTTAACATCGAAAAATATAGATTTTTTTATATATCGAATTTTTATAAACCAGATCGATATTTATTTACATGTTGTTGAGACCACCAATCCTTCTCCCCTCTCACTCCTACGAACACACGAACATATATCGAATACATTTATTTATATCTATTCGCGGCTACACTGATATACCACTTCCGCCGCTCACTCGTTCATTTCCGTTACTGTTCGTTCGTTACTCTAAAAATGTACTTTGCTTAAATCATGTAACTTATGAAATAAACATTCGCTTCTTGGACGTAACTTCACTCAAATCTTTCATTTCTGTTACAACTCCGGTCCTCAACCTCTATATGGTAGCATCGCTCGGTAACAATCCTTGTACCTGTAACAGATTTTAAAAAAAAAAAAAATTCTAATTTAAAAATTTTTATATTTTCGTGAATTTTCTTTGTGTTTTTAAGTCAAATTTAAAAAAAAAAAAATCTTTCGTGAATAATTGTGTTTTTAATATTTTCGTAATTTTATTTTGCGTTGGGTAACTTAGTTCCAACCTAATTATTTTTTTTTCTCGAGTCATAAAATTTTGTTCTCGAAAAATTTAATTCCACCTTGAATGCTGTAAACGTTCAATGAGTTTCGTCGTTTGCTGAAAAGGATTTGCCCCGTTTGTGTATAATCCAGCCAAGTGTATCGAAAATTCCAGGACTCGTCGATTGCTAAGTTGTTCAGGAACCCTGCTTGTGTTGCCTGAAAACTAGTAAATTCATTAGTGTCTGCCCTGCTTGTGTATGAACTAATTCGTCGAAGTCATCAATTGGAAGTAAATCGCCTTGAGCAGTCACAAATTGATCTGAAACCAACGTAAAAGCTTCAATTCAACAACGTCAAAATTGGTATTCATTGTCTTAATTCAACTTCACCTTTGGTATCATCTTTAAAAACTCAAAAAACTTAACTTAAACTCTCATCGAAGTACGTTCAAAACAACCGTAGCGCAATTCAAACAGCAGTCCCAGAGCACCAACTTCATCAATTCCAGAAAACGAACCTGAAAACAAAAAATCAACGGTTAAAAAGGGTATAACTTAAAAATTTTCTGCTGAAAAAAGGTAATAAAAAACATATTTTTCATAATTTTTCGTATTTTTCGTATATTTTTTCGTGTTCAATTTCGTGTTTTTCGTGAAACTTAACTCTTTCGATTCAAAATTTAACCTGTATATTTGAAAATACCGTTAATTTCAAATAATTTTGGCCTTTTCAAAATTTTTCTAAGTACAAATTTTGGCAAGTCGTGTGCAAATTTTTGCAGCCACTTTTGTCTTGGAGTGTACAACTCGTGACGTATGCACGGCTCGTTTCGTTCATTCGTTCGAACTTGTACATTAACCTTTTGTTAAGTGCAACGAACCTACGAACGCTTATCTTCGCCCATTCATTAAATACGTTGGCGCGGTTTTTCAATTTCAAACCACCATTTTGTTGCAACTTGAAAATTTTGGCCGTTGCACAATTTTGTCGAAAATATTTAACGATTTTTTTTGATTTTTTTTCTCTTCTTCTTATACGAACACTTAAATCAAATTAAATTTTTTTTTGCTTTTTTTTCTCTCGAGCAACTTTATTTAATTATTCGAAAATATTATACATATTTCAAAATTTTTCTCTTCTACTGTGAATTTTTTTATTCTTACGAGTTACCAGTAGAATTAATTTTGCGTAATACTTGGTGAAACCTTTTCTCTTCTTAAATCACCTGCCTTTTTTTTTAATTTTTTTACAACTTTATTTCGAATTATTTTGTGGATATATAATTTCAAACAAAATTTTCCCCTGTTTTCAATAATTTTATTCCTTTCTAATTCCCTCGATCAGAAGGTAGCTAATTTCACTTTCACCCTTACACTTTCATTTTTTTAATTTTACTTAATCATCTTATCGAATATTGAATTCTTCTACGAATTATTTTGGGTTAAAAAGTCTTGTTATTTTATTTTTATTTTTTTATTGGGAAGCGTCCAGTCTCATCTTTAACGTGTGTGATCTCTTGCCCGCAGTGGACCTACTCGAGACACACACAAGGACAACTTAAATACTATCGTTATATCTTCAAATTGTTTGGTTAACACAGGTACGGCAATCCTAGTCTTGCGGCTTTTGCTGGGGATTGACATCCGTTTGTTTTATTTTTTTTATTTTTTTTAATTTTTTTAAGTTCAGTCAATTCATTAATTATGAACACTGAAAATAATGAAAGGATCTCAAATGTTTTCCGTGGAAATGGCTATGAGGGATGGCGTGCAACTGTCATCAGCACCCTTATAGGTAAAGGCTGCCATTCCACAATTTTTCCTACTGCTCGCGAAACTAGTTACATTTATACATCATCCGAAGAACGCCTAACATCCAAATGGCTTAAATTTTTCCAAACTCAGGAACGGGCCAAAGCCCACATATTCGAAAGACTTGACAAAAGAATCCTTCATCATGTCAAAACTTGCGATGTAGTTTCTCAAATTTTCGAA
This sequence comes from Ericerus pela, assembly GCA_011428145.1. Lineage (NCBI taxonomy): Eukaryota > Metazoa > Arthropoda > Insecta > Hemiptera > Coccidae > Ericerus > Ericerus pela. Next base: position 262,686 of record WOFM01000332.1, read on the forward strand.
ATCCTAGATGCTCGATACAGAAACCAAACTGCTACTAACATCATGGTATTAAAGGCAAAATTTCAGTCCCTTCGCTTCGATCCAAGGAGAGGTACCATCCGTAGATTCTTGGAATATTTTTCATCCATTGTGGAAGAACTACGTGATGCTAATTACCCCCTATCGGAAGCCGATGAAATTGATCAATTAATGATGTCATTGCCCGAAAAATTTGATACTGTTTTCTCAGAATTCCGCCAATTAGAAGTAGAAAAACGAACTACTGTCAGACTCACAAAAATGATATTAAAAAAATGTGATCGAATTGAATATTCTAATAAAACCTTTCCCGGGTTTGATCAGCCCAAATCATCCTATCAACCAATGAATAATAATAGAAGAAATTTTAGAAATTTTCGAAATAATAATAATAACTCAAATTTCTCCAAACCAAATTATAACACAACGAGTTATTTAAACGATCACAAGAATAGTCAAAACAAACAAAATAGTTATCCTTCTAAAGATAATGTATCCCAAATGGATATTACATGCTTCAGATGTAACAAAAAAGGACACATGTCAAGGACATGCCCTAATGAGACATCTACTGCTAGTAATACTCCACAAACCCAGAACCAGAACAGTAGCTCGAAACCCCAAATTTCAAATAACACGAACTCCCAAAAAAAGTCTGAAGATAAATCCAATTTTCGTGTCAAATACTCTATGATGTTACATTCAAATCTTAATCACTTAAGTTTTGATGACATCGAAGATGAATTTCAATGGCCAAAACCCCCTACAGTATCAAAGTCCGCCCCCCCAAAAAACCAACTCCATACGATGTTACTAGATAATGGAGCAGATGACCATATGGTCAATGATATTTTAAAATTAAGAAACGTACGCAAAGTTGACAATTCTCGTAGGGCACTTTGCGCAAAAAAAGGCGTATTCGTAAATCCCACACATGTAGGATCAATGTACGTTAACGTCTGCAATTCCAACGCAGAATTTTCCACTATTCACCTGAAAGAGGTATATTATGATCCTGATTTAAGCCTTGATATTTGGTCAGGTGCTAAAATCATGGAATCTGGCATCTTTAAAATCATAACGGACACGGACCACGCAGACATCATAAATAAAAATACTGGTGAAATTACTATAACCGCTCCAAAGAGAGTTTCTATGTATTACATTGATTACGAAATAGTTGATGAAGAAGAGGAAAATAAGGTCTATCAGGAGCTTGTGTGTATGCCTGTACCTAGTACGTCTGCAGAACAGGAAGATCATGTAGATGATCCTCAACAAAATTTTGAAGAACTGAATGAGGCTGAAACAAGCAATCCACAAAGAGAGCAGGAAAACATTGACCATCCCCAAAATTTTCAAGATACCGAAGTGGATACGGTCACTCAGGAGATTTATTCCGAATCTGAGGACGAATCAAATGGAGAGAGTGTCGGAATAAATAGAAAGCACAAGAAAAATATAAACAAAACTAAAACTCTTTGGCATAGAAGATTAGGTCATCTAAGTGGCAAAAGCCTAAAAGCACTATCAAAAGTAGTTGTAGGTATGCCCCAAAATTTGGTATTTAAGGACGATGACTTTGCCACTTGCGAAATATGTATAAAAGCAAAATCCACCCGACTTGGTCACCATGGCGTGAGGACTCGACCAACGAGAAGAATGGAAGTAATCTCATCAGACATCATGGGACCCTTTCAAGAGGCATATAACGGAGAAAAATTCATAATAACTTTTATTGATCATTACTCGAAATATACTCTCGCCTTTCCAATATTAAGAAAATCCCAGGCATTTGATAAATTTAAAGAGTATTATTTATCTTTTAACACAAAATTCCCCAATGATCCTATCTCAGTATTAAGAACTGATCAAGCTAAAGAATACTCCGACTCCAAAATGACACAATTTTGCTCCGAAAAAGGAATCACATTAGATGATGGCGTGGCGTACACCCCCGAATTAAACGCAATAGCCGAAAGGCAAAATAGAACCCTGCTCGAAAGAGTTAGAGCCATATTATACGACGCAAAAATTGATTTTAAATTATGGTCAACAATTGTATTAGCCGCCGCCCATATAATTAATAGAAGTCCGACCCGCGTCAATCTAGGAAACATGACACCCTATGAAAAATTATACGGGAGTAAACCCGATATTTCCCATCTTCGAGTCTTTGGTGCTATTGCATATAAACACGTTCCTATTGAACAAAGACAGCAATCAGCAGTCAAAGCCAAGAAGAACGAAGAGGAGCATCTCGACCCAAAATTCTTGCCCCGAGCCCTTAAAACTATTCTGATCGGCTTTTCGAATGTAGGTTATCAGATACTAGATCCAATTAAAATGAAATCCTACAAATCCTGCGATGTTAAATTTGATGAGACGAAAACATTAGTCGACTTCACAAATAAACCAGAAGAACTCCAAGTAAAACCCTTAGAAGAGGAAATTGAGGCAATCTATAGGGTCAATGTGCTAAAACAAGCCTCATCTGAAGACTCATTGTTTATAGAAGATTGCATGCCAGTAAGTTTTAGTGATATTTTCTAGAATCCTTTTAAGAAAGAGTGGCTTAAGGCAATCAATGATGAACTGCAATCCATGTCAGACCTTAACGTGTGGAAAATTGTAGACCGTCCACACAATATCAAACCTATTGACACACGATGGATATTCACGACCAAAGCCAATGAAAGAGGAGTAATGTGCCCAAAAGCTAGACTTGTTGCTAAAGGCTTTATGGACATATCCGAATACACTATGACAGAGACCTATGCACCAGTTGTGCAACTCTGGCTAATCAGGTGGATCTTATCCGTAACTAACCTATTAAATCTACAACTTGTTCAATATGATGTCAAAACAGCCTATCTGAACTCTAAAATCAAAAATGACATCTTTCTTAATATTCCCCAAGGTTGCAACGTCGAAAAATCAAAATTACTTAAACTCGAAAAATCTATCTACGGCCTTAAAACATCTAGTAAAAATTGGATTGAGTTACTGGATTCTCATCTTCAAACTTCCAATTTTACAAAGTCAAAAATCGACAGATGCGTATATACACGTAAAGATGACTCAGATGGTATTGCCTTCATGATAATTTACGTAGACGACATCCTTCTTGCAACTAATCGTCCAGAATGGGTTAATGAAATAACCACTCACTTTGAAACTCGTTTCACTATGAAAGTTGTAAACAACCCAACCCATTTTGTAGGTTTCGAAATAGAAAGAAATCGTGAATCACAAACAATTAAACTTACCCAAAAACAGCAGATCCAAAAGATTCTCCAGAAATTCAAAATGTGTGATTCAAATCCTTCCAAAACGCCTATGGAGACAGGCCTCAAGTTAAGCAAATCTGAAGGCACAGACAATAAAGAATATAGGTCTATGATTGGTGCACTATTATATGTATCTAGAGGCACAAGGCCAGACATATCTTTCTCAGTCAATTACTTGTCAAGATTCCAAAACTGTTCAGATGACACAAAAAAGAACTATGTACGGCGTATCATCCAGTACTTGAAATCCACGATCGATCTTGCCATTGTCTACAGATCCAACTCCGAAGGCATATCAGCTTATGTCGATGCATCTTATGCCCCCGACATTGATGATCAACCTATAAACATGTCTGAATTAGAAAAAGGAAAATCTATAACTGGTTACCTTATTACTATGTATGGTGACCTGATAAATTGGGGCGTTCATCGCCAAAATATTCATGCTTCTTCATCAACAGCAGCTGAATTAATTGCTCTTCACGATTCTTTTGAGGACATAGAACTTGCTTGGCTACTCAATCGTGAATTTTTCTCAATTGACACTCCAGTAATTGTCTACGAAGACAATATCTCTGTTATTCATGTCATCTCAGGAGGAGGACAAAAACGTCTTCGAGCTCTCATGATCAAATGTTATGGACTTGCTCAGGCCTATAATGACAAAATTTTCACATTCAAACAAATAGCTACTGAAGATCAAATAGCTGACTTACTCACAAAAGCCTTATCCAGTAAGCAGCATATATTACTTACTAATAAAATCCTAGAATCCCTAAATTGTGATCCCTAAAAAGTCAACTCCATTACCAAAATTTTGTCTGAAACATCACAAAAACATAATTTATTATATCTTATCTCTATTTGCATGTCATTTATCCTGTTACCTAATATAAATTATTTTGCATGTTACCATATTTATTGTATTTTATTCATATTTATTAATCACTATACTTACCATAAGCGTCCAAATCAGTTACCATTTTATATATACACTTTTTCAATTTTTAAAATTTATATTTTTATAATTTGTAATTAAATGTAATGAACTTTTAAACACTTTTGTAATATCCGCAGTCGTGATCGGTTCAAAAGATTGTAGGGGGGTGTTGAGACCACCAATCCTTCTCCCCTCTCACTCCTACGAACACACGAACATATATCGAATACATTTATTTATATCTATTCGCGGCTACACTGATATACCACTTCCGCCGCTCACTCGTTCATTTCCGTTACCGTTTATTCGTTACTCTAAAAATGTACTTTGCTTAAATCATGTAACTTATGAAATAAACATTCGCTTCTTGGACGTAACTTCACTCAAATCTTTCATTTCTGTTACAACTCCAGTCCTCAACCTCTATACATGTATTTCCCATTTAACATCGAAATCGAATTTTTATCAATATATTAAGTAGCTAAAATATTTACTGGAAGAAAATTGGTCGGTGAATAGTCAAATAATATGAAAATGTTATCACATTAATTGTATTCAGCTTCAGCCACTGATACTGACCACTATTTTTTTTTTTTTCAATCACAAAATTCTATCTTGGAAGTTACGTATGCTGTTTAACTTTCGGAGATCCTGTAGATTTATTTGTTTTTTACTCATAATTTGTCCCGGTTGAGAAGAAAATGAGCAATTTTACTAATGACTCATGTTGAAATAGAGTATAGGCCTAAATATACAGAGGTTTTAATTTTACAAAATTTAATTTTCGATGTCTGAAAATTATAGGCTACATATAATCTATGTAGCCATACTGACGGTTCTATAAAGAATGGAGCATTGAAATTAAAATTACGTTAAAAACCCGTTTTTAAAGATAAGCTTTTATTTTTTTTTAGTTTTAGCTTCTTGCGAAATAAATATTATTTCGTTGCGAAAGGTTGACTACAGTATTGGTATATTTTAAAATCGCAGTAGTGAGTAGAATAAAATCTTATAAAAAATTGTCAAAAAGATCAACAAATAAATTAAATTTGTTCAAGTAAAATTTGATTTCAAGAAAATAATCATTTTATTCATCTCTCATGCTCATGATTTCTTAGAAAAATATACCGAACGAAAAATGAATAGGTAACTTATCAATAAAAAAATTATTGTAACATAAATTTAAAAATTAGGTGCAAAAAAAAAATCTTAATTTATTCATTCCGATTAAATTAAACATACCTATCTTTATTAATTATATTATTAAGGTTAATTAGCATAATTAAGTACCTACCTATATAAATTTAACCGATGGGTACGTCAGTCTCAATTCCTTACATTCCAAGCCTAATATATGCTTCACGGTTAAATATGTAGGTAGGTAGTCTACTAGGTACTTGTGCGGTTATCTGCTTAAATTATGGAAATACTCAGTTGATTTGATTTAAATTTGAAAAAATTTTAAACGCCTGTATGCATTTAGGCTGTGAGTTAGTCAAATCTTTGGAGGACCGTTTTTGTCACGTTCTTCCTTCCGTTTTTACCCTTTTTTCACTTGTTGGCCACTCTGGCGAGGGACAGTGACCGGGAACATCTGGATGGGGTGAAGACGTAAAAATTATGGACTTATTTGTTTCAATTTTTTCCCTTTTTGACATCTTTATGTTCTTAAGCTGGGGATCAGTCAGAAATTTGGAAGACCGCTTTTTCTCACGTTTTCTTCCTTTTTACCCCTTGATAGCCTCTTTAGTGATGGATAGTAACAAGGGGCACTCGGAGGCGATGATGACGTCATAATTATGAACTTTGAAATTTTAGGGTTCGCAGCATTTTGTATTCCAAATTTCTGATACATATAGAGATGATGTTATATGTTTCTCCTTGCGAAGAAGAAATTATAATACTATAATAGATAATAGTTCATTAAATGTTGGAAATGGAGAATTTGTGATGTAATTTCTCATGTTTTTAAGTAATGGGGAATTGGAAATTTTTGATTATTCCATATCATTAAGTGATACATCGTAGGACGTGTTTTTTGAGGGGCTAAGTTTAAATTTGGCGTCCATTTTCCGATTAAACGTCTCCTTTGGCCCCTGTGACCCAAAAAAAACAAAAAAATGGGTAAAGTTTGTTTAAATTAAAAATACAAAAGTTATGACGCACCAATTTTCGTGTATACTATTCCACATACCTAATTATATAGATAGGTATACCTAATATAGCTGTAAACTTAATATAGCAAAAAAGTTCTACCCTTGAAATTTTAGTTCTGGGGAGCTGTTCTACTAACACTTTACGACGTTCAACCACTTACGCCGTTTCAACAAACTTTTTAATTTGAAGGACGGTTTCGTGAGATTCTTACGGGACTTTAGGCGACGTAAAAGGAAACGTGAGCGGAGTAAGTGGGTAAAACGAAGTGTAGAATAGCTCCTCAGGACCAGGTGGCTATTTCACTCTCACATGACTGCGCGGTAAGTTGGTTTTTTAACCCTGTTTTTGAGTTTGGCTACTTTTTCGATATTTAAAGTTGGCTATTTAAGTACCCAAAGTAAGGAGTTGTTTTAATGATTTGATGAAAAAATTAATTTTTTAGATCTTTTGTTACACCATATTTAATTTTAATTGAGCAGGAAATTTAGATCGAATTTTTGAAAACAATTTTGACGTACATAATGGAGATTATGAGACGACAGATGATATCTACATTCCAAATAGAGGGGAATAGTCATATTCTGAAAATTTAACTTCTCATTGTTATAAAATCAAATGAAATTGCATTCAAACATCTATACCCACCCACCTACCTACTTATTTAATTAAAATAAAAATTATTTAGTTGTCTTATTAAGTACTTACAGTCGTATTACTACAGCTATTAAAGTTTGGTTGGAGAGCGTAAACGACTCATATAGGTACGGGTTAGAAAAATGACCCCCCTTGCGGTTCTGGACTTAAATTGCCGGACTTCTGCCACAAAAGTTGAATAGGTACCTCTACCTACCTACACCTAATTACAGACAAAATTTTTGTTACTAGGTTGGCTACTTATTTCGTTAGAATACAGAAAATATATTTCTATAATTTTTTGAAAGCTACCTTCAGAGTTTAGACATGCCTACAGATATTCCATAAATTCGCCATATTTGGTAACAGTTTAAAAGAATATTTTTGTACTCTGACAATATTTTGCATAATAATTGATCTTTGTTTTGACAAACCAATAGGTACCTACATGTATATGTACATTTAGAATACCTAATTATTTTATCGCGTCAAATTCTATTCTATTACTCTGGCTTTATATGATGGACCTCGAAAGGGCTGAGGGGACAAAGCTACTCAGCCAACAACCCACTGAGCCAACTGTAGAAATTTTCTCAAATGATGAATTATAATGAATTTTTTTGTGATTTTTCATAAAAAACTTCAGCCTTATCCCGAAAAATCATTTAATTCTGCCAATGAGCTTAAGTTATAGAATAATTTTTTAATTAGGTACCTATGCTATAGGTATCAAGGTGAAAAATAGGCGATAATCCCAATCCTTTCGTTAATGTTTTTTTTATAATTTTTTTTGCAAAGCCTATTTGGCCAACTTGATTAGAGCGTAGATTTTCAACCACTATTTGAGCTAATTATGCATTAAATTTACCATAATTTTTGGCTACCTACGTGTATTATCGTAGCCTGCTGAACAAAGCTAATCTGTTTACGTTCTAAAAGCATCATAATACTTTTATTCTACCCGATTGTATATACGTAGGTTGTAATAATTCTACCTATTCATAAGTGAACTGATAGACGTTTCAAAAAGTTTAAGCCGCTCAAAAAAAAACGAAAATCGATGATTTACTTACTGAAAAAATAATAAAACTATGAAAGACATGTGGTTTTACTTCGCGAGCAATCAATGGAAACTTTCGACCTATTTTTCTTTACTTTGTGTTATCAACCACAAATTAAGATAGCCTACGTTACCATCCGAGACGAAAAATTATGAAACACGTCGTATAGGTAATTTCCCAATTTATAAGATAGGCCTACTCCAGTCTCACCGAATTATTCACTGAATGTTCCATCGATTTGAGGAGAAAAAGGTACCCAGCGATAACTTATCAGGATGCAGCTATATTTTCAAATCATATCGTAGATATTCTTCAAAAAAGAAAGAGGTACGTATGTACTTTTGTAGGAATTTTGTAACTCCTGAAAGATTACTTTTCGAGTTTTGATGGAGATTTTTTCACAACCTCATCCTCCTTTTGGCTTTCCTTGTGTTGAGCCACTTAGAAAATAATCGATGACGCTACCTACTGAAGTGCTATCATTTTGTACCTCCAATTGACTCTCCATTAATTACGAATAACTGGTAGTCTGCTAGACCTACTTTGAAGAAGGAACACAGAACAGATAAAAAACAATATGCGCTGAATTCCGTATAAGAGCATAATGAGACTACTTAGTACCTCCGTACCTGAGTTATTATTCTATTAGACGAAAAAATATGAAAAATCTAGAGCTTTCCATTAATACGTTCGTCAGTAGGTATGAAGTTCAAAAAGCCAACTGTTGGCCTACTCTCCGAGTAATCCTTTCTTATATTTATTAGCCCACAAGAACATCGTGGTTTGTTTTTTTTGTTTTTTTTTTCAGCGAATCGCGTAGGCTACGTTATTTTAATCTACACCTTTATTTGCAACCACGCCAAATAGAATCTACAAATTTTTTGAATATTGTTATTCTATGTCCCACATTCAATCATGTGCCTTAACTAGTGCCAACACAATCGTTATGGTATACTAACAGGTACACTTGCGAAGAAAATATGAAAAATCAGATTTACGACAGGTCTATTCTTGAAATTAGAGGCCTAATTATCAGGCTACCGTCCGTTAGGCTTCCAAATAAACCCTTTTCAAACTGCCTGCCGTGATCGTCAGCATCGAAAAATTCTGCGTGGCGTTGAAAACTTAATCATTAGGCTAAACGTTTAATGATCTCGTCGCAACGTGTCAAGAAAAGGTGAGCACAGCCCGCATCCCAGTTAAAGTATACCACCTACTCGACAATGTGAAGCAACCCTTTTCGCCATACTGTACTTTTTGGTTGTTGAATTTGTACCCTCAAAACCGGACAATACAGGAAGACCGTAATATTATACCGTTGGGTAAAATTTCGGTTCAAACGTAATATTCTACACGTATGCAGGATGTGTATGAAGAAACGGATCTGCGTCGAAGTGTTTCGCCCAATTTACTGCATATGCAGGGTGGACAAGGCGTTTGCGGTGGTCGTACAGGTGTTTCCAGTCGCCGTCGAATGAATTATCACCGTGCTAATTCCAGTGCCGGAGCCGGTAATGTCGTTAACGCAGACCGCAGATGTAATTTCGGGTCAATCTGGATCGTAGGTGCAGTCGACATGAGCAATAAATGCCACCGACAACAAAATCGACGTCGACAAACTGCCTTGCACGATTGCTAACAAATACGAGGTATCGCTGACCCTGAAAAAAGTAGAACGAACTCTTTTATACAGCACGTGGCAGCAGCTCCCTTCAAAAATGCACATTTTCAACGAACAAAAAGATCAACGTACTCTCAAAATTGAAAAAAGTTGGTAGCCTATAGCTAGATCGAAAAATAATGATTGCCAATACCGTAATTAATTTTATAGCTGTTGATTGAAGATTACCTATAGGTACGTATTTTAGTTGAGCCCAACTTCATTGGCATAGGTACCTATTTCGACGTACCTAATTATTTTGCCATATACATCGTAAAAATGCGTAATTTGTAAGTTTTTATCAATTTTTTGGACATATTTTTGCGAATATTTGGCCATTTTTTGGCGTTTTCGAAAATATTTTGTTGTTTAGCGATGTAAACAATGAAAATTATCGATTGTTTAAGTTTCATCGAATAAGTATTTTATATCGTATCGCATTGCGGAAAAAAAAATTAAATTAAGGACGCAATATTCCTACAATCTCCTGCGCGCCTGGCGGGCGAGCAGGAAACTCGTCTACCGAAGCAATGTAGGCGGACAAGGACTGGGCTGAGGAGACAGGAGGTCGCCATGAGTCATTGTCAGATCTAGGTGCGTGAAAGGTGTGCGACAACGAGATATTTTATAGTCCTTTGAACGTTAAACACATTATTACATAGGTGCCTTCGACTGTAGTGACTCTGCCACTACACGCAGTATTTCTGTTCCCGATTTATTTCATCTTTTTTTTATCATCTATTAACTTTCATGTTTGGGTACTGTGTTGTTAGCTTCAAAAATACCGCATGTTAGTACATACCCATTTTGATTTAGGGAATATTTTGAAAAATTTCACACTTTAAGGGCATATTTTTGATATATTTAGACATCGATAAAGGAATAACTATGTGAATATTTCACACTTTATACAATACAAAAAAAAGCTGACAGCTACATATTTATATATACTTTCTACATGCACTTTCGAATAACTGAATTAATTCGGAGTGTATACCGTACGTATGCGTCGTACTAACCTGCCTCCGGGAATAGTTATTTGAACGGATGGTGGGGTTGTAAATAATTTTCCCTTGAATTACACTCATGATTACCTATTGACCTCCTAATTTCATCCACTGGTCTCGGCATTTGAAGGCCAGTTGAAATGTTGTGTAGGTATATAATATTTTGGAGACCAAATTGCATATAGGCATCTATTATACAAGGTGTCCCAGTTTCTCTCCCTGAGAAAACGTTCAGACAAAAAAATAAGTTCTCTTCACATATTATACTCTTTCTTCAAAATTACTCAAGTCAAAAATCAATAAAAAAAGATAAGAGGATACATTTCAGAAAAAAAAATTGAAATTCCTGCTTATTCAGCTTGATTGAGTGGAGACTACTCAATTGTCTGAAACAGTAGAAAGTATGTGTGTAAAAAAAGTTGCATAGCACTAGTTGAAAGGCAGTTTTGTAAAAACATGTTTTGCAACTTGTTTTACACACATACTTTTTATCCTTTAGAAAATCTACTTATTACTCTTGGAGCGGTATTATTAGCCCCTAGGGTTGGGAGTGGGTACGTTTATTGTTTCATGACTTCAGGAAAATTTAGGCACCAATAACTCAAATTCATATATATAGATAGATAGATAGATAAATACCTAGACAGATAGATCGATAGATAGATGTAAGTCTATTTCTTGTACCCACGGTACAGGTCGCAATTTTTATCAGATAATCACAAAATTTGGTATGTACATTTATACTAAGCCAAAAACCGGACCTATTGATTTTGATGCGGATTGACAGGACGGTTCTTCACACACCACTATTTTTGTTTTTATATAGGTCATTAAATGAGGAATTTTGGAATCATACGTACAAAATTTGAAATAAACAATCATTAAAATTTATTTTAGCATGTTACCAATTTTGGTGTGGATTGACCAAATGGTGATTCCGTTAAAGATTTTTTTCACTTCTTTTTTTTTAATTTGCATGAAATTTTCTTTTTACAAAAATTAACCAAATACTAATGTTTTCTTTTTTTTTATTTCATAATTTTATTATATTTCATTGGTTTTATTCTAAATTATATGATGATATACCATACTTTATTATCTTAATTTATTTTTCATTTTTTCAAGAAAAATACTTTTATATTTCACATTGTCTAATATTTTTTCAGCAGCTAACATATTTTGTACAATCATAACATACCACTAACGCATATAAACTTATAGACAATTAATGTGACCATCAAAATTCATAATTCTTTCTCTGAAAACCTACTTTTTCTATTGAGACTTGCTGCTCTAGAATTTTTTTCTGTTTCAGACGGTTGAGTGTAATTTCCACTCAATCAAGGTGAATAAACAGAAAATTTAACTTCATTTTTTCATTATTTTTTTCTGAAATTTACACTTTTATTTTTTTCCACTGGGCCCATATCTCGGTCAATTTTGAAAAGAAAACATTATATGATAAGAGAACTAATTTTTTTGTCTGACTGAGTTTTATCATACCCTTATGAAATAGGAAGAGAAACTGGGACACCCTGTATACTGTGGAATGGAATCTAGCTACACATACTGAGAAAATGGTTTGGTTGCAGATCCCACAGACGAGAACTAGCTATAGTTCAGTTATAGTTGTGAGTGGCAACACTCGCAACCAACAAGCTGCATATTTATATTAAAAAATTTAGTTTTTGGTGCCTGTGATGGTATAGTTGTTACAAAAAGATACAAGACACATGTATTATTTCTGTATGATGTATATTTTATATATACCTACACAAAAATATCAAGATGTAGTAAATTGTACAAGAGAAGAATAGGTAATCAATCAGGCTTGGAACAAAGGGTATGTATTCGAGAGAATTGTACATTGGTGTTGTGGGAGATATAAAGTGTGATTGGTTAATAGAATCTACGTAATTCAGAGTAAGCCAATAGAGAAACATACTTATGACATAAGTTGGTGTAGTTATAATTTTAAGAAGAATTTGGACTACTACAGAGTTGTCTTTTACATTCATAGAATAAATTACATCATGGTGTTTAGTATGAAAACATTGTATTAGTGAGAAAATGTGACTTCAAGAGACAGGTCTTGACAAGTTTCAATGACGTGATCAAGACAGAATGTTAGAATGAAGTTATAGATGAAATGGATTTGTTGAGATATTATCATTAGAATACGAGATATATAAAAAGGATATTAAATAAAGAAATGATATGAAATTATTATTAAAGTGCCAAAATTTTCCACCCCGGATCATTTCATTAGATCTAAATTAATGTAATATTACGGATTTTCACAAAAAACCTCCATAAAAATAGTTGGTATCTGATAAAAATAAAAATAAAATTATCTAATTATTGATTTGTTTTTTTTTTTTTTCGTTTAGGTTTTTTTTTTTTTTGAAAACTGGGTTTGAAACATTTTTCATTTTCTCTGAGAAACATCGGCACAAAAATGTTTCATTCGTCCTTCTTTCGCCTCCGGCTACCGTAATATAGTACTTCGATGCCTCGTACTTATAGTTAGTAAACACAAAAAATTTTCAATTCACTAGGCTCCTAATAAAAATTTCAAAAAAGCAGATAAAATGGGAAATACTATTCGGGCATAAGTAAAATGTCGAGCTTAATGGCGAAATAGTAGAAATTGTAACCTAACCTCTAGGAAAGTGGTACGGTAAATTAATAACGAGTAGAAGCTTATCGTATAATGCGAGACGTTTTTACACAGACCAACTGAAAGTTTAACGACGACCTAAGTATTTTATAAACGAGCGTGAAATTAGGGCGAAAAATGATAATTTGTGGTGTATAAAAAAATATACCCTCAAATTAATTTAACAAATCGTTTACACCGTTTTGAAACGATGATACCTCCTCGATAAGGTATAGGAAAAGGTGAAAAAAAAAAGAGCGAGTTTATCTTCATAATTGTAGCACTGTGTTTCCACAATTTTCGAAATTATATGGAATTAATGTACGTTTTGGTCGCTTCTCAAAATCGGATATTAATGGTGTTTTTTGATTAGATATGAATGAAAATGGAAATCGATTCCGTCGGAAACGGAAAAGGGTCGAAAGAACAGACCTACGGAGAACGAAACCGTTCTGGAAACCATTATCTTCGCTACGTCGCTCATTGATGGAAGTGCTTTAAGTTTCACAAAAAAATGTAATCTAATGACAAAATTCCTCCCCTCTCTTCGCCTCAATCAATTATAAGAAAAAAAGTGAGGAATTTAACTTAAAATTCAACAAAAAAGAAAAAGATCTTTTTAATTTCGGGTGAGTGGTTATTTTTTCTCACCTAACGAAGTCACCTCGCAAAATGTTGATTAATTTTCGGTGGAAAAGGGAGAAAATAAAAAAAATCAAGAAAATATCAAGCTCTGAAATAAATGTTAGTTTTCTCATTTATCTCGTTGTAAATATAATGAATATAAGAGGGGTTTCATGGCAAAACTAGTCATTCAGTTCTAATATGTATTGGCAGTGGGTTAATTTAAACGGATGGTAGGGGGATAGCTTCTGTGGAATATCCATCAGTTCGTCCCTCTTCCCCGAAAATGAAAATAAGTGCAGTATCGTTTGCATCTGCTAATTATATCGCCATGTTTCACCTATTCGGAAATTTGTGGAAGCTGAAAATATTACGGTATTTTGTTAGACTGCCAAAAATTGTGAATATTCATCTTGAAAAGAGACAAACCGCGGTCGCAGAATTTTCTTTCGTCTTAGCCAGTACTATCACCAGCTCAGCTGATTAACGTTTCAGTTATCACCAATTAAAAATAACAATTTTTCAAAATTCAAAACATAACAATTATGCTTTCAATTTAAGAATATGCAACTTTTCGTACATCGATTTTTTTCTTGCTCCATCGAGTTCTATCCCCGCAATATTCTCACTTGAAAAACAAAGTTCAGACACCCTGTATATTTGTATGATTTTGTATCAACATGATTATATCAATACAGAATCAATACGATTATTTCTCTTGATAAAACGTTATAGTATGTGATTACAGCAGTGCAGGCCTTCAAGCTATTGAAGGACACCACTGAGCATATTTCCCACATTGCATGGCTGAGGGATATTAGTGGAGAATTTTGGTATCCGATTCGTGTTGGTACGCGTTTTCTGGTACCTATGTTAGCTCAACTGAATACAAAAAGTGGTATTTTTGAGGCTCACTTTTAGAGAATGGGGAGCGTCCATGAAAAGCAAGAAGAATCTGTTTTCTTGCAAATTTAATCATAAGCTTAAATTCTTTCGAATGGGACTACATTCACGCTGCAGTTGATATTTCGCTACAAAACAGCAAAAAAACAAATTTAGGAGGGCACATTTTCCATTAGCCCTACCAAATCAAACCGGTTTGGGTTGAGACTTTTAGTATGTTATTTAAAACGCCCATTCCTAAAGATTTGTTTTACAGAAAAAGCTATGGAATAAAAGTTATTACTTAATTTATTGTGGTATGCCAAATGGGGCCAATTTGACAATTCCCTTTCAGTCCCCATACCATCTTTAACCCAATGAACACACACCAAAAAACCTAAGTATTAACCATCTACACTGGATGGTGCCCATAGAATCAGTACCACCCAAGCCGCACAGCCTCCCAGGAAATTGTAGAACTCAAATTTAGACCATGCTGATTATGTTTAGAAGACCAAAAATTTTGGCTATGTACCTTGGATTAACTCACTTAGATGTCTAGATAATTAATTTCAAGCCATGCCTAAGAATAACACCACCAGTGGCCATTGCCATTGAAGAAATTCAAACAGCCATGACTGAAATATTACACAGTGTATTGATAAAAATTCTAACGCAGCAAGCTCCGCTAGAAAAAGTAGGTTTTTGAGAGAAATAATTGTGAATTTTGATAGTCACATTAATTGTCATGTACGTTTATATGTGTTAATGGTATGTTATGATCGCATGAAATGTATTAGCTGCTGACAAAATATTAGACAATGTGAAATATGAAAACAGTTTTTCTTGAAAAAATGAAAAATAAATTAAGATGATAAAGTATGGTACCTACATCATCATATAATTTAAAATAAAACCAATGAAATATATAAAATTATGAAATAAAAAAAAAGGAAAACATGAGCATGTGGTTAATTTTTGTAAAAAAAAAGTTCATGCAAATTAAAAAAAAAAAAAAGTCTTTAAAGTCTTTACTAAAATTACCATTTAGTCAATCCGCACCAAAATTGGTAGCATGCTAAAATGAATTTTATTGAATATTTATTTCATATTTCGTACATGTGGTTTTAAAATTCCATATTTCATAACCAATATAAAAACAGGAAGTACCGTTAAGTTGATCCACACCAAAATTAGCAGTACCTATGCTACAATAAAATATAATAAATATTTGTTTCAAACTTTGTACATATTGTTCCAAAATTAAGCATTTTGTGGCCAATACAAAAAAAATAGTGGGACCAGAAGTACCATCTGGTCAATCCCTGCCAAAATTGGTAGTGTACTACAACAAATTATGAAGAATTTCACGTTTACTGATGCGAAATTGAGCATTTTATAGCCAAAATAAAAACAAAAATGGTGGTACAGGAAGAATTATCTGGCTCATCTACACCAAAATCAATAGGTCTGGTCCTTGGCTTAATATAAAGGTACGTACCAAATTTTATGTTTATCTGATAAAAAATGTGACCTGTATCGAGGGAACTAGAAATGAACTTATATTTATCTATCTTTTCAGTTATTGATGCCAAAATTTTCCCGAGATTGTGAAACAAAAAACGTACCCACCTACAACCCTGGGGGGCAAAACCGCACCAATTGTAATAAGTAAATTTTCTAAAGAAAACCTACTTAAAAAAAAAACATTATTGCACGTAACATAACACAAGATAAAATTTAAAAGTGTTCTTGTCTGAACGAATAGAAAATGGTGTGTGACAAACAGATCAACAAGTGAATGCATAGAAATGAGATTTAGAAAGCTATTCATCAGTAAAAATAGAGAAGGGGAAAGAAAAAACCAGTTATAAAATAGTGGGAGTATGAATTTTTTTATCAACCACATACCTATGACGAAACCAAGGAAATGGGGTGAGGATTTGATCGAGGCGAAAAAACGAAAAAAATAAATTGCCTAGGTAATACAAATTGCATACCTTGGCATATTTAAGGCAGAGACTTTTAATTTTAATTTTGAATAATGTTGATTATAATTCTGCTGTACGCCAAATGCGTCCTTATATACTAGGCTGTTTCCCTCAGACTACCTATATTTTGTACGTCTATTCAACTCAAAAGATCAGACATTTTTATCATAAGAAAAATTTTAATTGTCACTGTAGTTTGAGGTATTTCGTAAATGTGTCATCTTTTCCAAGTTTTATGGTACCCGCAAGATCACCAAAATGAACTGGTAAATGGTTAAAACTTTTAAAACAAAAATGTGGAATCTCTCACTGTCAAGTATGTAACAAATTTAATTTTCATCTGTCCTGTTTTTTTTTTGGTTTTTTTTTTTTTACATTTCGCCCTTTTAGCTCAGTATCTGTTCTCATATTTTTGGAAAATAGATTCATAAATAACAGCTCTTAGCACATCGTACGGCGAAAACTTTCAAACAAACTTAAAAAGGAATGCGATCCAACAGTTTGCTGGAGTCAATGACTCGCCTCTCACACCTTCAAAATAAATATACCGAGGAAAAATTAAATTAGGCTTTCGTAGCTTTAGTAACGGTTCTTCCTCTTTTTGTTTTTTCACTGTAAAAACCATAATTTTACGCAATCCCGGCGATGCCTATGGGTTGTAAAGTGACGAAAGGGTGTGTATTTTTTCAGAATTGAATTCATGAAATGAACAAAAAGAAAACGAGATACCATTATACTACAATATTTACGGGTACCTAAGGTAGTGCACGTTTAAATTTGTATATTTGCAATCTTACATCTCGCCTTTTTGCAGATAATTTTGAAGAAAAAAAATTATCTATTACAGAAACCTCGATAAGAATAATTTACTAGAATACCCACGTATATTTCTCTACTATTCGCTACTGTATTTGAACAGACACCAACCAATTTCTTCAAAAATTGACGCTGGAAGGCCTTTCTCCTTTTCACTTCTTCACCTTAAATAAGAATTAGCTTTGATACGAGTCATCGAGACGCTGTTTATACAGGGTGCTTCATGAAATGTTCCCCAAACTTGGAATACGGATACGAGCGAATATGACTGAAACAAAACTTCTTCGATATCCTTTATCTTCAGTATTTATTTTCAAACTTTTGGTAGACAGACGGGCTGCAAAGTCTAAAAATTTGGAACTATCCAATTGTCTATATTGGGAAGTCTGGTTTTGTGAAGAAAACAAACGGTTGGCTTCGTCATGTAGGTGCGCTACATGTACGACTAAAAAGCTGACATGAAACAATTTCAAACCATTGAAGTATGAAAGACTGCGTATGCTTGACACGAAGCCACTACCAAGAAGTCCACCTTTTTAGCTATTTCAATTTTGAAGATAGGGCAAATCGTATGAGGAAGTTCTTAGTCGCATTTGGTTCTATCCATATTTCAGGTTTGATGAACGTTTCATGAAGCACCCTGTATAATAGGCTACGTAGTTGCAGAAATGTTTTGATTGTCCAATCGTTTGTAAGAATGCGCGACAGGAATGAAAAGCTAGGCCACGACGATAATTTAGGAATTGAAAATTATTCGAATGCTTTCAAGGTCAAGTTGTACGAAAATAATATTATATATTTAGAAAGGATAGCCTTTATCAAATTGAAAAAATTATTCTCATTGGTGAAGGCGCTAAAATTTGATAGTCCGGACGCTTGTGGTATTGTGAGCGAAAAATACGGTACAATCATAAAATTTTGACGAATATAAAAATGTTTTTCTTCATTTTCAATCATATAAGACACGAGAGAATTGGAAATGTTTGAGTTTCAGTTTAAAGGTCGTACGTCCGTTTGAATAGCAATGGTCACGTTTCGCATTCGATTCCGCACCCATAGACGAGCGCGAGTATTAGCAATAAAAATTTGGAATGGCAGATAAATTTTGAACGACGACAAGATTGTTTCCAGGAAACTGAGCCATAAAGCACAACTGCGTTATGTCTACTCTGCGACGTCGCGTCGGTCTGGCTGGAAAAATTTTGTCTCGACTGTTGAAATCCACCTTATGAACCGTATCATCGAAAGTAGCCTCCGAGATTACAGCCTAACTCTTTGTAATATACATTCGTCAATACGGTTGGTAGAAAACCTGCTCATAAAAATTGCATCTAGATTTTTTTTAGTACTGTAACTAATGAAAATGTTGTTTTTTAAAGCATTTTGAAAATCATTTTTTTACCTTCGATGTAAATACAGAATATCGTAGCTGTACGAAAGATTTCAGATTTTTTACGCGAGGTCAACTCATCAGAAAGGTGGAAATAGTATCCATAAAGGAAACATAAGCAGTAAATCGTGTAATCAATGCAGGTTGTTGAATATCCTCACAGCGAGTTGAAGTAGTTTCGAAGGTAGACGGCAATGACTGTACAAGATTTGAGGCAAATATCTAACTCAACTTATAATTTGAGATACGATAGGTATTTATAAGTAGATACAGTCGATGGTACCGTCTACTTGATACGAGTGAACGTGAACCTCCAATAAACACTTACCTTGCACAAGAGCTTACCTATAGACGGAGTAGTTTGTTAACATTGGAAAAGATTACAATATTTATCTTACAGGGAGTTTTTATGTGTTGGATCGTTTTAAGGTTTTTACCAACCCTCCCAAATGAATCACCAGATTTGTCAAGTTAGCGATTGTAATCAAAAATAATTTCAAATTAGCCTAATGCAAGGTGGGGTTGCCAAAATCATACCCATTCCTAAATCGTACTACTGCTGATATTCAAAATAATAAAGAAGTCAATTATTATTAATCCAAGTCGTGAATTATGAAACGAAATACAACTAACTACAAGAGAATCAAAGATTTTCTCAATTCCTTTTCCCCGTTTGTACAACCTTAAGGAAAAAAACATACCCAAGGACAAAAAATTTTTCCATGTTGTTTTAATAGGTTTGGACTATAAAAAAATTGTTTCAGCTCAAAATTGTTAATTTAATTGAATTTTGAAACTTTTTTTATCATTTTTTCAAACAATTTTATTTAAAATTTTAGTTTGAAGATGGAAAATTTAAGTATTATTGGAAGCGAACAATGTTTCTTAAACTGTACCTCTGATAAATTTCTTAAATCATACCTAGTTTTATAATGAAAGTTAAACCGTTTCCCAAATCATACCACTGATAAGGGTGATGAGTTTCCTAAATCATACCACTTTTTCTTCTTATGTGTTTCAAAACATTGCTATTTATTTATTAAAAATATCCTAAAAATATGGTAAAAAATAAAATAAATAAAATAAATAAAATAAAACTAACATCAAAAACAGAAAAATGCTGAGGTATAAAAATGAAACAAATGTCACATGTATAATTTGAAAACTGGCATTGTTGCGGAAGATATTCTTACATTTAGAATATTTCAACAAATGATGAGATAAAATCTTCTTGTCTTATCTCTTTATCTTAATTCAAATTCAATTATTACATTACATTTAATTACCACTATACTTATTTTATTTACAATATTTGAAACCTGGTACATCAACTAGATTTTCTTCAATTTTTAACTTCGGTTTTTTTTTTTTTTTTTTTTGGTCGGAGTGGACTTTTATTTATTCTTTTTTTAAAAATGCATTTTTTACAACACTTGTTTATAAACTTCATTTTTATACGCACCTTGACGATGTATAAAACAGGTAATTTTAGAACCATTTAAGACCAACGTATAAAGTATTTACTTTATAGTTACATAGTCTTTACTTTATACACCGCCTTGGGCGCATGCGTCACTTTTATACACTGGTATAAACTATTTACTACTAAACATAGCCTAACATCCTTCTTTTTTTTTTGTAAAAGTTTTTCCACTGTAGGGATTTGAATCTCAGCCAACTATTTTCAGAGGCCATCACCACAGCCACCATGCCATGAGAATTAATTGAAATATTAAGGATAATAAACTTTTGTATGTTTCCCACTTTCAAAAATACTTATTTCAATTCTTTTTTGTTTGCTGAAGGAAAGGGTCTGTTGCAAAAAATAGTGTGTGACACAGGTGTATGTAATAGCTGATTTATACTCGTGTGATTTGCATCGCTCGCCTTCGCCTCGTGCTGCAAAAATCATATTCGGATCAAAAACACCTACTTTATACACTTGTATCATAAATAACTAATTTCTTTTGCTTTCTTCATAATTATGGTGGAAAGTCAGATGAAGTGGATTATATCATTGTTCTTCTTTTTTAAATCAAGGAGCATTTTTCTAATGCATTCGACGTATGAGATTTTAAGTGAATTGAGTTTGTTTTTTTTTTTTACAATAAAAACATTACAAGACGTTATTGTATTTTTATACTGCCACAAGTGATCATGACGCTATAAGTGACAAAGTATTCTTAGCTTTTCAAAAGAACTGCGATAAAAATTTTGCATTGTGTCATTTTAATTTTAACTTTTTTGTTTTGTTCGACAAGCTTTTTTGTGTCTTTTAGCAAACATATAACTATACCACAATTCCAAAACGGATAGTGTACAGAAACATTGATTTCGAAAACACAATATCTAAAAATGTTGCAGCTTTTCATTGTTCTATTCGTAGGAAACGATATAAATTATTATTTCCGAAAACAATAGAATTTACGCTTTATTTTCGGGTTCGAAAATTTGAATTCGAAAATTGTTCTTCAAGTTGATTACATTTATCCACCATTTTATGTGAAAATATTTTGGGACACAGAGACGGACACATTGTCTGACATTTATGTCTTTTTTAAATACCTCGCTGGCTTTTTATAGACTTTATGTCGTATATATTAATTTTTTGTACAGTTGAATAGAGGTCAGCCTTCTGGTTCCAATGACATAATTTTACATACTAAGCCTACTATTTAAAGCAATGTCGTGGGAAAGTGAAATTGGTCATTTTAGAAATGGAAAATAAATTTTAAATGGTGGATTCCTCAGTGAAAACCTGCAATAAAAAGAGAAAAAAAGAAAGAAATAAAGAGAGGCCAAATAGATTCCAACGGATTCGAAGATACGCCAGCTAACTGCACGTTGTGTCACTTAAAAAGATGTCGGAGACGAATATTTCGTCGTAAAAAGTTCGCATTAAAGCAAATTACGCGACCAAATGACGGCGAAGGTGGAAAGGAAGGGGGTGGGGGAGATAAACCACATCATGCGCGGGCAATGGTAAAATCGCGGCTCAAAAGCGATATTAAGAAGCCGACGAGTATAATTTCGCGATGATGCCATAAAATTTTCGAAAAACCGAAAAAAAAGAAAAGAAAGAAGTTATATTATTGTGCGTTTACAAATGGACAAGCACGTGTTACAACCCCAAACAACCAACCCCTTGAAAAACGATGAGACGCAGAACTCGACTAACAGCGAATTTATACGCTTCGCAGCATATCACCGTAAATAAATTGTCTTTTTTTTTTTTGCACAGAAACAGTGTTCTTGTCATGGCGCCAGCACTAGGCCACGGGAAAAAAAAAAAAAAAAAAAAAAACCCTTTCGTGAAAATGTTTTTCATTGTACGAGTGTACAGTTTTAGTCGTCGAATGGGGATGTTTAATATGTTTCGTACGTAGGTAACACTCGAGCTACATTTTGGTAGACGCTCATCATTGCAGCCATTATGGGGTTTGTATTCTGATCATGAATTTTACGCCTATACTTACTGGTCAACATGCATAATCATCCATAAGGAGCGAGTCAGTAAGATGATATTTAGGCCACCGGCTACGATCCAAAAGCAGGTTAATATGGAAGCGACGTGTAATGTCGGTCCCAGAAATCGAAACATCGAATCTGGTCCACAAGATGGCTGCCGATATCCTCCGAAGCCACGACTGGTGTGAATGCAGGCAGCTGCGAACACACGAATTGTAAATAATAAAAACTTTAAAAAATTCTGTCAACCAAGCTCCACCAGTAAAGTACATTTTAATTAATCATAAGACCATTAACTGAAATCACTAACTCAGTGTGGTGAGGTGGTTGGGGTATATTTTTTTCAGAACACGAGTTCCAAAAAATTTTTTCTCCCAAATACTGCATTCCTAATTGTGGGAATCGCCATACCTTGTCCTATATAAAATACATTTGCCAGTTATAGCCGGCATTGAGTTGGTTGTGTGGTTAATTTCACCGCTTTTAGCTGTCGAATATATATGTCCCAGGTTTGATTCCCCAAAACTGACAAAACTTATATCTGGTGGCCCTTGATATATGCTGGACATGCATATACCCTAGTGATGCATGGTGAAACTCACAACTCTCCTTCTTAACTTAAGTTTCCAATAAATGGCACCCTATATAGTGGAAATATAACCCATATAGGTGGTGTAAGCCTGTGTGTATGAGTATAAGAGGCATTTTGGAGTCCACTCAACTTTCACAGCATCTAATATCATTCAACTAATGTTGAGTCTCTCTAGGGGGGGAGTGTGTGGGAACTGCCTTA
Source organism: Ericerus pela (assembly GCA_011428145.1). NCBI lineage: Eukaryota > Metazoa > Arthropoda > Insecta > Hemiptera > Coccidae > Ericerus > Ericerus pela. The sequence goes on from WOFM01000332.1 coordinate 286,075, forward strand.
CCTTGTCCCTATATAAAATACATTTGCCAGTTATAGCTGGAAATGAGATGACTGTATGGTCAAGTTCACCACTTTTAGCTAGCAAGTATGCAGGTCCAGGTTCAATTCCCCAACCTGATAAAACCTTCACTAATAAATTTTACTCCAAATTTATTTATTTCAAAAAGAGAAAAAAAGTTCCAAATTTATTTTTGCAAAAAAAAATAATTTTAAAATAAATAAAATATCTCTTCCCAAAACAACTTGTTAGTAAAATTATTAATGCTTACCAAAGAAAACACTTAAGACCTGCCTCTAGCTTTTGTTGCTGAGTTTCCAGTAATGTAATTTTTTTCTCAAAAAATATTCATATTATATAGTGTGACGGTTATATATCGCAACAGAACAATCAAATACATAAGTTGGTTAAAAGAGTGTATTAGATAGTACCTTTATAAAACATTAACTGTAATAAACATCAAGAATTAAAAGAATAAGTAAGATTGTAACAAAGTAATCAAAAGGAAAACTAGATTGACGTAGAATAAATGTAAGAGTACAAAACATGAGGTTATATAGTATTTTGATTATAAGTAAAAAGAAGAGGTTCAAGCGCATTTACAAAGTGTTTGAGAAGGGTTTTAATCTTATTGGTTAATATAAATGTATGAACATAAAGTATGACCAATGGTCTCATAAGAATATGACATAAAGTAGATGTTCACAAATAAATTAATAGAAATTGGTATATATGCAAGATTGCAAAAATAGTGTAAACAAGAAATGAGTTCATAGATTATGAGTAAACACAGTAACTGTTTATGTAGGAAATGATGTCATCAAGCAAGTCTTGACTTCTAGAAATGGTGTGAGAATTAATGAATGGAATAATAAGAGAAAATAGGTTGAAAGTAATGATGATAATAATGATGATGATTATTAGTAATATGAATTTAGGAAGTATTATGAATGATATGAAAATATCGTTACATAAATACCCTGGTAGTTTGAAATTCAATGTTTAGTAAAAACATGAATTTGGAAGTAAAGGATAAGTTGGATCATTTGGATATAAAATATGATTTTTAACATAATATTCATAAAATATTGTAATTTATATAACATAATATTCATCCAATTGATATATATCATAATTCAAAATTTATAAAACTTATTTTGAATTTATATGAATTTAGGAAGTATTATGAACAATACGAAAATAAAAATATCGTTACATATAGGAAGTAAATCTCAAGAAATTGCAGCAAAAAAGTTTGAAAATAAATTGTAATACTTCCTGTAGGTTTAGAAAAGCTAAGGACCGAAGTATATATTTTGTATCTCTGGCTACGCCACTAATTCACAGTGATGAGAAAAATTTGTCTTAGTTTTGGGGGTCTTGACATTAATCTTACAGAAAAAGCCAAGACCAAGGTTCGAAATTGCAAGAACAAAAACAAATGCATAATTTGTAAAATAATATGAAAAAATTGTAAAATATTCGTCATCTTGCTACCGAAGCCTTTAAATAATTTGCAATATAGTATCATATTTGATCATTAACTGGTGTTTCTGCGAATTTAAAATTCTCGAGTAAAAGGACGTGAATGGTAAGTTTGTATTCATAAATAAGTTTTTAGCAAAAATGTTGAACTCAAGATTAAAACAAACGTTAGGTAACAACCTAACTGCGTGAAACGAAGACCAAGACCAACGGTGCAAGATCAAGAATACCACTGCAAGACCAAGATGGAGAACAGAATTATCATGGTCTAGGTGTTGGTATTTTTTTTACTAGGCAGTCAAATACGAGTAGGCACTTTTTTACTGAACCTATAGTTGAGAAAGCAGACTAAAAATGAATAAAAATAGGTTGTTAAAAAACGTCTCAGCTCACTAAAGTATAATTCAGGTAAAAAACAACACCACCTCTGATAAGTAGAGTAATAAACTCAAAATAAAAAAGTCTAGAAAACTTTTTTTCAAACCGGTTTTCAAGACAAACTGTTATTTAAATATTGTTTCAGTTACTCAGTTTATGCCTGGATTTAAAACCAAATGACTGTATTGAGCACTCGTCAAAACCAATAAGCTTATACGTCCAGAAGTGATGGAGTCATTCGATATGTTTAAATTTCTTCGCCACACCTTACGTTCGTGCCGAAAACTTATTCAAAAAAACAAAGCGTTGGTAATTCGCAACACTGAATTCATTTTTCGATACAATTTCCAACCAAACAGCAGAGATACCTATCAACATTTTCACGACATAATAAATGGTCATCTGAAAAGAAATGTTCGTCGTATAGGAGGTCGTTAGTTTATTTCCGTGCGTCTGTCGCACAGACAATTTATTTTCCAACGCGATACCAACATTCGATAGAAAACGTTCAAGGAAAAGCGTGTACGAACTTCTTTCATAGCTCCATATTTAGTTTTTGACAGCTTGGACGACACTCGGTGAGTGTGTAGCCATCTAGGTCAACGATTTTTAATTATTATGCAAGTTATAGAACGCAATAGACTAATATAGAAATGCGAACGCAGAAAGGGGTTGCGTGCAAAAATATATTTTATGGGTATTAAAAATTGTTTTCCAGTACCTAACTTAAAAACGTATTGGAAAACAATTAAAAACCTGCTGCATTTTAAAATTGGAATAAATATAAATCTACTAAACGAGTTGATGTGGGTATCGGAAAACGTGTCGTTATCGATTTTGCTTTGGTCTTTCAAAGTCAAAAAGTTATTCAATAGCGGCGACCCTAAGGAAAAAATCGCAGATACAATACGTTCGCAAAGGTCCGTTTTGAAAAGAAGATGCAGGAATTAGTAATTTTTTATGGGACTACGAAGGGCGAAAAAACTTCTTTTTTTCGTGCAAACGGCCCAGGCTAATTTTATTGAGCTAATAGGGTAAATGTACCAAATTTGGAGTACATCAATTTGAAATTACAGATAAATTCAAAAAATCATTCTAAAATAAAAATTTTGACAGAATCGGGAACAAAGGTCCTTTACGTTGATATTTAGAATGTTAAAAAGTCAATGGAACAAATTTGTGAATTTATATGAATTATTTTGTCTCATGACTTAAAATAAAGAATTCCAAAAGGTGTTCTTAAAGTGGGGTTCCTAATATTGAGAACATAATATTATATTCCTGTATGTGTTCGGTATTTCAAATATGGTGTAGGCTATCTTCTATTCCAAATATTGGGTACTTACTTGCAAATTGATGAAAAACATTGAAATTAAATTCAGAAAAATTTATTTTTCTTTATTAAAAAAGTTATAAGTACCATTTAGGATGTTTTGATTCTATTTAAACATGCCTGAATAATTGTTACCTCACGTTATGAAAAATTGTAATAAATTCACAGAGAACAGAAACAAAAATTAACTAACAGGGAAAACTCATTTTACAATGGCGTATGTAAGGGAAGTCTTGGCGCTCAACCTTCACAAGTAGTGTTTTTTATGTCAGTTTTGGTGATTTTGTATTTGGTGGAGACCACTGTGAATGTGTGGACTCCCCTTACGACGGACCTACCAGCACGCTTGTCATTTTGGGTGTGTTCTTTTGACTTTTTTGGACGACAGATACAATAGAACAGTCTTATTAACTTTCCACTGTTTTTTATGGTAGACTGCACTAGGTAATGGTTTATGAGAAATAATGGTTGTAGGTACCTCATATTTGGAGCATACCTCATAATCGGTACATTTACCCTACCGATCAGATCCGCTACTGTTAGTTAGTATCCAAATTTCTACCCGGCCGCCGCCATTCATCTATTTTTCCTTATAAGATCATCTGGTTTATGGTGATTAGCTTTCAAAGAAGGTTCTATATTATACCTACTATACCGGTAAGACTACGGCGAAGGTAACCATATTCCTACTGGAGAGAATTGATGGCAAGACCAGATTATCTTTTTGATTTCAAACAATTTGTCATATTTCACCATAGGTACTAACCATATAGGGTGTCCCAGCTTTTCTTCCTATCCAGCGAGTGTATGATATATCTGGTTCAGGCAAAAAAAAAAAAAAAAAAATCACCACATAATTATGTTTTTTTTCAAAATTCGTCGAGTTATAGGACAGTGAAAAAAGATGAAAGGGTAAATTTCAACAAAAAAAAAAAACTTTTAGGCGTCCTGCTTAAATTATTATTCTCCTTGGTCGAGTCAAAATTGCATTTAACCGTCTAGAAAAAAATTATATGTGTGAAACAAGTTGCATAGCGCACGTTGGAAGGCAATTTCGTAAAAACATATTTTAGTGAAACTGCCTTTTAACGTGCGCTATGCAATTCGTTTTACACATATACTTTTTTTCAGACTGTTAAACGCAGCTTAAACTCGATCAAGGTAAATCAGCCGGACTTCTAAGTTTTTTTTTTGATTTGTTTTAAGTTTTTCTGAACTACGACTTTCATATTTTTCACAAGCCCATAACTCGCTTAATTTTAAAGCGAGAGCATAATGGGAAAATAATTTTTTTTATATGAACGAGTTCAATTATACCCTTGCGAAATGGGAAACTGGGATACCCTGTATATTACATTATTCGCGAAATATAATGAACATTTAGCTGTAGTTATCTGTAAGAAGACTAAATTTTTCATTCATATTTCAACAAAAGTGATTTTTATCCTTCACGTAGAACTCACGCTTCTATTTGTTGGGCTCAGAATTTTTTTCACTCCCAAGAAGAAATATGAGTAATCCCTCGCCCCGCATCAAAACAGTAAAAAAAAATTAGCCTAATTTAGGGTATCCATTTCCAGCGTTGCTGAAAACTCTTCGTTAACGTAAATTAAAATTCGTTAATGTTGTTAGAGTTTGATTATCTATTGGTTACTGAAAAACATGGCCTGCGTTTTTATTAAGGTAAATGTTCAGCCAGTCGAGACACACGAACGATTAATTTCAGGCTGCAGGTCTAATAACTTAATAATCCAATCGAGTGTGCATTTTCAGTTTAGCTGGAACGCAGGTGAACGTACGCATTTATTGGTGGGTGGGTGGGGGAAAGAAGTTCATCTGGAGGAGGCGTGTGCGAGAAGCGTCGCCACTACATCCGACAGCTTATTATAGATTTTACAAATCTCGTTAATCTCGCACTTAGTGCAGGACACGACTTATTAATCAATTTAAGGACGACATACGGGCTGTACGGTACCGGCGGTGGCCACGTATTTATTTGTTAACCATTTAGGTGATCGCAGGCGGTGCTCTGAATTTTCGAGGGCGAATTATATTATTAAGAGTAAAATCGACTTACCCGAGGCAATTACCGTTGCCAGTCCTGCGAATACACCCAATCCCAGATTAGTGACAGTACCTTTTTCCTCGATGCACGCTACACTACCCATAACCATCATTATGATACCGCAAACGATCTGCGAAAATACATGAATACATTGTAGGCTAACTGTGTCCCTCGGAAAGGTAGCTATATAAATACGGGAGGATACGCTAAAAACAAAACGTCTGTACAAACAAAAAAGAAAAAGAACATGAAAAAAAAAAAAGGATACGTTGCTTTTGAAACTGACTTAATCGTTGTTTAAGCTCGCATTGTAGAATTCGACTCGAGAGAATGGAAGTGGAGGAGAAAGTAAAAAAAGGTAGACTAGATTAAAAGACTTTGGCTCGTTACAAAAAGAAATATAAAACTTTCGAGTAACTTATTTTGCACGCGTCGAAATAAAGGGTGAAGAATATTTGTGCTGATATATAAGTACCATATTTTAAAAATAGCGTCCAGTCAAGAGTGGTTTTTCATTCGGACAAATTAGAATAGTTTTGATTTCTTTACTGATCGGCCAGTTTGGACGTCTAAAATGACGTACCAAAGTCACATTCCTCCGGCTGCGAGCGTCTCCAGATTTGGGGGTGAATATGCTCCCTGAAATTGTTTTTTACGTTTATCTCAACAAACATAGATTTCTTTCAAACAGTAATGAAGTATGAAAATATTTGGCTCTAAATCTCGTACGATTTCGAGTGCAGTTACTGCAATCGAAATATTTAATCATAGTGGTACATACAATTTGCTCTATATTGCTTGAAGTGTGCTTTTTATGCTCCGTCATTGGGAATATTAATAAAGGATGAGAGCCCCCACCCCCAAAAAAAAAAAAAATCTCTGAGGCGGGAACAGCTCCGTTAGAAAAAGTAAGTTTTCGAAAAATGTAAAATTAGATAGTCACTAAAAAGTTAAGTTATTAACAGATTGTAATAAATATTTGTTCCGAATTACGTTCCTCTTGGTCTAAAATTAGGCACTTTATAGGCGAAATAAAAACGAAAAAAGTTTTATCGGAAGTACCGCGCGAGCTGTTCACAACAAAATTCATAGCAAGTTATAATATTTGTGACAAATTTCGTAGCTATTGATAGAAATTTAATAACTTTGTAGCCAAAACAAAAACGAAAATTGCCATACCGGAAGTATCGTACGGCCGACCCGCAACAAAATCAGTAGGTCAGGTTCATGGCGTAGTACTAATGTTCATTCTAAATTTCGAAATTTCGTGCCTATCGGATAAAAATTGCGACCTGTACCGTGGTAACAAGAAATTGGCTTACAGGGGGTAAAGGCAGTAGTTTGCGACACTTTTCACCTAAATATGTAAAAATTGAGGTTACTTCTGTAGTAATTTAGGATGTTCAGCATTTGTTAAGACGCCCTCTATCTTTTTATTTTGAAAATATCACATCACATCACATATAAAATATTCATCATGTAGGTATAGAAAAACATTAAATATATTCACTGTTTTGAGGCGTCACAAATTATCACTGTTTCTAACTGCCTACCCCTGTTGATGATTTCCCAAAAGGACTGTAATAAATGATGGTCCAGCAATTGATTTGAATGACTGAAGAATTACTGTTATAGAAAAAGCAACCCTGAGGGATGGATAAAAGCATGTGTTTTATATGAAATAATAAATTTTCATTTATTATCTTGATTTAAACCCACTAATACCTAAAATTTGTCACTTCATTACTTTTCAACAGTTCTGTTGCAAACTAGTGCAAGAAAATAAATTTAACGAATTAGATTGTAACAGCCGAGTTTTTAGCCATTCTTAGGCCTATAAATGTAAACTGTAATGGTTACATTTTATATGAAACAAACTGTCAGTATTCCACATTAAAGCTTTTTATTTTGTTAAGTGAAGTTGGCGTATGTTTTTTTAATAAAAGGGTCACAAATTAGGGCAATAAATGTTGCTATCTAAGCAATTAGTGTCACAAATTAAACCATTAATGTCACGAACTATGGATTTTGATGGTATATTGTTTCACTATTAAAAATTATGAAAATAATGAAATTTAGTTCAATACTATACGTAAAATGGATAGCAATAGATCTATTAAATATTTATTTGGGAAAGTAATGTTGGTGTAGCTTATTTTGGGGGCAGTGTCACGAACTAAGGATTTTTGATGTTTTTTAGTTTTATTGCTATCAATTATAAAAATAATGAAATTTAATTTAATACTATGTTTAATAATAGATAGATTTCTGGTTCCAAGGGACCACGAAACAATGCTGTAACTTTAAAACTGATTTTCAAGTTGAACTCCACAGTTGAAATTTCTCATAAAGTGTGACAAACTACTGCCTTTATCCTATATACATATATATATTTATGAATTTGAGTTATTATTACCAACATTTAACACGAATTATGAAATGAAAAACGTACCTACTCCACCCTAGGTCGTCCCCCGACACCAAAATTAATAAGTAGATTTTCAATGGAAAACCTGCTTAAAAACTACAGTTTACAAAAATACAACGAGCGCATAGAACTGCGAGGACCACTAAAAGAAACGACAGACATTTCCTCACTTATAAAATTCATCTGAGAGCGAATATTAGGAAACATTTTCCGCAACTATCCCCTCTATCAAACAGTTCCTGCCCACGGTGTGGCACACATGCATTATCCAAATTACTCAATTTCACTTATAATATTCAAAACTTTCGAAATATAATATACAAAGAATGAAAATACAATACCGAAGAATTAGACAGGAACTTATTACAAAAGTTTGTTGCTGTAGCCACATAAATTTGCGGAGGAAAATTTCTCTATTTCAATGACAATGTCTTTTTTCTTTTGTTTCGCTCTAAAAAAAGGAAGGCCATAAAATTCGAATTTAAAACGCAGTTCTGCGGCGAGAAGTGAGAAAATTGTTTTGCCACTTTTAAAATTTTCGCCGCCGCACGCGTATATCGTTAAGTGGGAAATACGAGTTGGCGGAACAACTGCCTCGGGGAAAGTAGGCAAAAAAAAAATAATAAAAAAATAAAAAAAATAAAATTGCCACCAAAATTTATTTTATTGCTTTTTAAACGACACCATAAATTTGAAGGCGGGCTGTTGTTATCGAAATTATTTTCGTGCGACTGATTTCCTCGCGCTGAGGAAAGGCTTCGCAACGGCGACGCGCTTGCAAATAAAACGAAGATGAGCCGACAAAAGTTAAAATGTAGAATGAAGCCATAGATTACGAATTAAACGTGAGTTGGATTTTAGTTGAAAATTACCGTCGAGCTTACATTCGCAGGGAGAAACAGAAAAATGAAAATTAAACTCGATGTAGGAGGAGGCGGCCGGGGCCAGTGGGAAAAGTAAATACGTCATTTGAACAGAGATACCAGACCGGGAATTGAGACAATTGCTAACAAAACGATCCATGACGAATGAAAGATGAAGCAAAATTAAATCCACCATTTGGGTTTTAGGTACCTAGTAGTTTTATTTATTTTTTTTTTATCTGTTTCCTGAAATTTTGTGAACATATTTGCCAAACTAAGCTCGCATTTAGAGGTCGCACCGAATTGGAACGTGAAAGTTAGAGAACTGGATAAGTACCTACAGTATTTTCATACGTAGACACAATTTGTCCTATCAGCCTATACAGACTCGGAGACTGTTGATGTGCGGATCGATACCATGAAATATGCTTGGGAATATTTTAATCCAAGAATATAATGTTGTTGTTGAGGGTGTGTTGTGTTAAGTTTACAAGAGGAAGGTCATTCATCATAAAGAGAGTACCTACAATAAATTATTTTTTGCCACATTTGCACGAATTGCTGTACTTTCGAGATGTCTCAAGATTAATAAAAGTGGCCAATTTAACGATTTTTACTTGTCACCCACTTTTCTTGCTTTTTCATTCCTTTTTCTCTCTTCTTTATTTTCTCTCACGCTTAATTAGTTCCTTAGATTTCCCATACCTTTCAGATGTCAGGTATATTTTAATTTACAATTAATAAATAATAAAAATTCGTCATATGCCAACTAATCGGTTCATTTTTCAATCACGTCACCAATATTATAAGATGATACTCAAATAATTAAAAGTTCTTGAAGTTTGGGAATTTGATTTTTTCTTCCTGTGTTTTCTATTATCGTTCATTATAATTGCGTTTATCAAACCAGAGGATAAATGTTAAAAACATCTTTCTGATTAACATCAAATCATCATGGTTACTAAGATCAACTCATCAACGGATAATGTAATATCAAGAGTGTAAAACCTTAAAATATCTGATTGTAACATTAGTAATTATAATGACTGTGGGGACTCTCCCATATGAGGTATAGGGGCTCGGACCCCTCAACAACAGTCGCCGCCCCAAAGGGCAGGCAAACAATCGTCCTTGTGACGTTAAATACACAAAATACGTTCGATAGTAATTGCCTGTACGTACTTGCAGGTAATGTACGAGTACCAAATTGTGACACAATAAGGTGATGTCACGATTTGTACAAGAACCGGCCAGCCATCTCTTATCTCGATAGGGGATGATGCGACCTGGCTGTTCTCACCAACGTACGTATTATCTTACGTACATGTGTTTGTGTGCGTGCAAATAAGCCGTATATAAACCACCCGAACCGGCTCTAAAATTGCCAGTGTTCGCCTTGGTTTTGGCTTACCCTTACTTATGTACGAAGTGGTTGAACACGCTTAAATTCTGTTGAATTTCCTTCTTTTGAGAATATCTCTCACGACAAGGTATTCCACAGTGGTGACCTCGATGTGATTTTTTGGCTACGTCGTGAGGTGTCCTTAGGCGCATTGCGCTTTTACAAAAATTTGGCGCAGTGCTCTGGCGAGAAATTCGCTTGCTCGGCAAATCCAAAAATTTTTTTGCAGACTAAGACACCTTTTAGGTTGTCAAAGTAGAGTCTGCTGAAGTGGGAATTTATACCCCTCTCCTTAAAATATATAAACAAGGAGAAACCAGACAGTAGACCTGGAGGAAGAAGGTTGGACTCATCCCCCAACTACCCCAACTTCGACTCGACACTCTAAGAATTTACCAAATCTGGAAGAAGGCCCTTAACACCCAGAATTAGCACGACTGGAAGCTGCAATAAATAAAGATCAATTAGCAGTAAAAACGTTGAGAAGTGGTCGAACTTTAAGCCAAAGTTCTGACCCAAAAACACCTGTCCTACAAACACAGGAGCCAGTATTTTCAACCAGCAAGGAAGGAAGTAGTTCTGTGGAATACGCTTGTCATCAGAAAGACATAGCAATGGTCCCACCACCAAATGGAAATGAAAACCCACAACCATCGCAGGGAGGTAGTGCTCAGCCACAGCTGACGCCCGAAGTCTTGGCGCAAATTATGCAGCTCTTGCAATTACAGCCAGGACAGAACCCCAACTTCTACAGACGAAGGATAGAGATCCTGGAATTTCTGCACAATGAGGTAGATTTATGGTTGACCCTATTAGAAGGCAGGTTCAAGATGGAGAATATAACCCTGAACCAGCAGTATCTACACATCTGTGGAGGCATGCTCCCAAAGATAATCCTCCACATTTCGGATATCATGGAATGCCCTTTGACAGAAGAGGACAAATATGCCTGGTTTGTCAAGAAGTTAAGGAATGTGTTTGGTAAAACTAAAAACCAAATCATTGACGATGTGATGGGTGGTATGAAGATGGGGGATGACAAACCCTCAATCTTCATGGCAAAATTGAGGCAGAAGGCGGATAACATCGTAGCCCCTTCTGTCATAGGCAATCAATTTTGCAAACAACTTCCCCAAAGTGTTGTGCAATGCCTAGCCGCCGTAGGTTCGACTGTGATAAACACATCCGCAGACTTGGACTTCCTTGCAAAATCAGCAGATAATGAGCTCGAATACGCCAGGTCAAAGCCCGTGGTCAGTGCAGTATCTGCAGAGACTGGAGAGATCGCTCAACTTCGAGCTCAAATAGCTCAGTTGACTGATGAAGTAAAGAGGAACAAAAGCCAAAGCTCCACGAAATCCAATAGTAGCTGTCAACAAAGATCTAAAAGTAGAAGAAACAACAACAACAGTGGCAATAGCATAGGACGACACCGCGGATCTAGTTCCAAAAACAGGGGTCAGAGTTCAACTCCCCCGAGAACATCATCACCCAAAAACCAGTCTCAAAATTGGGATGATAAAAGTTGCTTTTTCCATAATCAGTTTGGCGCAGAGGCCACTAAATGTAACAACAGATGCAAATGGTGGGGCAAATCCTATACCAAGGAGGCGTCAAACTAGAACAAGGGGCCATCTATGTGGCCAAAGACCCCTCGGAAAAATACTCATGCCACCTGTTTATTAAGGACAGGACAAACAGGAGAAGGTACTTAATCAACTCAGGAGCAGACCTGAGCATATTGCCAGTTAACATGCATACTTGGATGATATTTGCATTTGCTCTGAAGGCGCTGAGCAACAGCACGAGGAGAATGTAAGAGCCATCATACAGCGTATACACGCTGCCGGGCTTACTATCAACGTAGGTAAAAGCTTATACACACAGGCTGAAATTGACTTCCTCGGCTACAAAGTCTCGACCGAAGGCCTTTCCCCATTGAAGACCAAAGTAGAGACAATATTGAACTTCCCGAAGCCCTCAAATGTAGCTGAACTTAGGCGTTTCTTGGGGATGATGAACTTCTATAGACGTTGCATGAAGAATGCAGCAGCCGAACAAAGTAAGCTGTTTGCACTAATTAAGACAAGTAAAAAGAAAGATAAGACTCCACTCGAATGGAATGAAGAAGCCGAACAGGCCTTTGAGAAAATCAAAGATACACTGGCAAATGCAACTCTATTGGCTCATCCAGACGAAAGTCTGCCATTATGCGTGAGTACCGATGCATATGATTTTGCTATTGGTGCAACCCTGTACCAACTTGACAAAGACAACAAAAAATTACCGCTAGCTTTCTTCTCGAGGAAGTTCTCAAAAACAGAAAAAAACTATAGCACATACGATAGGGAATTGCTCGGAATTTTTGCTGCGTTGAAGCATTTCAGGCACCAATTAGAGGGTAGATGTTTTTCTGTGTATACTGACCATAAACCCCTAACATATGCCTTCACACAAAAAGCAGAACCAGCATCGCCGAGAAGAGAACGACAATTAGACTACATTGGTCAATTGACTACCAACATTCAGTATATATGTGGAGAACTTAACACTCCAGCTGATGCCTTGAGTAGAATTGAAGCTATCTTGGCTCCTGTCCAATTACCTTATGCTGAAATAGCTAAAGCACAGCTTAAGGATGCAGAATTGCAAGAGTTGTTATCGAACGATGATACTACTCTCAAATTGAGACAACAAAAAATTCCCGGTACTGATGTTTTATTAACATGTGACGTCAGTACAGGTAAGAATAGGCCATTTCTACCGGTAAAATATCGCAGGTTGGCTTTCAACAGTGTACATAATCTGTCACATGCTGGGCCAAAATGTAGTGCTAAATTAATTTTGGCAAGGTTTGTATGGCCACGAATAAAGTCTGACTGCAACAAATGGGCTCGCAGTTGCCTGAACTGTCAAGAATCCAAAGTAGGAAGACACACTCGCTCGACCCTCAAGTCCTTCAAACAAACAGAGCGGTTTAAAACTGTACACATGGACTTGGTAGGCCCATTGCCACCATCTCAAGGACACAGATACCTGTTGACAATAATAGACAGGGCAACACGATGGCCAGAAGCAATCCCTCTATACGAGATGATAGCTCCTACATTAGCTGCAAGGTTATACGATACCTAGATTGCGAGGTATGGTGTACCAGAAGTCATAATTACAGACCAAGGTTCCCAATTTGAGAGCTCGATCTTTAAAGAGCTGTCTAATAAGCTTGGTGTTCAACACAGTCATACCCCAGCTTACCATCCTCAAGCCAATGGCAAAATCGAGAGATGGCATAGAGCTCTCAAAGCCTCTATCATGTCTCATGATACCAAGAGATGGGTAAATGTACTCCCTACCATCCTCTTAGGCCTTCGATCTGCCCTACAAATGGATACAGGTCACTCTGCAGCGCAATTAGCATTTGGCGAAGAGCTACGCCTTAAAGGGGACTTCTTCACAAAATCAAAGGAAGTTAGCCCCAAAATTATGGTACAAAATATAAGAAATGATGCCAACAATTTTCTAGAACAGGCAGCTCACCATGGCCAGCCCAAGATTTACATCTCGAAACACATGGCCAATACCTCACATGTATTTGTTAGAGACAAAAAAATGAGATCTGCGCTGGAGAAACCATACGTTGATTCTTACAAAGTAGTATCACGAGATAAGAAAAACTTTGTGATACTCATTGCAGGCGAACCTAGAACAATTTCAATCGACAGATTGAAGCCTGCATACTTGGTAAGCGACGACAAAAGAATAAAAAGGATACCAAGAGAAAACATAGAAAATATCCAGATGGATTCACCAACAAACATAGAAGAATCCGTCGAAAAATGTGAAATAAAAAATTCACAATTAGAGAAAACACCAAAAATAAAAAAGTCTGTGAAGTTTTCGGATGATGTTATTACCAAATATTCGATCCCGAGGCCCCCATATGCCCACAAAAAAGAGGCGGGCCCCTAGGCTGTAAAAACGCAAAAATTCCCACTCTTCTCGCATGTCTGAGAGGTTAATGTGAAGAAAATAAAATTTACTCCTGAAAAAGTAATATCCACTATGTAACTCGAAACCCGCTAAAAAATATGTGACAAAAATCGGAACTCCGTGAGACAAAAGAAACTCTGGAGATAAGTAAACGAGGAATGCCAACAAAAAGAAAACGACAGGAATAAACAAATCCACATGCGATACGGAAATAAACATTCCAACGTGCGTTTACCGTTAAATAGAAAGATAATCTCAACGTCGTGACGTCACAAACGGAGATTCCTTTGTAATAAAATTCGAATAAAATATTCTATGAGTTTATTTCAGGCATAACTTTGCTTAAACCGATCAGAACTTAACCGGAAAACTTGCATATGGTTGAGAATTTTAAGTGCTATCCCCTCTACATGCTGATAAGAAGATGTGAAAATAATGAAACGGAACTGTAATGGTAAATCGAAAATAGCAGTAAATTCACCCATTTCAGAACTGTCTTAGCTCTCAGACGTGTTTTCTGAACGATATTTTTGGCTCTCCGTTTTCCTTTACACCTATTCCAATGTCGCTACCAACCTGAATCTTCCTCAACACGAGCAAGAACCCAAAATTTCCGGAAGTCGCCAGGAATACTGGGCAAATTCCAGAACAGAAGTCGGAACTTGATCGAATTGAGGAGGAACTCCTGATGGACATGGCACCAGCCGTGGAGAGTGTTCTCGCGGAGATGACAACTCCGCTTCCACCCATCATCTCTCCTCCTCAGACTCCACTGGAACCAACTCCGACAACAGAACCCCTGACGCCAGAGCAGAAGCCAACGGAGACCAGGGAACCGATGAGGTTCCTATTCACGGCGGAGAGGGCAGCCAACAAAAAGGCAAAAATGGCCGCCTTGGCAGCGGGGAATTCAAACTCCCCGATGCTCAGGCAGCCTCAGTTTAAATGTCCGCTGCCTCCTCACTCTCGTTGTCACCCCTACACCTTCACTAAAAACCAACCACCAAGGCATAGGGGAGAGGACAGCCGAGCAAACTACTTGGCCCGAGCACAGGCTCGTAAGGAATCTTACAAGTGTGTCGGGGCTGCAGTAGGTAGCACCCTGGCGAAGTTGGAGGCCGATCAAAAATGGTGTTAAACCCGCACATCCCCCCAGGCCTTGCACATTTTGATCATTTTTGCAGCGCAAAAACTGGGGGAGTAGCTGTGGGGACTCTCCCGTATGAGGTATAGGGGCTTGAACCCCTCAACGACAGTTGCTGCCCCAAAGGGCAGGCAAACAATCGTCCTTGTGACGTTAAATACACAAAATACGTTCGATCGTAATTACCTGTACGTACTTGCAGGTAATGTACGAGTACCGAATTGTGACACAATAAGATGATGTCACAATTCGTACACAAACTGGCCAGCCATCTCTTATCTCGATAGGGGATGATGCAACCTGGCCGTTCTCACCAACGAACGTATTATCCTACATACGTGTGTTTGTGTGCGTGCAAATAAGCCCTATATAAAGCAACCAAACCGGCTGTAAAATCGCCAGTGTTCGCCTTGGTTTTTGCTTACCCGTACTTATGTACGAAGTGGTTGAACACGCTTAAATTCTGTTGAATTTCCTTATTTTGAGAATATCTCTCACAACAAGGTATTCTACAATGACCAAATTTATTTATTATTCAAACTGTAAAGGAAGATTGTTTCCTCTCAAACTAAAGGTTTTTGAACAACAATTACGGGGAGTTGTGTGAGATACCATGAGGCAATACCTCATGGTTCTATGTAGTATGTAGGTAAACTCATTTCACATAATTTTCCTCTTTTGATCTAAAACATTGGTATTCCTTGCAATCTGCGATCTTGGGCTGTTCTTCAAAATTTCATCTTTAGGCCATTTATATTTTCTGATTAACTTTTTTTAAATAGTCATGTGACAATCATTTTTGGACATCACACAATGACTTACTTGAATCATTTAATTTAAACTATTAAATTTATTGTTTCTTGAAAATTTGCTTTGTCACAATGAGGACGAGCCCCTTGCAACCTGCAGGTTTGAAGAAAGGCACTTTACTAATTAAGCTACAAGAATTACATACAAGGATGAACAGAGTTTTCTTTAATTTGTTTGCATCCGTTAATTTCTTTTTTCAATTTCATAGATCATTGCTTAAGCTTATACACCAGTCCCAATTTTGCAAAAGAGAGTTTTCTTTGGATGTTGAGGAAAGGGGGAGGGAGAGGTTTTAGATTTTATTTTTATATATTTATTTTCAGTTTTTGCCCATTTCCTCTTTTATCTCTCCTTCTTGGACATCCCTTTTTTTTTCATTAGTTCTCTGATTTTTACACTCATTTTCCCTGTCTTGTTTCCCCAGGGTCAAATACAGCTTTTGTACACTTGTTTCAAAAAATACTGTGCGCAACTTAGTCTCCAGTGAGCAATTAACAACTCGTGCAATTCTGCACTCCACTATGGCTTGCACTGACAAACATCGCACTCATTAGGAATTCATCACTTTCCTCCCAGGTTATGTAATATACTATTACTACCATACCACATTTTTTTTCCTTTTTTCTTTTAAGTAAAACTTCCATGCGCTGGTTAGTAAACTAAAAATGGTCATGCAACAAAGCCTGTGAAATGAAATAAACAAAATTGTAATACAACAAAGCATGTGAAATGAAAAATCTGCTGACCCTCCTTACAAAAGCTAGGCCTGTTCAACTCTATTTGATTCATTTCCCTCTTCGCCTTCTCTATGCATTTTTATTCATTGCTTTCTTATCAATGGAATGAAGGTTCCCACGGTTGCCTGATTTAATTTTGACGTTGAAGTGTTCACCAATTGGTGAAAACAATTTTTTAAATTTATATGATTTTTTCTGCGTTTTAGTGTTTACACCAAACAAAAAACAAAAAATCAAGCTGTTGACAAAACATTTGTTCTTCAGAATACAAATTTCAGTATAACAAGTTTCACTTCCACCTTATGTCCCAGAACACACTCTTTTTTCTATTTGTAATTTTACTTAATTTTTATTTGAGTTTCCAGGCAGCCATGTATAATTATGAGTAAAGGAAAAACACGAAGCCCAGCTTTTATTATTATTATTATTATTATTATCTAGCCTTTTTTAGTGGGGATAATGTAAATATTTAGATTACCCATTACAAATCAAAAATGGCGTGGTTGTTTGGCTGCTACAGTGGTCTAAATAATCTCACACAGGTACCTAAATACATTACACTAATATTTTTTAGCAGTTGTGTAAAAATAAAAGAATTAAAAAAAAAAGCCAAACCCTGAAATAAAACTTACCAGCCCACCTCACCCCTTGTCATAAGTAATTTGGTTGGGTGTAAGCTAGCATGCGGATACATAAATTATATTGAGACACAAATGAAACATATAACCTTGATAGATATTGTTGAAATGCACCACTTTACATGCTTATGTTAAGACTCTGTAAGCCCTCTTCTTCAATACGGGTGAAAGAAGACAAGACACAGGTATTTTACCCTGTTTTGTTGTTTCATTTTCTCCTGATAAGCCAAATTTTAATAATTTAACAATCACCCTTTTCAAAGTTTTTTGTGGTATAGGTTACAGTCTTAAATAAAATTTCCCTACTATAATAATAAACTGCCATGAGTGGCCAAGGTTAGGCTAGTCACCTAGTCTAAGTCTACTACTTGGAGCAAATTTTTTTCCTCCATTTCAAACGTTTTTTTTTTTTTTTTTTTAATAATTCTATTTTCCCTCCACACCACTATCACATAGCTTTCTCCAATGGTTATGATAGCCACATTTTTGCCAGTAGGTACACTTTGAAGCATTAGAATTATAACCTTTTTGGATTTCCCCCACTTCCACCTTTTTTCAAGAGAGCAATATTTTTGTACCACTTATTGTGAAACTTTTTTACCGCTCCATCATTTAATGTTTTGCATTAAACCAGGTAAGTTAAGTATGGTCAAATATTTTTTTCTCAACTCATATACCAAAAAGAGTTTATTAATAAATTGATTTTGATTTGCAAAAAATGAGATTTCCAAATAGGTTTGGGACATCGAAAATGATCTTCATTTCTTCACCAAGTGTAGATACAGTGTAGAAATGACTTTTTTCTTCATTGATTGTTGTTTATTTTTTCACAGCCCCATTTATACGTATGCAAGTCGCAAAATGACACAGTGAGAAATGGCCATTTTACATGATGATGCTTACACAAACAACCAAGTTCACTTCTTAATAATATTTAACTTTTATCTAAAATTCTATTCATGAAAGAAGTTTACCTGCTTAATCTAATAAATAATAACTTCTTCTTGGTGAATTTGTTGAAAATAAATAATAGTAGGTATGTACTCAACAAGTTAGCCACTCGTGATAATTAACTCGGTGCACTTACAGCACTCGCCTGCAGCTCATGCTGCAACTACACAACTTGTCGACAATCATTCATTTTGACAACTAGCTGAGTAAAATACTATTGTTTGTCAATTATTCTATATTTTTACTTACGGGCAGTAGACCTGTTTTTGAAAATAAATCAAGGAAATTCAGGTTTACTCTTCTTAAACGAGCGCTTCTATAGAAAGTATAGCCAATTTGGTCAATTTTTAATTCAATTGCATATTATAAGGGGGGGAAATGACAATCTGGCCAACTGTGTAGCTCATCGGAGTAGCTTTTCAAGTTCTCACCAAATTTTGTTAGTGAACAACGTCCTCGGTTTATTTTAATTGAGTTTTCTTAGAAATTAAGTCGGCTATGTAAGCTTATTGGTTAAATTATCCTACCCACAATCGCATACTACAGTAGCCCCTACCGAGAACTAGGCTGTCAGTTTTGAGGAGGCTGGTAGTACTCCAGGGTATCGATGCTCAGTGAATGTACATCATCTCGCTGCAGACAATCCACGACTCGCTACAGATCACTATTTTTAGGTTGGAAAAGAAGTCGGTGCTGGGATTTGAGCCTGGGTTTCCCTGGATTTAGAATCAACTTCCATACAACTGAGCTACGCAAACATCCAGGGTCGAATAGGACGTTGATGAAAATTTTAATTAGAGCTAAAAACGAAACCACATTTTTTGTTTTCACTTAAGAGGAAGGATGAATTTGAACGGCAGAGGACATTTTCCTCGTACGGAAAGTTTAAGATTATACAGCTCATAATATCTTCTTTTTTTTTCTTTATAACCAGCTAAAACGCTGTAATGAATGGTTTCGAAAATGATGAAAGGAGGATATCCGTACTCTACTCAACCTGTAAGTTTAATCCATAGAGTTTCTTATTTTCTTTGGGCAATTACTCCATTGCTGATATGGAAAAACAAATAAAACGACATAATAGAGTAAGTATATAGTTACAGCTGTAGGTAATTAAAGACTTGGAAATATTCCAGTTTGACGTAACGTTGAATGGAGTGAAAGAGAGGGTGGGGAAACCTCGAAACAGACTTCAGCCAGAATCGTACACGCAATTCGAGCATTACCGACATTGTTACAATATGTCGTCGAAACAGAAAATTGATTACCTCTCATATCCTTTATCCTTTCGGCTTCTCGTCTTCGTTCGTTTTTGCATTACATTCTCGCCTCTGTTATAGGTGAGTACTAAGAAACACTCACTCTGGCTCATTTTTATCAAACCTCTCCAGACAGAAGTGTCGAACGCACACCCACATACCAACGAGGGAAGTTAAGAAAACGTTGAAAAACCACCTTCTGTCAAAAACAGGCCATTTGCAAGAAGCAGCCAGGTAGTGGTTGACTTAAATTATCAAAAAGTTCCACACGAATTTAGAAACGAACAAACTTTCAATTAAGTGAAACAAAAAGACTCGAGAAATTCGTATCTTTTTCGTTTCGGTTTGTTCAAGAATAAATACAAATAATTATAATGGCTGAGTTTCGGTAGGTTCTTCGCATATGAAAAGAGGGAAAAAAATTGATTGTCACTTCGAATTATTAAAGTAAGCCTATGTCTGTATGTTATTGCCTTAATGCGAGAGACGAGTGTTTCTGGTTTCAACATCGGAAGAAGGGTTCTTTCGTAAAGTATGGCACCTACCTTAATGTAAGATACTAAGTCGGTACATAAAAAGTGGAGAGAATTTGTGATCGGTTGTTCTTTAATTTAGTCATTATTATTAACTCATTTACATCACATCGAATTAATTGATTAAAAACTTGAAAATGGTATTGATCACCGAGTCAAAGTAGTGTAATAATTAGTCCTACTTTATTTTGTTAACATCAAATCGACTCATTTAGTTGTAAGCCTATGGTTTTGCATACTGTATAGGTAGCTACTTAATGGAACTCATCCCATTTACCTAGATGTACAATGCATTGTTGTAACAAGATGGAAATATCTTCCACGATTTGTTACGCATTCATTTTAACAAATGACAGTAAAGTAAGATAATTTGTCAATTACCGCCATATCTAACATAAAATGTGAATTTAAATCACTATATCACAGAATTTTATTAGTTGAATTTGATGAAAATTGGATCATATAGTTACTTTAAAGTATTGTATGTGGTATAAATTTTGTCTCTTTATATTTCATACAAAAATTTTTATAGGAATTTGAAGAAAAAATGTCAGTTTGTAAATTACCACCACTTAAAATGAAATTGATGCCAATAGCCAACTCCCAATTACCATCACCCTAATTCATCGAATAAATCTAGGAAAAATATTCAATAAAAATATTAAAAAAGGAACATTGACAAAGATAGTTTAATATAATTATGAACAATTAATGATTTTAAGTGGAGAAAGTGACATTTTATCAATTAAGTTAATACTTATTTATAAATTTTGTATAACTGGGTTGGAATTTGGGAAATTATATCATTAATTTTTCGATAACTGCTACACATGGAATTCTCTAAATTAAAAACCATACAGTTGCTATTGTAACGAAACATTCCTGGATGTTTATATTACATATTCCACTACCCCATTGTATTATGTTTTCAGTCTAAGTCCAAAATTAAGGTCTGACACCTGTGGTGGAAACTGACAAAGTGTATCATTTGTTTTCTAGTAGCTGCCACGAAAGCAATATGGTTGCCACTGTAATGAAACATTCCTAGAAATTCATATTACATATTCCACAAACCCATTGTGTTTTATTATAAGCTCAAGTTTAAAATAAAGAAGTTACATAAATCGTGTACTTTAATTCTTTTGTTAATTTTTCATTGATTTTCACTGAATTTTCAAGAAAAAAATATTAAATTAACATCACCATAAACACATTTGCAACAAAAAACAACAACTGAAATGATTAAACAAAGGAAGCCTGATAGGGAGAATACTGTTAGCCAGTGTTGCAAGATGAAGCATTAACACGTTAAAATTCATATGTTTATTTTAGTACGGTGGAAATAGGCAGGGTGGGGGCTATTGGAGAGTTACCATATCAGTTACCAAGATAGCTTTTACAATCGATGATAGATATCTTCTCACAAACTTATTTACTTCTTCTTTAGCCACCTTCGGAAGCATAACTCTTGAAACCCTATATTCGTACCTCTACTAAAGGCTTTAAGCAATGGTGGCGCCATCTAAAAACGTTTTCAATTCACAATCAGTAACCGGAGTGTATCAAAGTAAAAGATATTATGGATCGAAAATACTGCTTCGATTAAGTTGGCTATGTTGTGTTTTGTGCTGCACATTTTGGAGGATCCTACATAAATGTATCGCCTCCTCCCCTTTCTAACAGATCACCATTTTTACATTATGATGATACTTTGGATTGATATGAAGGTCCGTATAACTTTCAAACGAATTTAAGAGACCTAAAATGTTGAAGAATGTGGTTGATTTATTCATCTTAATATGGATTTGCAATTGGATTTATGCTTTTGTGTTACACAGTTGGGTACACGACACGATATAGGACGTACGATTATAATATAAATGATTGGTGCTACAATCGTACGTTCGTTCGCATTATAATGACACAATGTTAAAGCATCAGAATGTAAACGTCTGACTCACTCGAATTTTTTAATAAGGACATGTAAAAGGACGAATATAAATCTAAAGAAATAAACTTATATTTACGTTGGCGTTTCACACATCGGTGAATACACCTCGTCGGCGATTAAGCGACCAGCTTCTGATGAGCTCCTTTTTTGGTTCCGTCGAATATTAAAAAAATTATGCTCAGCATGAGTTATACGTACAGCATGTTTAAGACTAACAGACAGCAATATTGAATGTCAAAAAAATTCCAACCAAAGAGTTTAAGCTGAATTTCCCTAATGACGTACCTAAGTAGGTACCTAACTACTTATAATATATTTCCCGAATACTAAAACCCAGAATCGCGATTTTTTGCGCAAAATACAAGAAAAGTTGGTGTCAAGCCACCATTTGTCGTACTATGTTAGATACCATTTTTTTACATACGTCGACGAGTTCACGACCCGTGCCGAACGTGCCTCGAAACGTGAGCTGAAATTCAATAAGTATACGTATTTCGCAGGTCCATTTCCCCGGCCCCCCCCATTTCAAATTTTGACCTGAAAATTTTTGGCCAAATTGTGCTCAGTTTGTGCTAATGTGTGCCATCAATTTTAGAATTTGTGCTCACCCCCTTCCTTAGATATAAACAAAAGAGTCTGGGTGGGGCTGGAGAAATGCTAGCCCCACCCATTTCGAATTTTGACTCTAAACTTTGTATGCTAATTGTGCTTCATTTGTGCTAATTTGTGCCGTTAATTTTAGAATTTGTGCTCATTTATTTTCAAATATAGGGGCCTCAGAAATTTATGTGTCAGCCCCCCCCATTTGGAATTTTGAGTTGAAACTTTGCATGCTAATTGTGCTTAATTTGTGCTAATTTGTGCTGCAAATTAAAAATTTTATACTCATTCCCTTTCAAAAATATTTGTGGTTTTATGTCTCCCCTCAGCCCCCCCCATTTTGAATTTTGACCCAAAATTTTTCATACCAACTGGATTCAAATAGTGCTAAATTTTGCTACCAATTTTGGAATTTGTTATCACCCCCTTCTTAATATATAAAAAAAAGTTTGTGGGTGGGGCTGGGGAAATGCTAGCCCCACCCATTTTGAATTTTGACTCAAAACTTGGCATACTAATTGTGCTCAATTTGTGCCAATTTGTGCCAACAATTTTAAAATTTGTGCTCACTTCCCAACTCAGATAGGGAGGATGAAAGATTTCCCCTCAGCCCCCCCCTTTTTGAATTTTTATACAAAACTTTGCCCACTACTCTTTTTTAATTTGTGCTTAATTGTGCCAACAAGCTTATAATTCCTGTACATTCAAATCTTTAGTTATTTGCAAAACAAATTTGGGTGGGGCTGGGGAAATGCAGCCCCACCCATTTCAAATTTTGACTTGAAATTTTGCAAACTGATTGTGCTCAATTTGTGCTGATTTGTGCCAACAATTTTATAATTTGTGCTCAATTATTAACTGAAATAAGGGGTGAGGAAGGTTTTGTCTTAGCCCCCCCCTTTTGGAATTTTGAGCTGAAACTTTTCCCATTATTTTATCTTAAATTGTGCTTATTTGTGCCAACTTTCTTTTTTGAAATTTTAAAGTTGCAATTTCAACCAACTAATAACAATCACCCATTTCTACTGTAGCCTAAATAATAGTCATTTATAACAAAATTTTCATTAGGGTCAAGAAAATTCAAGCCTTCCATTTTAAATAGGAGTTAAATTTTATTACAATTTTTATGACAGTTTGTACCAAATTTTTACATTGGTATTTTGAGGGAACTATACTTAACCCATACTTAGCAGTATGTCAGATTTTCTTAATTTTGTATTTTCTGGGTGTTGCTAAAAAACTTTGTAAGTACATGTAAATTTTTCCATTGATCATTCTCTATTGACAGTTTTTTCCATTTAAGTTGCCAAATTAAAAATATTATCATAAAAATCTTCTATGTGAATTGAATAGAAAGAAAAAAACAAATTTTTATGGTCATATGTGTATAAATTATTAAGTAGGTATTTATGCTAATTTTGGTTTTATATACTTAATAATTTAGAAAATACATTTGGTGATGTATCACACAATAAAATGTAAAAACTCAATATTGGCCCCTTTAGGGGCCCATTTGAGGATGAAGAATAGGTCCAATTGAGAAAAGAACAGCAAATTTGGTCTGGGCGCCTCAAAAAACATATTTGGTGATGTATCACACAATAAAAAGTGGAAACTACAGATAAACCCCCTTTTGGGGCCCATTTGGGGATGAAGAATGGGCCAAATGGAGAAATGAACACGAAATTTGGACTTGGCGCCTCAAAAACCATATTTGGTGATGTATCACACAATAAAAGGTGAAAACTCAAAATTAACCCCTTTTTGGGGCCCATTTGGCGATAAAGAATGGGTGAAATTGAGAAATCAACATAAAATTTGGATTCGGCGCCTCAAAAACCATATTTGGTGATGTATCACACAATAAAAGTGAAAATTCAAAATTGGCCCCTGTTTAGGGCCCATTTAAGGATGAAGAATGGGTCAAATGGAGAAATGAACACCAAATTCTGACTCGGTGCCTCAAAAATCATATTTGGTGATGTATCACACAATAAAAGGTGAAAACTCAAAATTTACCCCTTTTTGGGGCCCATTTGGCAATAAAGAATGGGTCAAATTGAGAAATCAACACAAAATTTGGATTTGGCGCCTCAGAAACCATATTTGGTGATGTATCACACAATAAAATATGAAAACTCAAAATTGGCCCTCTTTTGGGGCACATTTGGGGATGAAGATTAGGTCAAATGGAGAAATGAACACCAAATTTGGACACGGTGCCTCAAAAAACTTATTTTCTAATGTATCACACAGTAAAATGTCAAAACTCGATAATTTTGCTATAGGAATATTAAGACATGCATCTCTAAGGAAGGCTAATATAGTACTGACAGAATGGTGTTATCTGAAATATTTATATAACTACAAGAAATACCGTATCCTAGACACTTTTGGGTGATCCAATCACGATGCGTTATTCCATAATCTGACTTTTTTGATGAAAAAAATTCCCAAATTTTGAAAAATATTTTTGGGTTATCTATGGGGAATTTTTAAGATTACTTTGGCCAGTGTTATCTATATATATAAAAGAGAATGTAGGTCTGTTTGTCTTTTATGCATTACTACACCATTAATCTATATATATAAAAGAGAATGTATGTCTGTTTGTCTTTTATACATTACTACACCATTCATCTGATGGCCATGAAACTTTTGGAAGTTGTTGAGTATACTCCAGCGAAGGTTTCTGGCATAATATGAAAAGAAAATTTCAAACAGTTGTCAAAAAATTTCCCAAAATATGTATTTTATTTAATATCGATATATCGAAAGAAAATATTGCATCGATCTGGTGAAGAACATCAATACATCGCAAAACATATCGATGTTTGTTGTATACCTATGCGATAACAGTGACAATGAGTTTGCTTCTAATTCTGTTGCATTATGCATAGGATATAGTAATATTTTAATTCAATATTAACTGATAACTAAAGGATATCGAGGTGAGGTTTTCTTATGAAATACGGTTTTTAATAATTTCACTAATGCACTTCGATTCACCTAGGAACTGTTAAATTATCCATTCGTCGCCCAGGAATTAAGCAAGATTCAGCGGCAAATCGAAGAGAATTTGTAAATAAATTCTCTATTTCTCAATTTGACCTATTCTTCATCCCCAAATGTGCCCCAAAAGGGGGCCAATTTTGAGTTTTCATATTTTATTGTGTGATACATCACCAAATATGGTTTTTGAGGCGCCGAATCCAAATTTTATGTTGATTTCTCAATTTCACCCATTCTTTATCGCCAAATGGGCCCCAAAAAGGGGTTAATTTTGAGTTTTCACCTTTTATTGTGTGATACATCACCAAATATGGTTTTTGAGGCGCCAAGTCCAAATTTCGTGTTCATTTCTCCATTTGACCCATTCTTCATCCCCAAATGGGCCCCAAAAGGGGGTTTATCTGTAGTTTCCACTTTTTATTGTGTGATACATCACCAAATATGTTTTTTGAGGCGCCCAGACCAAATTTGCTGTTCTTTTCTCAATTGGACCTATTCTTCATCCTCAAATGGGCCCCTAAAGGGGCCAATATTGAGTTTTTACATTTTATTGTGTGATACATCACGAAATGTATTTTCTAAATTATTAAGTATATAAAACCAAAATTAGCATAAATACCTACTTAATAATTTATACACATATGACCATAAAAATTTGTTTTTTTCTTTCTATTCAATTCACATAGAAGATTTTTATGATAATATTTTTAATTTGGCAACTTAAATGGAAAAAACTGTCAATAGAGAATGATCAATGGAAAAATTTACATGTACTTACAAAGTTTTTTAGCAACACCCAGAAAATACAAAATTAAGAAAATCTGACATACTGCTAAGTATGGGTTAAGTATAGTTCCCTCAAAATACCAAGGTAAAAATTTGGTACAAACTGTCATAAAAATTGTAATAAAATTTAACTCCTATTTAAAATGGAAGGCTTGAATTTTCTTGACCCTACTGAAAATTTTGTTATAAATGACTATTATTTAGGCTACAGCAGAAATGGGTGATTGTTATTAGTTGGTTGAAATTGCAACTTTAAAATTTCAAAAAAGATAGTTGGCACAAATAAGCACAATTTAAGATAAAATAATGGGAAAAGTTTCAGCTCAAAATTCCAAAAGGGGGGGGCTAAGACAAAACCTTCCTCACCCCTTATTTCAGTTAATAATTGAGCACAAATTATAAAATTGTTGGCACAAATCAGCACAAATTGAGCACAATCAGTTTGCAAAATTTCAAGTCAAAATTTGAAATGGGTGGGGCTGCATTTCCCCAGCCCCACCCAAATTTGTTTTGCAAATAACTAAAGATTTGAATGTACAGGAATTATAAGCTTGTTGGCACAATTAAGCACAAATCAAAAAAGAGTAGTGGGCAAAGTTTTGTATAAAAATTCAAAAAGGGGGGGGCTGAGGGGAAATCTTTCATCCTCCCTATCTGAGTTGGGAAGTGAGCACAAATTTTAAAATTGTTGGCACAAATTGGCACAAATTGAGCACAATTAGTATGCCAAGTTTTGAGTCAAAATTCAAAATGGGTGGGGCTAGCATTTCCCCAGCCCCACCCACAAACTTTTTTTTATATATTAAGAAGGGGGTGATAACAAATTCCAAAATTGGTAGCAAAATTTAGCACTATTTGAATCCAGTTGGTATGAAAAATTTTGGGTCAAAATTCAAAATGGGGGGGGCTGAGGGGAGACATAAAACCACAAATATTTTTGAAAGGGAATGAGTATAAAATTTTTAATTTGCAGCACAAATTAGCACAAATTAAGCACAATTAGCATGCAAAGTTTCAACTCAAAATTCCAAATGGGGGGGGCTGACACATAAATTTCTGAGGCCCCTATATTTGAAAATAAATGAGCACAAATTCTAAAATTAACGGCACAAATTAGCACAAATGAAGCACAATTAGCATACAAAGTTTAGAGTCAAAATTCGAAATGGGTGGGGCTAGCATTTCTCCAGCCCCACCCAGACTCTTTTGTTTATATCTAAGGAAGGGGGTGAGCACAAATTCTAAAATTGATGGCACACATTAGCACAAACTGAGCACAATTTGGCCAAAAATTTTCAGGTCAAAATTTGAAATGGGGGGGGCCGGGGAAATGGACCTGTATTTCGCTCGATTTCGACGAAAATTAACTCCTATATTTCACATTGACACGTGACTCCAGTCGTATAATATTTACGTTATATGGTAGATACTGGGTATTTATGCGAGAATCAAAACCGTAGTATATCTATATTCATATATATATATATATACACACAAGTATGTGTGGTTTCTACTCCAGTCGGCATTTCCTTGCCTTCGCAGCTTTTCCGCTCGTCACCTTTTCAGCGATATGGAATATTTTAATTGAATTTAAGGAATCCGTTGGATTATCCGGCTGAAGCGTAGCCTTCACGTGAATTTGTGAAAAATATTCACCGAGAAAGTATATAAAAACGTCTGGTATACAAACTACAATTATTTGATATGCATGCGTATGTACACATTCACGACTCATATGCCAGTAAGAATACGTCATGTTGGCTGTACTACGAGGTTTTTTGAAACACACACCATCCCCCCCTCTGATTTCATCGCTGGGTATATCTGTCTTTCAAACGTGAATATAACGTAGGTACACAGTAGTGATCCAGTCGTCGTATTGTAATATATACGACGAACATGAATAATGATTGTTTTAGCCACGTCAAACGCGGCAAATTCTGTGTGTTCCATTAAAATATGACTGAAACATAAAGAGGAAAATACCATCAAAATGAAAAATAATACGAAAAAAAGAAATGGAATGAGGATCATCAACTCTTTGTTATCTAAAAGCAGAAAGTAGTACCGGTGTACCAGTACGTTGGTGAAGATAATTTTCGTTCCACTAAATTCTGTCGAAAAATACGTCGGGGTATAATTATCATGACTGACATTGTTATGGAAAGGCTTACGGTGTATTTATCTCATGAATTTTTTTCTATAGCAACGTTGACTCGGCAGGATTTCGCCTAATATACTCATATTTTTCATCATTTTTCCATCTTGTATGGAACCAAAATCGAAAATGATTTCTTATTTACGAGGATATGAAAATACTGTCAGTTAACACGAAGTTTTTCGTCAATTTAATCAGATTTCACCGCAGTGATTAGAGAGGGGCAGGATGCTAAAGGTACCGGGCCCGAACTTCTTCAGAGGGCCCCAAAGGGCTAACATTTTAAAACAAATAGCTATTTTCAAGCAAGTGTTTGAGGAGCGTTTCTGGACTGATCCATGGGGGAATTTTGGGTTGTCAAACATAAGAAACGCTAAAATACATGTTCTAGAACACAAAAAACACGTCTTAAAAAATTTTTTTTCGCTTTTAATTTATAATCCCTTCCCAGAAGTAAATCCTGCAGCTGAAATTAAGACTACGAGTCAGTTTATTCTTGCTGGATCTGAAATTTATCTCTGGGGTCCTGTTTCACACTGTTTAAAAAAATAATTTCAGTAATAGATATCGGAGCAAAAATATATTTTAGAAGATTGGTATCTTAATAAACTAAAGTAAGGTTTAGAAAATTTGCGAATCGACTACGTATTCATGTAATAACTCAGAATAAAAGACATACGGTACTTCGGTAAAATTCTTTGAAGGATCAACAAGATGTGTAGGTTTTTATTTGTGTTTTATATAGAATTTAGTTCGTCTCAGTTCTAAAATAAATAGGTATAGGGTAAAGTTTCCGGAATCGTACCACTTTTTACTTTAGCTGCCCATAATTACGAAAATAATATTTTTAGAATCCGCAATGATATATTTTCCAATTTTTATATCCTTACTTCTATTATATTTTCATTCACACTAACCTCACTTAAATATTGTCAAAATTACAGCTGATTTCATCAATAAACTCCAATTGGTACAATTTAGGCAACTGGTTTTCTAAATTGTACCTGAGATAATTTTTTAATTTTTATAGCTTAGTTTATTGTTTTTGGCGTTAGTTTTATTTTATTTTTATTTTTTACCATATTTTTAGTGATCTTTTTAATAAATAAATTGCAATATACTTGTTAAAATGTTTTGAAGCACGTAACAATAAAAAGTGGTACGATTTAGGAAACTCATCACACTTATCAGTGATATGATTCAGGAAAGAGAATTCACTTCCATTATAAAACTAAGTATGATTTTAGAAACTCATCAGTGGTACAATTTAGAAAACAGTGTTCACTTCTAATGAAACTTAAATTTTCCATCTTCAAACTATAATTTTAATTTTAATTTTCTGAAAATATAATGAAGAAGGTTTGAAAATTCAACCAAATTAACAATTTTGAAAACTGAAACATTTGTTTCAAGTCTAAACTTGTTAAAACAATATGTATAAATTATTTGTCTGGTTCCCCAGTGGTTATTTGTATTCAGTTTCATTATTCACCATATGAATTAATAATTCACTCTTCCATTTTTTAAATATCTACGATTTTGGCAACCTTACCCTACAGAACCTAAAATTATGAAAACAAATGCTAAGGAAATGAAAATCTTAGTAGAAGTACAATGATCTCATAAACATAGTCTCACGTCAAAAAAAATGGTGAGTACTGAAGGCCTATTTCTGATTTAACTTCGACTGGAGAGTAGAAATACAACTTTCAAACTGGGAAAGGTCATCGTACAATTTCCCTCACCTTAGAATTTCTTAGGTGTATTACTCTTCCTGTTTCAGTCAGTGTAATGTAATCCCAATATGCCAATCTAAAAGAAAAGTTCAATTTGAGTATAGTGAAGAAAATTTATTTTTACACCTATCTGAAAAATAAGTTTTTTAATGCCTCTTGACTGAACAAAAAGTAGAAAATTTCAATATGATGCAAAAAAATTTTGTTAGGCGCACGTGCCCTTTTTAACTGACATTCTCACACAGCTCGAGTACTTTCTTTCACGACTCGAAGACTTGTTAAATTTTTTGTTGGTTCCGAAGTAAAATTATTAAGTTAATTATTTTATTCTAAAAAAACAAATTTTTTCCTTTTTTTGGGAGGAGAGGGCTGTTAAGAAAAATTGCGTATGACACGCATACGAAGTAAGTAATTCACACCCATATTAAAATCACTTACTTTTTGCAGTTGTATCACAAATAACTACTTTCATATCTGTAAAAAATTCCATTTTTATCTTAGAAAAAAATTCACAGGTTTCCCACTTTGTAAGAAAGAGAGAGAGGCATTGAAAAAAAAAAAATTGTTTATTTCATTTTCATTCAGCATCGTACTCATTGGAAATACTGTTACCACTTCCACCTTATTTTTCATTACCACTTATACTCTCCACTTTTTTTACCAACGTTATCTACCCCTTCTCGATGGCGGACACTTTTTTCGCAAGTCTGTTCCAAAAACATTTTCAATGCTGAAAAGTATCGATGAAAAAGTATTTAATAAAAATTTTTGGAAAACGATACCCAAAGTAGTTTTATTTTTTAACAAGTCCACTTTATGCGAGTACCAGTAAGAAACCTTTCACATTCACGTTCTTTCAAGCCTCCAGACAACCGATTTGAACACCCCGAATGGCTCCTTGATCAAAAAAGCCAACTGGTATCCGTAGTGAAAAGGTCTGCTTGATCCACAAATTTTAATCACACTACGCAGCTAATCACACCATCAGGGATCAAATTAAGTGACTTTAGTCCGCTTTGACTGAGCCTCTATTGGTGAATACGACTGTGACCTTCAGATTGGGAGTAACGTATTTTTGAGATATTATTTTTTATGTATCGGTCCTTGTGAGTCATCAGCCGAAAGTTTTCTCCATAAACTTAAATATATCTATTAGATTCGGCCCAACATCAGTAAACAAAACTTGTGGATTTAGTTCAGGCTGCACGTCCTCAATTAGAGCGAAAAACAAAGATTTGTAGCTTGGAAGTGGTGCACGTGCATTTTATGTCACATTCGGTGAGTTCTTTTTGATGGGTGAGTGAACTGAAAATAGCTTCATGTACCCACTCTGTCATGAGAAAACATGATTAGTTTAATTTTGGTTCTCTCGTGTTCGTGTGCCAAAAGTCACCTCATAATGATTATAACCTCTTGATCTAATAATGAGGCGAACCTGACACTTCGATACGTACGGACCCTGAAATTCGATATTAAATTTAGTATAAGTATTATGCCATTTCACTTTCAATCGCAAGTAATAAAAGTTGCAAAATGTTACTCTTTCGATAATGTGGAATTCGATAAAACGACACTTGAATCACTTAAAAGCGAATATATTTTTGGCTGGCACCTTAATTCACGTTCTTGAGCTCGCACACAAATTATATCATCGAGAAAGGATTTATTTTTATCTCGAATTCGCGAAATGATACTCGTAAAAATAAGATGTGTTCGCGAAAAAATTATTCATACTTACTTCGTCGATGTGAATGTACGAAGAAACCGACAACAATGAAAATTATCGGTTCGTAAAGCGACTAGTTTTCAAATACTTAGTAACGTCTGAAAAAAGCGAACTTGCTTCGAAATTATAACCTTAAAGTTTCGTCAGATATATTTTACATTGAGCTGACAATGAATAATGTCCTTTTTTTCTTTTCGAGACATTGAACTCGGCATTTTATGACTGAATAATTGAGTGCAGCTTTTATGGGTATTGAGTGTATATTCAAAAGCTGCTGATCAACTTAATATGTGTCGAATGGTTGGTTTGTTATTGGGCCCGCCAGGTACATATCAGTGAATACAACCTGAATGGGCCTACTTCGTTGCTATTGCATTGAAACAAATGAAACGATTTAAAAACAGCTAACAATGTATAACAATGCTTTGCCATTTATGGCTGAAACTGAACTAATAGCTATCTGCAGGAAGGTGTAGGTAATAAAATAGATTGAAAAATCTGTTTACCTTTTATTTGAAATAAACTATTTTGAGACCTAGTTGAGACAAAATCATGGTAGCAGACTTAAAACATGCCGGTCGTTAGGCATTATCGAATGATCTACCATTTACATGGTTCAGTCAACTTGGGCCTAAGTTACAAAAGAACATACGACATAAGAAATTTTATTTTATCGTTTTATTCACCTATCATTCAAACTCACTCCTGTCTATTAGAAAAAGTCTATTCAAATATTTCGGACAAATTAATTGTTGTCATATTGTATGTAATTTTTTTCTAAGGAAGACTATTTCCTGTAACTTTAGCTTTCGATATGAAGATCAATAAAACTCAAAGTTAGACATTAGACAGAGTTGACATTTATTTATTCGAATCTATAGTCTATAGGTAGCCTATTCAATTTACGTTGCACTCTCTCGAGAAAATTCTGTTCAAGTACTCACATAGAAACAGAGGGTAGGCCCACAGAAAATGTCATTTGTAAAGAATTACTGTATGCCTATATGAATGAATGCTGTTAAGCAGAAAAAATCCTCTATTATAATTTATAGTGTTATCCCTTGAACATTCGAATGGAGTAAATAGACTAAACGAAACAATTAATTTAGGCCTGATTAAAGATAAAAGTAATCATAAATAAAAAAAAATGTAATAATAATAAACAATGTCGTAATCAATTAAATAGATAAAAAACCCCTAATAACAAATATATTCCGCAGCACTCAAAATTAATAAAAATAAGACTCCACAGCAATAAATTTATTTCCTCAGCTTGCACTTTATAATTTCTTTCCCACCCAAAAATTTCTCACATCACAAATAATAATGTATTCAATACTCACATTTTTCTGCTCTCTTTGCCATAGCTATTTGTTTCAATCTTCTTCCTCTTCACTCTTCATTCTTCCATTTACTTCCTATTTTTGTCATCTGTACTAGTATTCTTCTGTCTTTTTCATTTCTTCTCACAATATTCATACTCTTCAAATTATCTTCTGCTTTCTCATTTTTTCCTCTCTGAAACTCGTAGCCACAGTATTATAATATTTCTATTATTTCTCTTTCACTCGTTTTTTCCACTATACATCTCTTCAAACTCCCACTCTATTTCATCTCACACTTTCAACCTTTTTCTCTAAAACTTACACTTATTTTAAATTCTCTGTATATTAATTTCTTCACTTGTTATGCCACGAGATACTATGTTCTTTTATGACCATTTAAATATAATGTCTCGATTTTTTTATAAGATGTGTTGAATTTTTACTAGGCAATGGGTCATTCAGAGATGTTTACTGTGGTTTTTAGTTAAAATGCTGAGCTTTTAAGCAGATGCTGTGGTTAATAGCAGTGGTTCATCTAATATAAAAATTAATTAGAGCATGGTTTAAATTTGAGTTCACAATTACCTGGCAGGCTATTGGGGCAAGGTGGTAATTAATTCTGTCTCAGTTACCATTTTGTGTAATATGATTTTAGTTGAGGTTCCAACTACATTATAACAGGTTAGTTGAACAAAATACTGTCAAGACTGTCGGGGGTTTGTTAAATGTACCCTTCTGGCACACCACAAATTTCATTCTTTTTTCTCTTTCAGTAAACTAGTTTTTCCTTATTGATGAAAACTAAATTTTTATCTTTTAATAAGTTTTTTAAGAAAATATCAGCTATTTTCCAGTATTGGTGTATCTTCTCCTTAAGTTTTCATCTGTTCTAATTATCTGTTTTTGCGTGTTTATTGCAAAAATTTAATGTTAAGCCCTAGCTTATTCTCTTGGTAGCCTAGTTATTTCATGTGAATTGTGATGGCTCTGTTTTTCATAATAATTTATACATTCACAAAAATAAATAATTGATTACCTTTGCCCTTTTGTTCAATATTATAACAGATACCTATGTATAATAGAATTTAAAAAATTCCTATTTTATGAACAGCTTTTTGATGTAATTGCTGAACTTATTTATTTGAATAATATTGCTCATCCTCTATTACCTTTTGGAAGAGAGGGAGAATGTGAAACATACCAGTAAGTACGCCTAGCAGTATGTACATTTATTTTCTATTTTAATTTTTTTGTTTTTTTTTAAACACTTCCATTGCATTTTTTTTATTTCTTATAGACAGTCTCCTCACAATAAGTATTTCATTTTTCTGATAAAAGTTGAACATCGAACAAATAGGTTTAAATTAAACCTAATTGGTACAAAGTAAACTGATGCTTCATATTACGTAGCCTTATCATTGATAGGTAGGCTACTCTACATTCAATTAACTTGTTTGGACAAACAAAAAAAAAAAAAAACAAGAGAATAGGTACTGATGCTTTTCTCATTCTGATAAACTTTATTACAAAAAAATTTAAAAATAAACGTCCTTCTTTGTCTTAGAATTACCTTGAAAATAACTTACCTTTTGTTTCTTATATTTTATAAACGAAACTAATAATATAGCATAAGCATGAAGGGCAAACAAAAAATATCAATTTCCCTTTTCGAGAAAAGTTGAAAAATAAAAAGCCTCTAAATATTGAATGCATCAGCCGAAAATTCATAAAAATTTCAAAACCATGAAGACGAAAAATGATAAAATGCTAATTTCGTTCACGGTTGCCTATTGGAATATTTTATAATAATGAGTTTACATCAAAGGTAGGCTACTTGTAAAACGTCAGCTTTTAATAAAAAGTAAATAAATAAATAACCCAAGTAATACCTACAGGTTTGTGTTTGAATTTTCGTTTTTCACCGCAGGAGGAGAGTAAAATTGTGTAAAAATACGTTAATTGGTAAAAAAAACTGTTCGGAATCATTTTTTATCTTATAACATTGCATAATCAGATTGAAATGAG
Source organism: Ericerus pela (assembly GCA_011428145.1). NCBI lineage: Eukaryota > Metazoa > Arthropoda > Insecta > Hemiptera > Coccidae > Ericerus > Ericerus pela. Next base: position 321,408 of record WOFM01000332.1, read on the forward strand.
GTCACTGAGATTAATAATTTACGTTAAACACAACCGCATAAACAATATACTACTTACCTTTTGATATTGAAGTAATAAAAAAAAAAATATATATATATTCACTATGCCAAAATGTCCTACCATATAATGGTCGAAAATGAAACTGCTAGAATTTATATCCTATTTTCGAGACATTAACAACGAAAGTGTAGAACCATAAAAATAAAGTTCACCGTTAATGGTATACTATTAAATTTTTTAGTTTAATTAATTTTCTTTCTTTTTTTTTTTTTTATTTCATCGCCAAAAATAGTACGAGTAAAGTTGCGAAGAAAACAACTATACAAAGTTGAAGAAGAAAAACAATCATAAGCTGAGCTAAATAGCCACAAAATTTAAATGGTAAAAAAATATCTATAAGAAAAAAACAGACCGAAAATCGTGTTGAAAATTTTCCAAAGCGATCGAAAAAGTTTTTGTAACTTTTTTTTTTTTTTCAGTCGCAACAATCTGATATTTTATGCATTCGGCCTATCTGCGTCAACAACAAACTTCATTACTTAACAAATGTAATGAAAAGTTTGAGAAAAAAAAATTTAGCTTTTCAGCAGACAAATTTTTCGTTCCAAACAAAAATGAGTATCGAGATTTGTAATCAAATGTGAAATTATCATACAAACAAAAATAAATAAAATGTAAGTATGCCTTCCTTTTGTCAACACTATTTAAAAAAAAATAAGGAATGAAAACGAAAAACAATCATTACACGTCGTACCATGTAGGAAAACTGTGAAAAATGGAAAATGAGAACAGAAATTATTTATTTATTGGTGACTTTAACGCATTATTAAGCTGCGAATGCTCAAAAAATGTATTTCTTGCAATTTTTAAAATGCTTATTGTAAACATAGAAACATTCATTAGAAAATTCAAAGAATATAAGTAGGTATTTGAAAAAATTTTTAATTTTGCATTCTTTCGAGTCTGCACCTAACCTAAATTTGCCTGCTACATTAAAACTTGAACCTCTATTTTTTAGAGTGGATATAAACAGAGCAGAAGAAGGAATTTTATCTCCTTCCAATTTTTAAAATAATAAATTCCTCAATTTTGTTTTTCTGTAAAGTTTCTAATTTAGACTATCCCTTACCGAATGCCATTACTTGCAGAAAATGATTTTATTTACCATAAATTTTTACCCCACTGGAATTAGTTCTTTACCTTACAACTTTTTCATTCTCAACTCTTTATCACCTTCATGAGTAAATTCCTGCTTACCTACGTTAATCTTAATCAATAATTTTCGTAGTTTTAGGCTCCGTCACTGGATATCAATTTGAATACAAGCCTTCTTAGCGCATGTGTCAAGAGAATTCTCCTTGGACTGAGATCAGTTTCAAACCTGAAATGACTAATCCACTACCTTTTTCATCTCTTTAAATATTTTTGACTTCGAAAAATTTGAATTTTGTCAGTCGTTCTTACGCTTGTAATACTTTCGCAGTGTGACCAAGTCATCAATATTTAGAAGGTTTTCAAAAACAAACAATAAAAGACTGATTATTTAAAAATTAGAAACTTCGTAAGGAGAACATTCTTTTCAGAACGAAGACGAACGTAAATTTTTCAAACATTTACCTAGCAATTGAAATTACAGTTGAAAATTTGATCAAGTTCATTAATTGTTGAGTTTGAATTAACAATTATAGAGATTTATTCGGTGGCAAATATGAAGCCCAAGAGTAAAAACATTATAGAACTAAAACAACATGGAACTTCATCATTTTTATTACAAATTTTTATACTAAAAATAAAAAAATAATTTTCTTATAATAAATGATCAGAACCTGAAATTTTTCAAGCCGAAAAAAGCGCTTTTCATCGATCGAAGCATAACCTCGATGTAAAGAGTAATGCTGCTTTTACGTAAAAATTTTTACATGGAAGTAACAAGGTCAACTTTCTTTCTGATGCAACGTCAATCTATAATACTGCAATCGAAATGACAATCACCGACTAAGTAGTAATGTTTTTATTTTTATTTCAATAATTATTAATATTCAAAAAATTCACCTAACCTCCCTGCCGATCGAAATTATTAACGGAAATAGTAATTTAAAAAAAACATACCCAGAGTGGGATTTGAGCTTGAAACGTCCTGCGCAACAGACTAACTCTCTACACATACCTAATGCTGCAGTTTCTGATGCTGAAAATGGTTTGTTCGCCATATTTTATCATTTTGAAAGTATTTCACACATCATTAAGATTATTTATATGGCATTTAATCAACATTCTGTCTCTTTCTGATCATTAATATCATAAAAAATATCTTCCTCAACAAGGTTTGAAAGTGAATTTACATGATATGGAAATTGGTCACTTGCTGGTCGTTTTGTTCACTTTGCAAATTTTCCTTTGCTTGTGAACACTCACTTTTGAATCTTGATGTGTAATATAATATATTACCTACATATAATACATAATCAGAAAGGCAATGTTTAAGATGGTATTTTGCGAGTGAAAAGTATCTCTTATCACTGATTAATGTAACCTCAATGTAAATGTGCCTCCATGTAAAAACGTGAAGCATCTTTTTACATAGAGGTACGTTCACTTTACATCAAGGTACATTCAATTTACATAGAGGTAGAGGTTACACTTTCTGAATGAAACGATAATTCTGTAACAATGGGGAGTTTGAAATTTTGTTTTATTTTTTATAATTTTTATGTAAGATTCATCATAATGAAACAATTTTAACGCTTCGTCGCTTTCTGATCATTATTTTTATAAAATATCTTCCTCAACAATGTTCAAAAGTAAGTTCACATAACTTGGGAACTGCTCACTCACTGCTCTCATTTTGCAAAATTTCCCTCACATGTAAACACTCACTTTTGAACCTTGGTGTATAATATACTATTTAGCTACATCCAACTGAAAAATAATTTTCTAATGCACGTTAACTCAACAAACATAAGCAGATTTCAATAAGATCCAAAAAATATTGAATGCGTACGCACTTTTGAGTTGACTTTTTCGCATGGCTCGACCACTTTCTTGCATAGTTCCACAACTTTTTCTGTTTGTTTGTTTTTTCTGAATTAAAATTATAAAGTCAATTATTGGGTCAAAAAAACGTTTTTGAATCTTTTTTCTGATGTTAAGAGGGTGAGAGGGGTGCCAGGTGCGGAGATTTTTTGGTTAAAGAAAAAGTAAAATTAATAATTATTATTATTTTGCTATGAAAAAATTTTTTTTTTTCCAGGCGGCTGTTGCGAAAAATAGTGTGTGATACGCGTGTAAGGTGATGGATACTCATGTTATTTTGAGAAATCGCATTCTGCTCGTGCTGCAAAATTCACACCCGTATCAAAATCACCCAGTCTTTTCACTGACATCACAAATAACTATTTTTATTTTTCGTGTACCTATGTTAAATAAATAAAAGCTTGTTTTTAAAAAAATATTTTTTTTATTTACATGTATAGGTCCGAAGTGTACGAAAAATGAATCAACCAAAAAAATTGAGTTTTCAGCGACTTTTTGGGGCAACCCCCATTGGCTTTTCTCTCTTTATGAAACCGACACGTTCCTCGAGAACGACAACTCCCACTTCCCAAAAACGTCATAAAGTTAAGGAAGCGTTCTAGATAACCGTATACTCATTCTGAAAGAAAACCGATGATCGAACATTTTGTACGATGATGGATTATAATTGAGGGCTCAAAAATATATTTTAATCGATCGACTGACATCAAAAAATCGAAATGAATTCAAATTGTCAAAGCTAGATGAATGCACTGATAAGTTACGACTAGTGACTGATGAATCAGGGCTGCCTGTCTACGCATGTAAGCAGGGTTTAGAGTCTACTTTGGAGCTACCGTTTTTAAATAACATTTTCTATGAGACCACTCGTATGAGGATGAAGGCCCATAAATATATTGCCTTTTATTTGAACAGGCCTTTTTCGTCATAATCCTAGCCAGGTAATGTCGATTTCCAAAAGTTTAAATCTAGCACAGGTTACAACGTATACCCAAGCCCCTTATGACTGATGCCAACGTTCGATTTGTGCTGAAAAATTCCAAAGAAGCTCGACCCGAATCCGTTTGTTACAATCCTTCAGCACCAAGTTATTTTTCATAGGTACCTCTATACCTACTCTTTCGAAGATGATTAAAAAAATTTTTTTGTCGTCAACGAAGTCCACCATCAGGGCACAAACCAATTACTGATTATTGTGTGCGCACTACGCACCATTATTCTTACAGCGTAATCTCACCAATGCAAAAGACTAAAATCACGTTTCCAGCATATTTTGGCGATTATCAACACCTGCTAAACGAAGGACGAAAATATAATTTTGTCATCCAACCGATACGATCGATAGGCAGAGGGGAAGGGTGTTTTCAATTCTTATCCTTGCAAATGTCAGGCTTGCATAAAATAAAACATAAAAAAAAAAAGCGAAAGAATTTTAGACCTTCGAATTTTTTATTTTTTGTATCTTCATATGGCAAGCCAAGAAATCTGTTTGGATAGGTATCTCTTATGAGTTCCGAATACTCTTCAAGAGTTTGTTGCTTGAACATGAAAGGAAAAAAAACAAAACTACAGCGCAGCTATACTTCACTAAAAGATTCCGTTGCCAATTTTTATCTTCAATATTTAAAATTAAAAGTTAAAAATTTAGAAAAAAAAAACCTGAATTAATGCAACACAGAAAATACGCTTTTGATCGCTTGCGCCGTAAATACGAAAAAGATACTTCAAGCAACACAGCTAAGTTGCACTACTCCAGAAATTTTTTTTTTTTTTATTTTTTTTTTTTCGAAAACTACTTAATCAATAAACAACGAACGACTATCAGGTTTGGTAATATATAAAGACTATTCTTTTGTGAAAATTTTATCCTGCCATTTCTTTCGTAATCTTTCAAAACCAAGAACACAAAATTTTCCACTTTTGTCGGCAAACAAATGAAATAATTGGCAACAAACTTCTACTAGACCTACACTCATATAGTGAAAATATATCATGAAAATTTCAGCCTGATCCCTTTCGTAGTTTTATTGAATTAGTTGTTCTCCAGTTTTCTTAGAAACTACTGAACCATTTGTGCACCAAACTCCTATCAGACTGGTCCTATATAATGACTAACTACTTTTCGTGAAAATTTCAGCCCTACCACTTTTGTAATTTTCTCAAAACCGTAAACCAAAATTTTTTTCCAGTTTTCTAATAAAAACAACCAAACGAATAGGCGCAAAATTTCTATCAGACTTACACGTAAGGAAATTTTTTCGTGAAAATTTCAACCGGATTCTTTTTGTAGTTTCTTCAAAATCCAGGAAAAACAATCTTTTTTACAATTTTTTCTTTTGCAGTTTTCTAGGAAATTAACGAACGAATAGGCACCGAATTTCTATCAGATTTCTAAGAAAATAAGAAAAATCTATCTTGACAATTTCAGCCCCATTCTTCTCATAGTTTCTTCAAAATCCTGGAAAAACCATTTATCCAGGAATTTTTTTCTCCATTTTTCGCAGAAACTATTGCACCAACAGACAACGAACTTCTTTCAGTCCTGGTTCTATAATTATAAGGGCTAATTTTCGTGAAAATTTCAACCCTATCAAATTTAGGCGATATATGAATACATGTAAGAATTATTCATAATTCTAATTCGCCTCGCTTTCGTCTTTCTTGTTCTTTCACGTTCAATCACCTTTTTTCTCATTTTTACATCGTGATATCTTCTTACGAGTGATATGAGTGATATCACGATGTCTTTCATTAATTATCTTTCACTCTAGTTTAGTTTTTAGCTTATGTTAGCATTGTATCATTGTTGATTTGTTTTCTCGCATGTACGAAGCGACTCAGTTTTTGAATTTGTTATAGAAATAAACACATTCATTCTCAGTCGCGATGACTCAATTTTTTTTTTAAGATTTTCCAGATCTTATATACATACATACATATATGTTATATTATCAACATAATATAACAAAAATCAGGTCAAAATGTGAAAATGGTATTAGTTTTTTTTTGTCTTGAAATGGAAAATTTTCATCACTAACTCGTCCGTGAGGTCAATTTGAATACCTCGTTTGCAAGCAAACTGGGGAAAAAAGAAGACGATGAAAAGAAAAAATATTTTAGGAATTTTCTTCGTTTTTCACATATTATGGTATTATACCGACGTTCGGTGTAAAAACCGAGTAAATACGCGTCAAGTTCTTTTTTTTTTCTATGAAAAGGGGGAAAAAGAGGGGAAAAAGTGAGCCGTATTTTAGGTAAACACTATTCGAAAGCAACCATTATGTGTAAATAAAATCAAACGGATGAAAGTACCAAAGTTTTTCAATTTAATTATTTACCCACATCATTGAAAACTGTTGCGGTTGCTTAAAACGGTAAGCAGGCCTATAGTAAATAGGTGTTTGTTAATTTTGATTATTATCTGATGAACAAGTGATACAGATGAAGAAATCATTAAATATCTTTGAATACTTGACATTTTTCAAAATTAAAAATTAAAAATAAATCATCTAAACGTCGTCGCTCATTAAACTGTGAAAAATACTCTTCGACTCGTATTTGCCAAGTAAAATTATTTCGTTATACCTACGCGCGTTCTTTGATTAAATTTTTAGTTAGAAACATATTTCGTCCTGTAGGTACCATATTATAATATCTGCAAGTGAAATCATAACGAAGTCGATTTGTTCACTTTTTCCATAATAAAAATTTGTTTAGACTCCATATTTGTGTTACAGGGTATAAGCAAAATTTTCGTTTGTTTTATGACAACTGTTACGTGCCCAGCAGGTAACCGAGCACGCAAATTACATCTTCTTTTTATTTATCCAAGGAAGATGATCGATTGGAAATAACTTCAGATCCGAAGATTTTAAATTACTTAATAAATTCTCGATAAGAAAATAATAAATCAACACAATTTAAATTTAAATTTTAAGATAAAACTGAATCGAATTAATAATAAACATAAACCATTCGCTTGGTCCTTAAAATAGTTTATAAAATAAAATATAGAAGATATTCTTTATGTTTTTTTGGCTAAATATTCAAAGTTAAACAACAAAGCCAGAAACTGAGCTATTTTAAATTAGAAGTTAGCGAAAGAAGACCTATTACTTCAGCTGTTCCAAAACAAAAGAAAATTTAAGGTGAAAATTGATTCGCCAGTATAACATTCAAATGGGGGATTTAACAGATGATGTCAGGGAGCCATCTGTGAGAGTAGATTAGGCTGTCAATTTCGAATGGATTTAATGACCAAAATTCGAGGAAATCAGGCGTGAGAAAATTTGCAGGTGTTTTCTAGAATTCGTTTTTTTAAATTTAGGAAGACAAGTCCTAAGAGTGGTCACTCGATTTGCGAGTGTTTGCCATCTTTCAACTGTAGCCGAATTTTTCATTTGACAATTTTTCGGTGTTTCCCTTTGAAATTTCGTTGAAATCAAAGGAAAAAATGAAAAAAGCGTGAGTTGCAAATAGTGACCGGTATTTCTGGTATCATTTATCTACTAATATGCAACAACATTGACTTTAGGTATGCAGCTGTCTTCTTTGAAGGTAAACTATTGTAATTTGGGAATGACATATTTTACCGGAAAAAAGTTTTACAAAAATTTACGTAAGAAATATTAGGTGACCAGTTTTTCAGATATATTTGGCTATGCGGATATTCGAGTCTAACCCGAAATAATTTTTTTCTTTGTAATATCATATCAATGCGATGGTTAATTGATATTTCTGACATATTTATGTAGGTCTGTGTGAATTACTGCTGCGTAGCAGCATTTGATACTCTCTAATAGGTATAATATAATAATCTATGTCTTTATCAAATTTCGTGATTATTGGTTTGAAATTATTTATTTCATAGCCATTTAAGCCATAAGAATTCAACATAGTACGATGTACCGGACATACCAGCTGAACCAAAAATAATTGTGTTCATCCCTGTCTATAAATAAATATGGTAAGTATACCAAATTTTATGACTACCGGATTAAAATTGCAACGTGTATATCTTTGATAGAAAAAAAACAAAAATGTACTCAACAGTATGAGGAAAAGGGGCTCGGACCCCTTGACAACAGTCGCTGCCCCAAAGGGCAGGCAAATAATCGTCCTTGCGACGTTAAACAACACAAAATACGTTCGATCGTAATTACCTGTATGTACTTGCAGGTAATGTACGAGTACCGAATTGTGACACAATAAGATGATGTCACAATTCGTACACAAACTGACCAGCCATCTCTTATCTTGATAGGGAATGATGCGACCTGGCTGTTCTCACCAGCGTACATATTATCCTACGTACGTGTGTTTGTGTGCGTGTAAATAAGCTGTATATAAACCACCCGAATCGGCTCTAAAATTTCCAGTATTCGGTCTGGTTCTGGCTTACCCGTACTTGTGTACGAAGTGGCTGAACACGCCTAAATTCTGTAGAATTTCCTTCTGGTGAGAATATCTCTCACGACAAGGTATTCTACATAGGCTCATATGCGTATGAATTTCATGTAATAGTGCCAAAAGTTTCCTGTAGTCATGAAATGATAAAAAAACCTACTCCCGACTCTGGGTCTTAATGTCGGATCAATTTTAATACGTAGATTTTCTTCGAACCCCTACATAAAAATATCCGTTAAACCAAATTAATCTACCGAGTGGGTCCGTATTAACCACAATCTTGTTAACAAGGAAAAATATTAAGTCGTTCAAATTTTCAGGAAATCAAAATATTTTCATAAAAATTTATTACAAGCTGACTTCTTTTTCTCCTCAACTTCAAACTTATTTTCACGTAAAAGTTTCAAAGTTTACTCAATGTTTAAAAATACAAAAAGTACGTAAATAAAAATGTAACTGCTTTTCGACCAGAAGACTTGGATTAAATCCTCTATGAGACAAGTCGAGTTTTTTTTTTTTCACACTTAGGGCATAAAAACCTAATCGTAGAATATTGCCTAGTTAATTACTCAGACTACCGAGTTTGTAGACAATAAATTTCTTTTCTTTCATTAATGGGGGTGGACAGATCGCCGATCTATGCAGTAGGTCCCGTCTCAGGTCGCCTGTTTAATAACTCCAGTCAAGTGGAAAAGTACTTTGGCGCAGCGTGACTTCGCCAAAAAAAAACCCACACACTCGCTGATAATTCGTAACCTTGAGATCGTATTAATGTTATTAAGTACAACCTCGATGTATAAATATGTATAGAAGTTCTTCTGGAATTCTTAGTGCGCCGTGTATACGATTGATGCTACAAGCGACACAGGAGGCGCGATCTTAACACCTTGAGCCGTTAATCTGAAGAAATACTTCCGGAAATACAAAATAAACAAAAGTACTTTTCCGCACCCACTTACCGCAGGTTATTCCGTACTTTTCAAGAACACAATTTTTTTTTTATTTGTTTTTCCAGTTCATCGAAGTAAATTGAACAACAGCCTTTTAAACGTTTTAATGCCTCAATTTTCGAAAAATGAATAGGCTAGTTTTTGAGAAAAAAAAAGTTAAACTACCTCAATAAACTTTTTTCTATAATATATACCGCACTGAGGAGAAAAAAAAAAAGCTAATAATCGTATGAAAATTTTTCAAAGAATATCAATGGTTATCGATAACCTGGACAAATATAATATGGAGGCTCGAGGTGCAGTTATTATTTACACAAATAAAAATAATAATTCCGTAAATTACCCATAATTATATATTCGTTGTTTTTTTAACGTTATTTACATATTTTCGAATTTATTTTAAGTGGTATGTTACCACATTTGAAGAACTTGGCTTCATGTCCCCTCATTATACCTTCACCTCTAATCTCAGATTTATAAAATAAAGTACGTATCAAATTTGAGTTTTATGAAGGTATTTTTGAACTACACCCTCAAAACTGATCAATCCTGGCTACGAAACAGTGTTTTTTTTTCTCTAATCAAAAATTTGGGTCATAAAAATGTTAAAAGTTTTGTAAATAAATTTCAACTAATACAACAAAGGCACTGCAGGGCCATTTGTAGGCAACTCAAAATTTGATTTTTTAGATATTGATATTTTGACAAGTAGGTCTTCGTCATTTTTAACTCGTTTACTTAATATTATACTTTAAGAGTTACAATTTTCATTCGTCCTTTTACACAATATTAAAACTCTAATAATACGTAAGATACAACGAAAAAGCCAATACTGCCAAAAACAAAATCATTAGCAGAAGAACGCACTTTTTGACGATAGGTAGCCAGTTCGAATACCTACAAAGTTACCTACTTCCCCACTTGATATTCCAAATTTGATAAAATAATAAGGAATAGGACACTATCCTGGTTTTTAAGTAGGTTTCTTTAGAAAATATACTTATTACGCTTGGTGCGGTATTAGCCCTCAGGGTTGGGGGTGGGTACGTTATTCGTTTCAAAAACCGAGAAAAATTTTGGCACCAATAACTCAAATTTATATACATATATAGATAAATAGATAGATAGATATAAGCCAATTTTTTGTTCTGACGATACAGGTCGCAATTTTTATCCGATAATCACGAAATTTGGTACGAACATTTGTACTAAGCCAAAGACCACATCTATAGATTTTGATGCGGATCGGCCAGGCGGTTCTGTTGGCATCATTATTTTTGTTTTTATTATGACTATAAAATGCTCAATTCTAGATCAACAGCCACGAAATTCGGAGTAAATATTTATTTTAATTTATTGTAGTACGCTACAATTTTGGCGCGAATCGGTTGGACGATACTTCCGGTATCGTTATTTTCGTTTTTATGTTAGCCATAAAATGCGGGATTTTGGAACTGTACGTACGAAATTTGAAACAAATATTTATTATAATTGATTGTAGCGTGTTACCAACTTTTGTGCGGTCGACGAAACGGTATTTCTGGTAAAGCACCACATGTCCATGTTTTCTTTTTTTATTTCATATCTTTATTTTATTTCTTTGGTTTTATTTGAAATTTTATAATTATTTACCACGCTTTATCATTAAAATTAATTTTTAATTTCAAGAAATAATGCTTTTAAATTTCACGTTTTCTAATATTTTATCAGCAGCTAACAAATTTCATGCAATCATAATACACCATAAACGCATATAAACTTGCAGACAATCAATGAGACCATCAAAATTCATAATTTTTTTTTCTCGAAATCATACTTTTTCTAGCGAGGCTCACTGAGCTGGAGTTTTTATTGCTTTTGTCCGCTGCGTCAAAATACTTTGAAAATAAACGGAAAAAGATTTGAGGAATCCTTAGGTATGTGGTTAATCGAGAACAGACTCGTACTTTTTTAATTACGTTTGTACTATTCTGTGGACGCACAAAAAACAAGAACAAAAGGTAGGTAGCACACTATAAAGAAATAAATGCGGTCGACCAAAATTCATCAAAACAATTTGTCCCATTTAAAAAAAACAAAAAAAAAACAGGTTAATGACGTTTTTGTGTAATTTGTTTAAACCCACCAATTGTAGGAGGAAAAAATGTTTGTTAAATTTTGTATGTGTCTCTGGAGAGACATGAATTTTGACGTCTTTCTTCTTCGACTTTATAAATAGGTATATATATATATATAAAAGAATAAAGTTTTTCTTACTCTTCAAGCGTAAATAACGCTTAACATAAGACCGGAGACGAGAACGTGGCTAACGAAGTGAAAATTTTCTTATTTTCATCCTTCACTTTTCGCCCACCTCTTTGATGACATATAGTTTTTGTTTCAGACAGAGTTCATAGTTCATTTGTTTTTTGTTTTTTTGTTTTTTGTTTTTTGTTTATACGATTGAACGTCAAGAAAGAAGGAAAATTGGTTAAAGTTTTTTGACACAGATTGTAGCAGTAGCCATATTTTACTGAATTGTACCTAAGCCACATGTTGCATTCCTTTCAGTTGGTAGGTAACTTCTTTTTAACAACGAACATCCAAATGCGAAGATTGAATGAAAGATTGAAAAAAAATAGTTGTTGAATACCTTTGGTGTGGATATACAAAAGTATTTGCTCCTCAAAAGGTTGTCAATAGACAATTTGCTAGTTCACTATCATGTACCAAAAGTACAGGTGAGCCAACTTCAGTAAACACTGGCTGACAGCTACTGCTTGTGAATAAATAAATACATGGCGATTTTAATTGACCATTAATTATTTGTTATACCTTACTCGTAACCGTAATAACCGGTAAAGTATGATAGGTGCACTTAATTACATATGATGTAATCAACAATAATCTAATTCGTAACAGTTTAATTATGACTACAAATTACGTGCAAAGTGCAATAAGTAATTATGAATGTGATTAAGGCACAAATTTGGCCAACCATTTATAAACGCCACTGTCATCGAGGGGCTGAGCCCATAACTTTCATTCAGGATGATATCCACACATATTCACGATAATTAAAAGCGTTAAAAGTTAGTGATTTTGGTACAATTGTGATTATTGAAGCACAGATCACACGAGTATCAATATTGATCACTTTGCAGTATATAAAATGCAATTTTTTTGCAACACCTGTTCATAAACTTTATTTTTATACATATCTTGACAATGTATAAAGCAGCCAAATTTAGTTCCATTTAGGACCAATGTATAAAGTAGATACATTATACATCGTCTTGGACGCATACATCATTTATTTTACATACTAGTCCTGCTTACTGCGCATAGCTGATAAGTTGTCATTTTCTTTGTGTGGGGACCATGTCCTCCCTTCTTTCCAGGCTCGGCAACTGGGTCCGTGCTTGTCTGAATTGCCAGACAGCCAAAATTGGCAGACACGTGGAATCTGCATTCAAAAGGTTTAGACCAACCGATCAGTTTAAACACCTTCACATAGATCTAGTGGGTCCATTACCCCCATCACAAGGACATAAATACCCCCTTATGATGATTGACCATGCAACTAGATGCAAGAAGCAATTCCATTAATTGAAATGTCAGCACAAACACTAGCTACTCAATTATACACAACCTGGATTGCTAGATTTGGAGTACCCCAAAGCATTACAACCAACCAAGGTAGCCAATTTGAAAGCCAATTATTTAATGAACTAACCAAAACCTTGAGTGCTAAACATTGGGCTACTACAACCTACCACCCCCAATCAAATGGGAAGGTAGAAAGGTGGCATAGAGCTCTTAAAGCTTCTATAATGGCTGCCGACACAAAAAGATGGGTAGAGATCTTACCTACCATCTTGCTATGCCTACAATCAGCCTTACAAACAGACACTGGTCACTCCGCCACTCAACTAGCATTAGGCGAAGAATTACGCTTGCCAGGAAACTTCTTTATAGAATCAAAAGAAATAAACCCCGAAACCTTAGTACAAAATATAAAAGATGATGCAAATCAATTTCTTAAGCAAGCACCTACTCACGGTAAACAAAAACCTTATGTCTCAAGACACTTAGCTACAACATCGCATGTGTTCTTACGAGAGGAAGGAATGAAACGAGCTTTACAAAAACCCTATTCTGGACCATACAAAGTAATTGATCAAACAGAAAAAACGTTCACAATACTTGTGTCAGGACAGGAAAAGAAGGTGTCGATAGATCGGGTCAAACCACTATTCCTAATTAGTGAAAATGCAGAATTGGACAAAATAATAAATGAAAATAAAAATAAAAATTTACAAAATTCAGACGAAAAAGATGAAGAAATAAATATAAAATCTGACTCACAAACAAATAAAACACAAAAACATACAGTGAAGTGGTAAAATCAAACACCAAAAATAAGAAAAAAGTCAGATTCAATGAGGAAATAATAATCCACACATATAATCCTGAAAGCCCAATCAAGCCTAAACAAAGACACAGGCCAAAAGGAACATATAAAAAATGCAATCAGAAACCAACAAGAACATCACCTCGATTTTGCAGAGAATAAAAATATATAGATATAATAAAAATCTAATATATAGAAATTTCATATATATATATAATAAAAATCTCATACTCTTATCGCACGTGCTTTGAAACACACTCGCACGTCGACCCCAAAATCGAAGATAAGATAAAAACACACTATAGACCGATGTCACAAACAGCTGATTGCAAAAGGAAAATCAAACCAAATCTTTGCAACAACGAACAAACAAACTTCATTCGCTTGTCGACTGTTGCTCAAAGCACCATTCTTTAGTTCAATTAGAACTGTTCGCTTTGATTCAAATCTTCTTTCGAATTTTCTTGTTTTTTCTCTTTAAACGTCTTTTAATTTTCATTATGTCCTCAACTCCCATCATGGAAGTTGATCAACTCCTGGATTACGAGGAGGAAATGTTGCTTTCCGATGCAACCAAACCTCCTCTACCTGCCAATTCTCAATCCTCAGAGAAAGTGCCGATGTTGAGTCAATTCTCAATGAGATGACGCATCAAACCCCAAAAATTCTTCCATTTCCTGCAGACCAATTGGCGGCTTATTCCTCTGTGGCTAACACCACAGAGCCACCTGACGCTAAGAAGGCGAGCAATTTCCTCACCTCCAAAAATCAGGCTCTTTTCAAAATCCTGAAATCAGAGCCGAAATTTTCAAACTTTAAATTTTCTAACTCTGTCGTCTGAAACAACTTTCAGAATACTGGCATTTCCAAATCGCCACTTCTCCAAAGTTACACTCCTTTCCGAAAAAATACTCAGGTGGACGAACAGGGACACCACCCACGTAGGAATAGAAAACGTGGTGTCCGCCGTAGACTATCCTACTAAGACGGGACTATTGCAGGACATACCCTCGGCGTGGCCCTCCAAGACTTGATCTTTGGAGGAAATGCCAACCCTCGCAACAATGCGAGGCCACCTACTGGACACAAATAGATTGTCCATGGGTACCCCCAGACTTCAGAACTTGAGTAGTTTTACCAACAGTGTAACTGGGGGGAGTAGCTGTGGGGACTATGTTCTCCCTTCTTTCGGGGCCCAGCCCCAGTCAACATACCGCGGACTTGGTCCATCACCAAGTCCGCGCAATCATGTCTACGGACAATAAATAAAAATACGCGTTTGTAAGCACATAGGCTAAAACGGACGATCAACGAAATTTGTTCTCTGTTTAGCCTACATGCTACAAACGCAGCCCAGCGCCGACACGCGTACAAAAACGCACATGTCGCGGTTGAAACGCTAGGCTAAACACGCAACACGAACCTATCTTTCAATACTCATGGATGACGTGCGTGTTTAGCCTAACATATACACTGGCGATGCCATTTGTTAGTTGCCGGTTTAGGATGTTGTAAAAGGTTGGCTGCCTTACCAAAACGGTAACATACAAACACGCAATTCCTCATCCATTCGCCTGTGGGTTTTAGAAGTGAACCCACACTTTGATTTTTTTTCCTTTTTTTTTTCATTATAAAAGTTCTTCTGCTGCAGAGATTCGAACCTCTGACACCGCCGTTAGAGAGCTAGCACCTTAACCACTACACCATAAGGTCTGGCTGAGGATGGTGGCATAGTTTGCGCTTACAAAAATAATTATTTATCCAAATATTTTGTTTTTTAGGAGGTTTTTACAAAAAATAGTACGTGACACACGTGTATATAGTAGGTGATTGATATTCGTGTCATTTTTATCACTCCCCTTCAGCTTGTGCTGTAAAAATCAAACTCAGATCAAAATCATCTACTTTATACGCTTGTATCACAAATAACTATTTCGACAACTCCTCTCCCATCCACTCCCACCCAAAAAAAATTGATGCCAAAAAAGATTTTTGCAATACTGAACAGTAATTAATAATTTTACTTTCTTCATTCAAAAAATTGGTACACTCAACCTCTCATTAGTCTTAAATTTTAGGTGATTCACCATGTTGAACACGAGGAGGATCAGAAATATGAGAACTTAGCAGCTAAACAGCTCACAAGAATAAATGAGTGGACTGATGGCAAGCAACGAACATATATGATGTTCCTGTTCAATCAGTATGAGGTAAAGGTAATGCGAGACCCAATTAGTACCTTAAGACTCAATCAATGTAATTCCCTATTGTTACCTGAGAACTCAATTCGCCTTTCTCTATCTGCAAATGAAATCTCAATATTCAACTTGTATGCAGCCCTGCCTGTTACCTGGGCATGCATCTGTATTCAAAATGAATGTGAAAGGAGCATGATGCCCATTTTGCATGTATACGTGTGCATAGCTATAGCCTGTCTGGTATATGTCTGCTACCTTTCCCTTAATTCACATTATTTTCTTCTTTTTTTTCTTTTTGTCTTTTAATTTTTGGTTTCTTGTGCTCATAAAATATAAAACGGAACTACCAATTTCTAGTTAGCTATTGTAGTTCTCAACACCATTTTTTCTCTTCTAAACTTGCCTCTTTTGTTTTCAGTTTTTAGCTCTTCCATTTTTCTATGTGGCAAGTCAAGATGGCCTCTTTTTTTCAAAAAAAAATCTTAATCTTATTTCCTTCATTTAAAATGAAGTTACTTTCTTTTAGTTTTCTCAACTCCTAAAATTGTTACAAGTGTGAGTCGCATAGTTTCATCTATCCCATTCTAAAATAAAGCTTGGATCCAGAAAATCTGCATCTTTTCATTTCATATCTGGCTTTCTCCAAACATTGCTTTTGACTGTAAGCGTACGCTTTCATTTGGACTTTTGCGCACCACGTAGCCTATTCCATCATCTATTTCAGCAGTACAAAAAGGTGCGGAATATTTACTATTGAGGCTACTGGCAATTATTAGAATCCTAATAAAACCCAGCATCGTACGATGAACATAATTCAAAATTTGGATCATGGATGACAGCAAAAAGGAGATTATTATTAATACTTACGACGTACGAGACTATCATCCATAAATAAATTAATTAAAAATTTAAAATTATTAATAACAAAATCTGCTACATTTCCAAAAATCCCTATTAATAATGAACATGTACTGTGGACAGTTAATTTCAAAACTATACTTACTTCATTCACACTCATTCTTTTCATTCTTTTCATCACCCGCAGCCTTTTCTCTTTTTCTGCTTCTTTTCACATCTTTTCCCTCTCTCACACTTGACAACTGTCAATCACCTTTCATTCTTCATGTCGATCTCTTCTGTTGTTTCACATATCTTTTCAAATCTTCATATTTCTTGTCATTTTTCATGTTTCATCTCATACTCACCTCAGATCGTCATCTCATTTCATCCATTTCTCTTATCACCACCACGGTATGTATTTTTCCTATTCACAATTTCTTCTACCGAATGTTCTATTTTTTTCCATATTATCTCAGTTTTCCTTTATTTTTCTACCTTTTTAATAAATCTTGGAGGTTAAGTAGTGTCAGTTGACACCGTTCTGTTTCAGTCTCCGTCGATGTAACATGTCTCATTTTATCATTAGTTTTTATATGAGAAATTTTGCTTTAAATGTACCTATGTTTTATAAAATGTATTAACTTTTTAAAAGGCAATGGGCAATATTTGGTGGTATGGTTGCAGGTCCGATGTGAGTATTTTATGGAGATCTCCGGGGTACATTTGGTATTAAAATTTAACCATTTACCACGCTGACATCGAGTCCATGAACCTTGGTTGACTGAGTGGGTTGGGGGTGACAATTTTTAGGTTGTCTCCTGTACAAGTGGTTCTAACTTGAAGTTTTTCGCTGTGATTCGTGATGTTGTACAAAAAATAATCTCGGGACTGTGGTTGGGAAGTCGAAATGACCTCCCTGGCATACGACACTTACACTGTGGACGCGACACGATGATCATTCATCCTCTTAAACTGTTTTAAAGCCTTCTAATGCCTGATCACTTTAATCAAGTATGCGCACTCATAGTCGAAACGAATCTACGTAAATTTGAGATTAACTTTGCAAAAAACTTTTGCATACTTTCATGTGTTATGTTTCTTCGTGAAAACGTATCCTTTAGTCATACCTACCCCGACAAGTACACTGTTCCTCCTAACCCCGACGAACTTCATTAGGTAATCCAAATTATTATTGTACCTAATGATCGACTTTTACTCAGTTACGTCATCAATGCTTTCGTGAAAACATTTTTCGGAACCAATGAGGAACTTGGAGCACGAAACACAAATCGACTTAATTAAAAAAGAAGTTTTGTACCCGAGTTTCTTTTTCCTTCCCTTTAAATCATTAATGTCATCGGAGCAAGAACAACAAAATCGACTAATATACCAACGTAAGAAAGTTTTTTCACGTCGAAGTTAACAAACAAAACAAAACTTGTATTTTGTTCGTTGAAGATTCGCCATGTCAAAATGTATGTTTACGTCCATCCGATCTTTTCCAGGAAGAAATAAAACCAAATGAACGACTTTCGAAGTCAACCAAAATACGCAGCAAACATGAATGTTTGCCTCCGCCACCCTTCTGTCGCCGGCCAATTCCAAATACTACAAGACGTTCACGAGAGAATCATTTTCAAAATTCATCTCAATTCTCAACCAATTATTTTGTGGAAGTAAATTTTCTTCGCTGTGCGTAAAATATTTATCGAAAATTCGGTCACGAATTTTTTATCAACTTGTATAGCTCGAGGTGGAGAAAAATTGAAAACGAAAAACCGTTATTTGCTTCTAATTTCACTGCATCCCTTTCCATTTTTTCCGTATTTCGTAAAAGAAAAAAAAAAAAAAAGATGAAAAATTTCCATCGGTTGTTAATGTAAAAAACAAACAACAAAATTAGAAATTTTGAGGAGAAAAAAAACTCTTCTTAGTTAGCCTAGCGAAATGTCTAATAAAATGTTGATATTTAATGTTCGAGTTTGATTTTCAAATCTAAAAGTTGGATATTGAAGAGAAAAAAAAAAATTTCTGGATATGCCGATGAAATGTTACCAATGTTCAGAAAAAACTGCTAATTGAAAGTTTGAAAGCAAAAGGTAATACAAAAAAAAAAGTATGTAAAAATAAATTCTTATTTACCAGTATAAAAATCCAATAAAAATTTTCTAATTGATGTTCTATGTACCTGAAACTGATTCAATTTTATGGCCTTTTTTAATTTTACCTGTCAAATGACTACATTTCGATTTACAATCACACAGAACTGCAAAATTAACTTCTAAGTTTTCCCGCAATGTTTGGTTCACTTACGTCTCGCTTGGTACTCACTAATGGAGCACAATAGTCAACTTACCCGTTCAACTTTTATGTAGATACCTATTCGAAGAAAATCTACGTATTAAAATTCTATTAATCTTGCAGTGAGACCCAAGAGTGAGGGTAGGTTCGTTTTACGTCTCATGATTGCAGGAAAATTTTGGCGTTATTAGCTGAAATTAATATATATTACGGTGACTTGCAGCCTCACTTGCGTTAGTGTCCAATAATTATTTTTTCAATTCGTGAAAAAACTGATGTAAGCTACTTTTATTGGCTTTGTGAAGAAGAGAAGAAGACTTGTCTCGAACTGTAGGAGAGAATCGAAATAAGTATACCTACCTATGTACCTACCTCAGTTGTTGACGTAAGCACGTTATCTGTGGATAGACCTTAAAACCTTACTGATTGTACTTTGGTTAAATCAACTCACTCGGAAACTATTTGGTAATGAATGCGCTGTTTCTCACATCACTGAGAAAATACTTATACTCGAAACACTCTCTCACAAGCTGAAGTGATTACCTAAATTGCTCTTAATGAGGATAGTCAAATAATTATTCGACGAGTTACACAAGTATACAGATCCATACACGGGTAACTCACATTATCTACTCGGTGCTGAAGAGTGTACTTGCTTCAAGTCATTCTCCTCAGTCACTGAGGACTTTAACTATTCGAGACTGGTCCTCTCCTCTACATTTGTATGCTATTGTGGAATTATTCATCTATAGCTTCTACACATAGCAAATGCAAATTTGAGGAATAACGTAAAATTTATTAATTTTCTATGATTAGGAATTCGAAAGAACTGAGAAACTCAAAATGAGATTTTTATTTTTCACCCAGTTTGGTTGTTACCCAGTTTGCTGTAAAAAGGGTATTAAAATTGGCCTCACAAAAGAGTTAGGGATGGAGATGATAAAAATTAGCCGTTTCATGTGAAAAGAAAATGAATGATACCATTTTCCCGATTTGACCTAATTTTTTGTGTCGTTAAATGATGAATTTTTGACGAAAACGGACAAATTTTCCTCCAGAGGGACTACAGACATGGCCAATGGCTTCAAACATGCCTCAAAATAACACAAATAAAACGCTAAAAATTTCATCTTGATCTGCCGAAAGGTTCTGAAATTATGGACGAACAAACGTACTTACATTGAGCTTTATTAATACCTACCTACAGATAGATAGATAAACCGACAAATAGGTAGTTAGATGTATCGACCAAAATTTTGTGTTCACTGTTTTGAAAAACCTACAAAACTGATGGAGCTGAAATTTTCACGAGAGATGGTTCTCATATAGGAGTAGGTGTGAAAGAAGTTTGGTGCCTTGCGATGTGGTAGTTTTTGCGAAAACTGGAAAACAAAAAATTCCAGGAAAAATCGTTTTTCCAAGATTTTGAGAAAACGACAAAAGGCATCGAGCTGAAATTTGCACCATAAATTATCCTCATGTCGATGCAAGTCTGACGGACGTTTGGTGACCATTAGTTTAGTAATTTCTGCGAAAGATAGAAAACCAAAAATTTATAGAAAATTGGTCATTAGCAATAAAACATCGATAGGTCGATATTTTCTTAAACTATTTGGAAATTTGAAATTAGCCAACTGGGTTTTCTGGCGAAGTACTCCCGTGCTACAGTTTTTTTATTTATTTTTTCCATTTTTTCCTATATTTCGCATTTTCTTTTTTTTTTTTGTAATTTAATTTACAGCTGGCTGCATATTTTGTTCTTTGCTCCTTGTATTGAAATATTAAAAAAAAAAGGAACAACGCAAAATTCAAATTTTAATGTTGCATGAAGTACCTACGCTCGTTAAACGCTGATCATGGAGAAATTCCCAATACATTCTCCAGCTTATAAATCGGCATTCGTTACAAATTTTTCTGAGTTTAAATAGACGTGCAATAGCTTGAAAAAGAAAAAAAAAAAAAAAAAAGAAAAAAAAAAGAAAGAGAATATCACGTAACTAACCTGCAGCACTCGAAATCGCAACACCTGTGAAAACGGATACACTGGCTCTTTGTAACGGGCCCAATATTTGCGTTCCATTTTCACATTTATCCTTGGCAAGAAGGACGAATAGTCATCAGGCTTGATGTTATCGTTGGAGGACGAATCGTTACCCTGCACTGCGAGCATCTGAAACAAATACCAGTACAAATTCTAAGGTTAGAGTATAAAAAAAAAAAAAAAAAAAAACAAAAACAGAAGAATAAAAGAAAAAAAGTAAAAAATACCCTAAATCCGATTCGCCTCCAACGAGCTGAACATAAATCGCAGATAAGCCTTTATTACTTGTCGCAGCTTTTCTTTTCGATTGTAAACGCACTCTCCGTTCTGCCTATTTGCCGCAAAACCGTCTGTTTACTGAAGGCGAAACAACAAAAGGTTGTGCCTATTTAAATTACAAGGCCATTGACATTATTTGGCCGTCTCCACATTAAGGAATGAGAACAGGCAAAACAGTATCAACGTGCGACCCCATCACTGCGCACATTTGTACTCGTCAAAATTTATTGTCAAACGTGTACGAGATTTATTTATTCTCATTTTAGGTGTATTGGTGTAGCCTACCAAATGCTACGGTGAAATTTACAACATATTGGATACGTTTGTTGGTTCAGCACTTGTTTCCGGTGTAATTAAAACTCTTTACATTACAGATAGGTACGCAAACAGAAGCACATAGGCTGGGCTACCTGTACGAATAGAATCAAATAATACGAACCAGCCAACCAATATACCTTTCGAAACGAGAAAGGGATGGGCACTGTGCGCTGAATTTGAATTAAATAACTCACCTACACGGCTATTACCTCTTGTTATTAGTGCTGATCTGATTCAGCATTTTATTGAGCAGGTTTTTACAATGTGAAAATCAGTTTATTATTTCGTTCTAGTATGTCTTTTGCAAAAAGCACAAAACGATAATTCGTTCTCATGTGTTGTAACACGAATACTCGTAGGCTCATATTCAGAAACGTCACTTTTAACCTCCCTTCACTTAAATTTCACTTAAAAAATTTTTTGCACAATTTCGTACTTAAAAATGAAGGAACATTGTATCTCTTATAAAAGTTCCAATGTAAAAATAAAATGTTACCACTTTCTTAAGTACAAAATTGTTCCAAAAGTCATTTTCAAGTGAAGTTTAAGTGAAGGGAGGTTAATGTGACGTTTGTGAATATGGGCCGTACTCTCTTTTAAATATCACGCAACATTAATGGACGAGATCAGTTCGAGCACTAGTTGGCTACACTGATTTGACTTGTTGCTGGTTACTGTATGATCACCTTATTTCTTGTTGTATTCATTCTGTCGACAACTGTCTCATCAATACACTTCTTGTGACTTTACCAATAAATCATCTGGTGTGGTAGTTCTGCGTTTATGTTTTATTTAGAATATTTTGTGGTATTCCTCTCTACTTCAAATAACTGGACATCAAGCCCCCTACGTTCAATATGGTGCGGAGGCTCAGTGTACCTGAGGAATTTGGTTAAGTTATCCAAGAGAAATGATTCCAGCAAGAAGATATCAAAAATTAGGTATTACTGGAGTAAATATGTGGAGAGGTATATGGTGGTAAAGTAAGTATTTTCCTTTAATTAAAACACGCATATAAAATAAAATCTGTCCACATTGCATTGGTGATATGCATACTTGACGTGGAACTAGTTCATAATTTTTTTTTAACAAGGCAATTTTATTTTAACTGTTTTATTTTTCGAAGAGGGGAGCAGAAAGAAATATGCATATGGCATATAATATTAATTTTGGTGTTCTTTATTTGTTCTTAGTTATCAGAGAAAAACCATTAATGGCTAATAATCAGATAAATAAAATGTTCTGTATGGCCAATGGGGATTTGAGTAAGATCTGTGTAGGAAAAATACTCGTAAGAGGTGAAAGGGCTTGTACCTCTTGATGACAGTTGCCACCAAAAGGCTGGCTTATATTCGTCTCAATGATGTTAAACAATTACATGCATTATGTTTATATGTTCTTATCTGTACGTACATATAGGTAAGATACATTGTACATACCATGACAAATTACCTGATAAAGATCTCGATGATGTCACAGCCCAGTACCAAACATGCTTCGTCATTTCTTATCACATTATGGAATAGGAAACGATATAATGTTATGACATAATACCATATATATAGGTACATACGTGTATCTGTGTGCGAGTGTCAAATCCCCTACATAAACTCAATGAACTGGCTACAAAATTGCCAGTGTTTGCCTAGAATTTGGCTCTCCCATACATTTGTGAATGATGCGGCAGAACACGCAAAGCTATTGACTACCTTCTATGTGTGAATACTTCTCACAACAAGGTATTCAACAATCTGTTTGGCATAAAATTTTATTTCAGTAATTCAGTTATACGTGTTGGAAAATCACTGGGAGTAAAAGAGTGAATAATATTTTATTTTGTTTATTTGATAAATATTATGGGTGACAGAGAATGCTCTAGAAGGAGTTGTTACATAATGATATGGTGTGGAATATTCATCAATATTAATACACACCCATATTTAGAGGAGTATACCCGTGTAAAAATTGGAGAACTACAGCAGTAGCAGAACTGGCAAGAGTCAAGGAGTTGAATGTTGTCAAATTCATAACTAGAGTATAATGGGGAATTGTACCTCATCCAAATTCCTAAAAGGACAGCAAAGAGAGGTGAAAAATATTATGTAATATGTAGAAGGAGTCATTGGAGAAACACACTCACTAGCACACGCATACATGAGCTGCATTGGGAGAACGGCAAGTTGAAACATGTAACTAATGGATCTGTGCAGTATTTTGTTTGTTTCAATATTGGCCGATGCAACCAGCTTTGAAACCAACTTTGTATTATTGAAGAAATTTGTTTTTTAAACAACCAAACCAAGTAGGCTAATGTAGACTCAAAAATGTATCTTGTGGGTATCCTAATAAAATTGACCAAGCCATGTTGTTTTGAAAATACCAATGAAGGATAAAATTTAATTAAATAAGAAAAATTAAGTGTCAAATAAATTCAGAAAAGCTATCGATTAAACGTAGAACCGACCTACTAATTTTTTTAAGCCATGCACAATGTGCATAATGCACACCAAGTTTGTTATTCAAATGTGAAAGTATATTTTTATTTTTTGTATTTTTTGTGTATTTGGATTTTTTACAATATTGAATAAAATTTTATGTGAAATCCAAATCTGCAAGGAAAACAATGCCTTTTCATTTGAAAGAACAAAATTAGTGAGCATGGTGCATATTGTGTATGGCTTTAAAAAAATACTTGCTATACTTAATCGATGCTATTTCCAATCTACATTTGAGTAACAGTTTATAGATTGGGCTTTTGAGTATTATGGCAAACTGGGTACACAACTTGTATTACACGTTTCTTCAAAATATTGGTCACCAACATTTTTTTGCCATGACACAACGGATGAACAATGCAAAATTTTTCTCAATCAACCAAATGATTGAATTGTTAGATAAGTATATCAGACTATAATCTTGTCATTCAATCAAATAGATTATTAATTTTCTTTTTGAGATCTACCTTAAAAACAAATGTTTTAATACTCTTAACTGTATATGAAGAAAGAGATTTCAACACTTTTTTCAACATGATTTTTCAATCATGCGCACATTGATCTTTGTTTACATTACTAAACATTGTGACTTTTGTTTTTTCAAACACATGCGTACTAAGTCTCATCAAACATTACAATACACTTTAATATTACCTTTTTTTTATACACTATTTTTTTAAATTAACGTAGTGGGTAGTGCATGTGTATGTCTGCATTCAGACCTCGCAGTGTGCATAAGCCACACTCAGTGTTAAAATTAGACAAGCAGTGATGAATTGCTAACTCGTGAACCAAAAGTGTGTTCGCCATACATGATATAGGGACAGGCCACACAACCTACTAGCGAGTGCAGTAGTACACTCATCTCCACTGGTAAAGGAAGTTGCCAAAATTAATAAAAGTTTCTCCACTCCAGGTGATTAAACCTCTAAACTCCGCATCCAAAAGCTAGCACCTCAACCACCGCACTACAACTTCTGATTGAAGAAGTTGTGATACTTCGCGCTTATATATTTGCAAGTTTAAAAAAATATTTATTCTTCTCCATTTTTTTTATTTATTTTTTGGGGAAGGGGGCGTTGAAAAAAATAGTATGTGACAATCTTACGACGTAGATGATTGCTACTTGTGTGATTTGCATCACTAGCTTTCAGCTCGTTGCAAAGATCGCACTCGTATCGTAATCACCTACTTTACACACTTGTATCACAAATAACTATTTCTTAATTAATTCGATCGCATTAACACTTCCAATATGGTGAATAATAGTCGAGCACAAAAATACGAAAACAAACTAATTCCAAGTTCGGTATTGTTCATCGGCCATATTTCACTCGTGAACATCTAAACGCATGGAAACAAAAACTTTTGTCAACAATTTATATATATTTTTTTTAACTTGTACTTGAGTTAGCGATATTTAAGCACCGTGTCTCAAACAGATTAACCGGTCCGTGTTGAAGATGCGTTTTTCATCCGATGAAAAAAACATAAAATAATTTTTGAATGTCTACGTTTTGACGTAGAAACTGGAACGAAAATCTGATTCTGGCTTTCATCCGCACGTAAGTACCTGCAGAAAAGCGAGAATTGACGACGCGATTAATGACGATTATTTTATTCGAAACACTTTCAATGGCACGAAAAATGAAAAAAAACAAACAGGCGAAAATGACGTCAGCACAGGTAGTATGAAAATATTTTAAAATAATTTTCAATTAGTGTCTTAGCCTCCGCGCGTTGTTACACGTAGAGAATGGGGGCAGAGAAATGAGTTAACGGCTTCGTTTTTTCCATAAAAATAATTTTCAAACTGAAAATACTCTTCGAATTAATAAATGGAAGCAACCTTTCCACCAAAACTCAATCACGCGTACGTATCCATTCTCATGCGGTAATACTGCTTGTACCTACCCTCTCATATCGTGAAAACGTGCAGATACCTACCTACCTACCAAATAACCCAGCCTAAAAGGTGCAAAGGACACAAAAGTGAAGGTCTACAAGGTTTCTTTCATTTTGTTGAACACCAAAAGTAGGTACCTATGTAGTTAGGTACTGCTGGAGCACAAAAGCTTTTTAATTAAACGTGGCGCAAACTGGCAAACGATTTTGAAACGTTTTCGTGCGCTGTCGAATTCTTTGGATGAAAGATGAGTGAAATAAGTGAAACAACGCGTGAGAAGAGATGAAAGGTGTTGAGCGCGGCTGGGCAATAAATTTTTTAGTTCTGATTCAACGCAATAAGAATTTCCGTGTTGACTGGCATTTTAATTTCGTCGAGATACAGATAAGGGTCATTAGTGATGTGCAAAGAGTGAGATCAGACCAGAACCAAGACGATGGTCTTCTACGTCTTGGTGCCGGTCTTCACCTCGCAGTGTCAAGTCTTGGTTTTCCACTTCGTTTACAATATTTTTATTACTATCGACACCTAAATTAAACTAATCATTCCTTTATAATTTCGAAATATATACGCAAAAGAATTAATTTGACACGGCACCATAAACACGAAGTACCTATATCTATTGAATGATCTTGTCGGCTCGGGGAATCGAACCTGGGACCTACATATTTGCCAGCTAAAAGCGGAGAACTTAACCGCACAGCCATCTCACCGCCAACTATAACTGGCGAATGTATTTTATATTAGACAAAGTATGGAGGTTCCCACAGATCATATTGGAACATATCTATTGGTAGGGCACTCGTTGGCAACACTGTATACTTATATATCTAATTCATTCCGTACTGTCATGTAGTGTCTTAAGTCTTACTTTACTTCTTCGTGAACCTTATGTGATGTAACATCTTCTGCTAATTACACTATTCTCTTGGTGCGGTATATACAGTGTATTTATTGTGTTTTACTTTTATTTACTTATTGGTTGTACAATCTACATCGTGTACATGACTGCCCCCAAATAATCATGTATCCAATAGATCTAATTGGGAAAAATAAATAGTTAAACCCTAAACGTCGTATATTATTGAACTAACAAAACTGGGATTATTTTATCATTAGTTCGTGAGAAAAAAATTTGTAAAATGTTGCGTTTGATTTTGGTGCGTGGGTAGGCGAA
Organism: Ericerus pela; assembly: GCA_011428145.1. Classification (NCBI taxonomy): domain Eukaryota; kingdom Metazoa; phylum Arthropoda; class Insecta; order Hemiptera; family Coccidae; genus Ericerus; species Ericerus pela. The sequence continues at coordinate 348,745 of WOFM01000332.1, forward strand.
AAAGACAGATTTCGATTATGACTGAGACCAGTGGTGAGGGTAGAAGTTGTAGTGCATTCAATAACCGCCGACTTAAAGAATCTAAGTCGATCTGAAGTCGAAGAATGCGAAGTTCTTATTACTATACCAGTAGGGTTGCTACCGATATTTAAATACAATAATTTATTTCTCGAGAATGTTGGGGTGGTTGGGGGATGGTTGATCGTGAATATTCCAGTAGCAGTAGCAGAGCTACCATATCGAGCGACTGCCATCGCAAAACATGAACGCACTTATTTGTCGTGACATAAGAGTGAAAATCTGGCAATAGCTTTGTAGGTATTGCTAGCTATCGCTGCCACCGAAATATTGTAGGAAACATTAGCAGTCTTATCCACGAGGCCACGGTTGCTGCCTGCTTGCTCCCTAGCTAATTCGAATCGACAACACTCCCTGCAGCAATGCCCACTGGTTCGTTCAAGTTGAATGGATGATACATCAGCTGTGATTTCTGGGAATGATATAAAGGGAGCAAAGTGAGGTAACATGCGGCTTCGTGCGTATTGTTTTAGCTACTACGATGGTTCCAAGTTGTATCAACGCTTTGTACACACAAGTGAAGCCAACTCGTTATCAACCAACTGCAACAGTGAATTTGAACCAGTCAAGTGAGATTTTTATTCGGACAAATTAGAACGGTTTTGATTTCTTTATTAATCGGTCAGTTTTGGTATCTAAAATAACACACTAAAAGTCACCTTCCCCCCGTTGCGAGCGTCCACAGATATGGGAGTGAATATGGCCCCAAAATTGTTTTTCACATTTATCTCAATAAATATTGATTTTTTCAAAGAATTATAGTACTTACCGCATAAATTTCGTATGAAAAATGTTATACACGTTTTAGTAATTTGACCTCCCACACACCCCTCAAATTGGTACAAAAGACTGTACACTGAAATTATATCTGGGTACGGTTGTTATATTGAGGCAGTAACTTCGATTCATAATAACACAATAGTCGTAAGGCATTCATTTGTGCATTTGTGTCGGAATATGGGTATAAGGAGGAAGGTAACCTTAGTTAATATTTAAAAAAAATTTCTGTCCATAATTTTTTCAAGATCTAATGAGAAGGATGAGTTATTGAAGTAACTGACCCAGGATGTGTAATAAAATGAGAGGCCCATCCAGGTTCTGAGAAAACTTAAAAATTAAAGGAAAATTTCCAAGTAGGTATTCCTCATTTTTTCTTCGTAATTTTTCATTTCATCTAAGGAGTGAAACAAAAAAAAAAAAAAGGAAAAATGAAAAACTGGTGGCATTAGACACCCTTACCTCTCATTTTGACATCACTACAAAAATAAATGTCTCATGGGTATTGTGTCATTAAAAGTCGAAATTACTGCATCAGTGTAGCAACTCCGTAGGTACTCATGCTTTCAATTATCAATGAAAAAGTATCATCTTTCAAACTCATTTGACAAGGGAGAAGGAAATCAAAGGACTAAGATGAACTTGACCTTTTTTGTACGAATTTGGTCTCAAATAGTTTTATATTCTAATACTTTTTCAAAAAAACTAATATTTGTAAATAACCATTTTGGGGGCATATTCAATTTTATATCTGTGGACGCTCAAGAGGGGAATATGACTTTTAGTGTGTTATTTTAGATGCCAAAAACTACCGATTAGTGAAGAAATGAAAACTATTCTAATTTACCTGAATGAAAGACCATTCGACTTGAATTTAGGTGCTGAAGGGAGGATAAGGTAGAGTATACTTTTTGATTCATTACCGACTCCATTTCTGAATTATCGTGTACATTTAAGCAGATCATGGGCACAGACCTATTCAATTTTTATTTAATTTTTTTATTAGCCCCTCATGAGGTATATGCAAGGCTCCAGTGCATTTTAAATTCAACTTTTATTTTCTCAGAAGAGTAGGTGTTCTTAAAAGTCGGAGGTCACCGGTAGGTAGGTGTTGCCACCGCTGGCGTTTAAACCTGACACACCTGCATGAGATCAAGTAGGAAAAATATCAGCAGTCCTATCTATGTGACCACCATTGCTGCCTACTTGCTCTCCAGTTAATTCAGATTGTTATGTTTGCATCGATACACATTCCCTACAAGCTTTGTTGAGAAACAGAAATAGTTTGGCTGGATTTTCCAGGCTCTTCCTCCCTCTTGACAAAGGTTCAGGATTAAGGGGTTAACCGCTTCTGTCTGAACAATGAATCGACTAACAGCATGAAAGGTTGTGGCCGGGATTGGAAAGCTAAGCAAATGCAACCACATCAATGGATGTGACAAACGAAAAGAATTATCCAAAATATAAACATAAACGTACATTCGCGGAAATTCTCATTGGCGAAAACATGTTCACGCGTCTTGCCTTTTGAACGTTTATAATGCTCGAAATTCTGTATTTCATTTTTTCAGAATACGTAGGTGACCTATCACGTAGGTATCGCACAAACTTATCACTGGTTGATGTGTTTGCCACAGTAGTCTATCGTAGTTGCAGTGAGTTAATTTACGTTTTAACAAATAATTTTGCGAATGCTTTTAGTGTTTGAGCTGTGCAGTAGACTAATTAGAGAATCTCTCGCAATTATTGCAACTTTGACACCACGTTCTCCGAATTTTTATTTTCTGTTCTTTTGCGACGTGAAGGAATTGGTATCAATTTTTCGAAAAAGAATAAAGAAATAAGGTGAGCGATCGAAGACGACTTTACAGAAGAAATAATATTCGTAATAATAAGTTGGAAATTCTATATACTAATTCAAATCCTAAGGCTAACCATTCGAAAAAAATAAGCTTTTTGTTCCCCATCATGGCGAGAAACATAAGATTGTAAGCAAAGAATTTGCATAACTACCTCATAAAAATACGTATCTTAAAGAATGCAGGCTGCTCTGACGAAATTCTTTTCGTAAAATGTCAGCTATTTGTTAACTTTGCACGACTCTGCGAGGAGGAAAAAATGAAAAAATGAAAAAATGAAAAAATGAAAAAAAAAAGGAAAATAAAAACCGCAAACGACGTTCCCGATACTGCGATGAAAATGCAACCCAAATTAAGTAAAAATAAAACATTTAAAACAAAACAAAAAAAACAAAAACAAAAAGAGAATCGACATCAAATTATATTCAACTGAAATTAAGTTAGACGCGATTATAAACGATTGAAGAGACGCCACATATGCCAATGGTCGTCAAGAAGCAGATACGAAATTCATGCGACTATTTAGTCGCATTTCCTTCAACTAGGAAAAAAAGAAGAAGAAGAAGAAGAAGAAGAAAAATACGGAAATTAAAAAAGTAAATAAATATGCCTTATCTTCCGTATAATGGCGATGACATTTCCACGAAAAAACAATTCCAAATGACGATATGTTTACGAAGATTTCGACGAATTTCGACGAATTATCGGAGCTGCTATCTTAGTGGCGCTCCACCATACGCCTGCTTCGCATTTTATGGAATGAAAATTCTCTCGTAAATGGCACCGTGTAATCTTAATCCGAATCTTCGGCTTTAATTAGCGCATTTCGACAGCATTTATCACGACTGTGCGTGTTTTGCGAAATTGAGACATCGCGATGGAGAAAGTTATAGCCGCCCACGGCCCCATCCCCAGACCACCATTGTCGCGATTTCATTACATCCTTTTGGTGGTTTTAAATCGACTCTCTCGCTATCGACGAGAAAACGTAAGCTATAAAATTAAAAAATAAAATTCTAAGTTGGGCTGGAAAAAAAAAAAAAAAAAAAAAAAAAAAAAGAAGAAAAATAACATTTAGGTAATAATTTAGGTTAGGACGAATTTAATGTACTTTTTACGTAGCCTACCTTCCTGAAGTACATACTTTTAATTTGAGATTAGATCAAAAATCATTTCTTAACGAATAAATTAACATTTTTTCAGCGCCAATAAATTTGTAGAGATGATATTTTTCGTCGTTGGATTTTAATTATACAGGGTGTCCAAATTTCAATTGTCAAAACTTTGTGGGTTACTACGAAAAATGTAGTCTACGCAAGCTCAGCTACTTTTGGGAAATTTTATATTTTTCAATCTTTTTAGATCACTTACTTGACTTTATTGCTTCAGAGAATCCTCAATGATATAGATCAAGTATAATAAATTATCACAAGTTACTTTGTTCTAGATTTATGAAAATAGCTATCAACAAAGAATGAGTAAATTTTTCTCATGGCATTGTCAATAAAGGCATTTCTAAATTTTTTAAACACAACTTTTAGTAAGCTACGTGATGGCTACTGTGATGAGCCCTGTGCTTCAAAATTATACTTATCTGTGGAAAGACTGGTGGTTCCAATCCCGAACTGGGGGTAACTTTTCGTTAATTTTTACCCAGTTTGCTTGTAAATTGGGTTCTAAAATTGACCTCGCAAACTGGTTAGAGGTGGGGATGATGTACGTCACTATAATAAAAATACAGGTTGTAAATTTATTCGCCCAAATTAATTTGACAAAATTATTTGGAAAAAATTGTTCCCCTAAATTCGATGCGCATACGTCAACTAGTCAGCGAAAGAACAAGAAAGAGAAAGATAAGAAATGTTTTTTCTTTTTTTATCATTGGCATGGCCGTACAGATGTTAAAGATGAATATAAAGAATAAAAGAAAGAGAGAAAGAAGGCAAGAGGTGATAAATTTTTTGCTTTATTTTTTCTATATTTGTATTATTTTACTCGCAATTCATATTTACCCAACAATGGAAGAAACCAAACGTAGACAAAAGGACAAGAGAAGAGAAACAAGAGTTTTTTTTTTTTTCATTCATTGCGCCACTGGAAGTCTTGCGTCGGCATAAGCCAAAGCTCCGCAAAAGGGCGCTTCAGGACTTGTGTATATGTACGTAATACGTGTGTGTATACGTATGTATAGTCCAAAATTTTGTATTCAAAGTTCTGAGAAAACTACGAAGCGGATTGAGCTTAAATTTTTATAAAAGATAATTTTCATATAGGAACAAGTCTGAAAAAAAAATTGGTGCCTATAGGTTTAGTTTCCATAAAAACTGAAAAACGAAATATTAATGCAGAAGTTATTTTTTCAGGATTTTGGGAAAATGACGAAAGAAATCGAGCTGAAATTTTCAGAACAGATTATACTTACGTAATACCACGTCTTATAGAAGTTCGGTGCCTATTAATTCGATAGTTTCTGAGAAAAATGGAAAAGAAAAATTGGTGAAAAAAATTTTTTTCATCATTTTGAAGAAATACGAATGGAATATGGCTAAAATATTCAAAAAAGATATTCTTCATATGGGACCATATGTAATAGAAGTCTGGTGCTTATTGGTTCGTAAATTTCGACAAAAATGGAAAACAAAAATTCTTGGAAAATTGGTTTTAAGCAAAAAAAAAAACATCGACAGATCGGTTTCGTTAAAGATATCGATATTTATCGACACAAATATCTATTACTATCGATAGTTTTTTGAAATTTTTTCAGTTATCTGGAATTCAGAGTTTCTTTTTTTTTTTTTTTTTTTGATTTTTGGATTAAAATTGGCAAATTGGGTTTACTAGCAAAGTATTTCTGCCCTAGAATTTTCTAAAGATAATTATTGAGCATTTTTTCCCCTACTGTTTCATCAATGAACAAGAAGGAGTGGAGCAATTCTGTGAAGGGCTGACTATGTACTTCATGGTATGCAGATTTGAGGGCAGAGTATACCTCTCTACCTTGGTCATACAAAGTTTCATGCTCTGGCCAAATCCAAAATCAACCGGAATCGTGCTTGCACCGCTGCCTGACCTCATAATAACTTCGGATATGGTAAAAAATGGATTTCTCTTGCTTTGTCGATAGACGCTCAAGTATGTGATCTAGTCAAAGGCAGATTTCACATATGGTGTTAACCATCGGCTGTAAATATGAGAACTTCGTTGACATTTCGAGTATATATTACGTTACTTTTTTTTTAATGTGCCTTTTTTTTTAAAGCTGAAAAAAAATGCTCCCCAAAATATTCTCTCGGGGGTGGCTACAGCCTCCCTTCTCCAGATCCAATCCAGCGAATTTTATAAAAAATACCGGTCGTTTTCTTCCAGCGTACAGATCTGCTTTCCTTTGCACGGTAAATATTCCGTTAATGTGGCTTCCTTTTACACAAATGGCAAATAAAAATTCTCAGCTAAAGTCGTCTTCCTCAGTCAGTTTCAGAATACCTATTGTGAAAACTTTTACAAATGGAAACGAAAACTTTTAGTACCTACCACAATGCACCGCCGTCTCATCGAATTGACGCAACCTAAGGAAAAGTTTCGGATCTGAAGTGATAGTTACTTTTGAAAAATGATGGTTTATGTATCTCAAGCTACCTTTTGTTGTGGTTTAAAATCCGTATCGCCTTTTCGCGCGTTTCTGAAAAATGTTAGAATTACGTTTTTTCGCTTTTTTTTCTCTCTCTCTCTTTGCAAAATTGTTTTCGATATTTAACCTGCATTTTTGGAACGCTCACTCGACGTGGCGTATTGTTCAAAATTTTTATATTTATTTTGGCAGGTTTTCAGATTAGAAAAAAAAATTCTTGAACTTTTTACCCTACGATTCGTTGTAACTGAAAACATTGAATTAATTTTTTTCTTAGGCAACTTGCAAAAAGTTTCGAATATTTGAGAATATTTTTTCGACTGCAACTGTAAAGAAATTCAGAATTTTTGAAGGTCGATTTGGTGATTTTTATTTCGATTGGTGAATTCATGTGAATGCCGAAAAGTACTAAACGAATATTTCCACACTTACGAATCTTATATTTTTGAAAGGCTCAGACATTTTGTAGTCACCATATTAAAGTGAACAAACTACCGAATCGACTTTTTCAGGGAAAAACCTTATTTTCGGATTGAGAATTATTGCGTGATAGCCAAGGTAAAGGAAACAAGGGCGAAATGATGCATTTCAAGAAAACAGTCGAAAGAATTCCATTTGAAATAAAAGATAAACAGCTTTTCCAGCGGCTTTTTAGTAACTGAAAATATTCATCATATTTAAATTTTGTTAACACCATTGGGAATTGTGAAAAATATCTAAAGGGGATATGTATTGTATGGAAATGTATCATTTAAATGTACGTACACTTTCCCTACAGACACTCTACAGGTATTTGAAAATATATACAGTGAAACCCCCTTTAACGGACACTTATCTTTCACAAAATTTCAAAAATATACATGAAAGATCGATTAAGAAGTTAATTACAGTAATTAATGATCTCTCGGAAAAATATTCCATTTTCTTAAATTCTGTGGAATACCTTGTCATGAGAGATATTCACACTAGAAGGTTTTCAACAGTATTTGCGTGTTCTGCCACTTCATACAATTAAGTATGGGAGAGCCAAATCCTCAGCGAACACTGGCGATTTTTGAGCCGGTTCTGAGAGTTTATATACAGAATTTGGCACACGCACACAGACACACATGCATACGTATATGTACGTAATTACGTCATGCATTACGTCGTTTCTTGCCTCTGTCGAGGTGATAAGAAACGACGCAGCGTGCTTGGTACCAGGCCGTGACATCACCGAGATCGTTATCAGGTAATTGATCTTGGCCCGTGCAATGTATCTTACCTGTACGTATGTACAGGTACGAACATACAAAGGCACCAGTGTATATTTGTTTAACATCATAAAGACGATTATTGCCAGCCTTTGGGTGGCAACTGTCATTGAGGGGTGCAAGCCCCTATTACCTCATACGAGAATTGTCCCCACAGCTACTCCCCCAGGTTTTCACACCACAAAAATGATGTCGCGTGCCTGGGGGGACTTATCGAGTCTTACTGCTGTCGCTGGTCCCTCTCCCATTTGGCCAGAGCCGATCCTACCACAGCGCCTACACTATCGTAAGACATCTTACGAGCATTGAATCGGGCCTGGTAGGATTCCCGGCATTGTTGCCCCCTACATCTGGGCAGTCTGTTTTGTTGTGCCAGACGAGTGTATGGATGTGGACGGTAGGATGTTGAAGGACTCTTGGCCCTTTAAACATCGGGGAGTTCGAATTCCCCGATGGTTTATAGGTTAGACCAAGGGCGGGAAGAGGGCATATTTTTGGCACCTCTTCCGCAGGAAGTTGCCTCCTCACCTCCAATGTCGCCAGGGCTGAGGACTCTGGAGGTGAGCACTCCACTCTTGGTGTCTTCTCTGGCGATTTCGGTGGTGAGATAAGGGCAGGAAGGGGTGTGGACATCATCTTGACGATGTCCGCAGCCAATGTCGTGTCCATTAGCAATTCATTTTCAATCCTTTCGATTTCTTATTCTCGTTCCATCTGTTCCAAAGTCTTTACAGGCTGAGGTACAGGTGGAACTACAAATTGGAAATCTGAGGTTGAAAATGGTGTGTTAGTTGGGGACGACAATATGCAAGGAAGGAAAGAACAGAAAAATGTTGGAAAAAAGAAAAAGAAACATGGTAGAAATTTCGGCGAGTTAAATTGTCAACAGCAGAAAAGCGAGTGAAAAACGTTGCGAGAATATTTTTCAATCGCAGCTTTATTCCAAGTCGTTATCTAATTTCATACATGTTCGGAGGGGATAGTGTATCAAATATTATTTTGCTGAAAAGTTTTCCAGTCAAAATCTGTTAAGTACTAGCAGAGTTAAGCGTGTTTGAATTTTTGTGTTTTTGAAATTTTGTATCTCACAAAGGAATGCACTTTTTGTTTGTGACATAACAATCTATTGACTGTTTTTTTATCTGAATGTTTATCAATAGAAACACGTTCGATGTTTTCTTCCGTATCGCACTTGGTTTTGTTTATTCGTGTCGTATTTTATTTGCAAGCATTTATTCTCTGCTTATCTGCGGAATTTCTTTTGTTATAAATATTCCCAGATTCTCGTGCGTATTTTTATATGGGTTTGCAGATTTCATGGCAGGTATTAATTTTCGTGAATATTTTTAGTTTCTCCTTGCCAATCTTTCGGATTTTCAAGTTGGGATCTGGTTTTTTCGCTTTTTGCTGCTAAGGGGCCTGCCTCTTTTTCGTGGGCATAAGGGGGCTGTTGGATTGTAGTGTATTTTGACAATCTCATCACTAAACTTCACCGTTTTCTTTGTTTTTGTTTTTTCTACTGGTGATTTTTGTGATTTATCACCTTTTTTGACTGGTTTGTCCTCAACTTTTTGTGGTTGTGTGATTTTGAACTGTGCAGTCTGCTTTTCTTCTTCTATTTTCCTTTCTGTCATCTTCCTTGTTGCTCTTTGGAGCATTTTTCTGTCGTTGTTTATAAGGTATGCAGGTTTCAATCTATCAATTGAAATCGCTTTATCTTCACCTGCGATTAGCATCACAAAATTCTTATCATCTCGTGATACAACCTTATAAGGACTGGCGTATGGTTTCTCCAACGAAGATCTTATTTTTTCGTCTCTGACAAACACATGAGAAGTTGTGGAAAAGTGTTTGGAGACATAAATCTTTGGTTGGCCATGACAAGCTGCCTGTTTCAAAAAACTACTAGCATCAGTCCGTATGTTTTGGATGAGTGTTTTGGGGCTAATTTCTTTCGAGTGGGTGAAAAAGTCCCCTGGTAGGCGTAGCTCTTCGCCTAGCGCCAACTGCGCCGCAGAGTGACCTGTGTCCATTTGAAGAGCAGATCGAAGGCCCAAGAGGATGGTTGATAGTATGTCAACCCATCTCTTGGTATCTTAAGCCATGATGGAGGCTTTCAAAGCTCTGTGCCATCGCTCAACTTTACCGTTTGCTTGAGGATGGTAAGCTGTGGTGTGGTTGTGTTGTGCACCAAGCTTCTTAGACAGCTCTTGAAAGAGCAAGCTTTCAAATTGACGACCCTGGTACATGATGATGACTTCAGGTACGCCATAGCGGGCAATCCAGGGGTCATATTACCTGGCAGCTACCGTGGGAGCTGTCATCTCATAGAGAGGAACTGCCTCTGGCCATTGGGTTGCTCTATCGATCATTGTCCACAGGTATCTGTGTCCTTGGGATGGGGGTAATGGACCCACCAAGTCTATATGTATCGTTTTGAACCACTCCGTTTGTTTGAAAGATTTAAGAGGCAAACGAGTGTGTCTTCCTACTTTGAACTCTTGGCAATTTAGGCAACTGCGAGCCCATTTGTTGCAGTTGGACTTCATTCGAGGCCAAACAAATCTTGATGATACTAATCCAGCAGTGCATTTTGGTCCAGGGTGCAATAGATTGTGCACAATATTGAAAGCCAATTTGCGATACTTTGTTGGCAGGAATGGCCTATTCTTGCCTGTACTAATGTCGCATGTTAGTATAACATTAGTACCAGGGATTTTCCTTTGTCTCAATTTGAGAGCTGTGTCATTGTTCGACAAAAGTTCTTGCAGTTCTGCATCCCTTAACTGTTCTTTAGCTATTTCAGCGTAAGGTAATTGAGACGGTGCCGAGATGGCTTCGATCCTACTAAGAGCATCAGCTGGAGTGTTGAGTTCTCCACTTATATACTGGATGCCCGTAGTCAACTGTTTTATGTAGTCCAATTGTCGAGCTCATCTTGGGGAAGCTGGTTCTGTCTTTTGCGTGAAGGAATGAGTTAGGAGTTTATGATCTGTATACACAGTGAAACATCTACCCTCTAGTTGGTGCCTGAAATGCTTCAACGCAGCAAATATTCCCAGTAACTCCCTGTCGTATGTGCTGTAGTTTTTCTTGGTTTTTGATAGCATTCTGGAGAAGAAAGCGAGTGGTAACTTCTTGTCATTGTCCTTTGGGTACAGTGTTGCACAAATAGCAAAGTCGGATGCATCAGTTGCGACACATAACGGCAGACTTTCATTTGGGTGAGCTAGTAGAGTCGCATTTGCCAGTGTTTCTTTGATGTTTTCAAAGGCTTTTTCAGCTTCTTCTGTCCAATCGAGTGGAGTCTTATCTTTCTTTTTATTTGTTTTGATCAATGCAAACAGCTTACTTTGTTCGGCTGCAGCATTTTTAATGCAACGTCTGTAGAAATTCACCATCCCTAAGAAACGTCTGAGTTCTGCAACATTTGAGGGTTTCAGGAATTTCAATATGGGCTCTACCTTGGTCTTCAGAGGGGAAATGCCTTCGGTCGAGACTTGATAGCCAAGAAAGTCAATTTAGGTTTGTTTGTATAAACTTTTTCCAACATTGATGGTAAGTCCAGCAGCGTGTATACGCTGTACGATGGTTCTTACATTCTTCTCGTGCTGTTGCTCACCGCCTTCTTAGCAAATGCATATGTCATCCAAATATTCATAAGCAAATGGCAAATCCATAAACAATCCATTGATGAATCTCTGGAAAGTTTGTGCTGAATTACGGAGTCCAAATGGCATTTGAAGGTATTCGAATAGACCAAAGGGGGAAATGACCGCTGTCTTTGGAATGTCCTGTTCAGCCATTGGAATTAGGTGGAATGTCCAGTTGATGTCAATTTTTGTGAACATCGTTTTACCCTTCATATTCGCGTTGAAGTCCATTATGTTTGAGACTGGATAGCAATCAGGAACTGTTTTGGCATTTAAGGCCCTGTAGTCTCCAACAATTCGCCACTCTCCACTTGCTTTTTTGGTCATGTGGATCGGGGAACTCCATGAGCTTTTCAAGGGGCGGCATATGCCTTCCCCTATTATGTGATCATAGTATTCCCATGCTGCTTTGAGTTTATCAGGTAGTAGCCTATGGGCTCTAGCATGGCAAGGCGGTCCTTTAGTTTCTATATAATGAACAGTGTCATGCTTATAGGTCGGATGCCTGCAAATCGATTGTTGAGTGACTCCAGGATAGTCTGACAGAATCCGTAGGAATTGTTCATCGACTTTAGTGCAGCTGGATATGTTGGTGTACAGTTGGTACGTTAGCGTTTTGCCTTCCACCCATAGACCAGTATTATTGTCTATAATCTTTCCATTTTTGAGGTCTATGACCAGGCCGTAGTGCGCAAAAAAATCTGCGCCCAGGATCGGAGTTGGAACGTCCGCAATTGTGAAGGACCACGTCATGTCTCTTTGCAAACCGATGCTTACTTTGCTGGATTCTATTCCGTAAGCTGGAAGGTTTTGACCATTCACAGTTCGGAGGTAGTATTTTGGAGGAAATGCCTTTTGGTTCTTATTTACTGGCAAAATGCTCAAGTCAGCACCTGAGTCTATAAGGTAACTTCTCCTGTTTGTCCTCTCCTTGATGAACAGGTGGCGTGAATACTTTTTCGAGGGATCTTCAGCCGCACAGACGACCTTTCTTTCTAGTTTGACGGCTTACTGTACGTTTTTCCCCACCATTGGCATCTATTGTTGCACTTGGTGGCCTCCACGCCAAATCTATTATGGAAGAAACAGGATTTATCATCCCAGTTTTGAGACCGGGGTTTGGGGGATGATGATCTTCTAGGGGTAGTTCGACTCTGACCCCTGGTAGAATTGCTCTTTCGGTCTCTGGACCTGGATTTTCTATCGTTATTTCTGTTGTTGCTCCTGCTTTTCGAGCGATTGTTACTTCTACCATTTCTTAAGTTATTGTTATTACTCTTCTTATTTATTTCGCTAGTCAGCTGAGCTATTTGGGCTTTGAGCTGAGCTAGTTCTCCGGTCTCTGCCGATACTGCACAAATCAAGGATGTTGATCTCAAATGTTCTAGTGCACTATCGGCACTCTTTGCCAAAAAATCTAGGTCCTCGGAATTGTTAATTACCGTGGTGCCCACAGCTGCCAGACACTGTACAACATGTTGGGGAAATTGTTTACAGAACTGGTTACCAATGACCGACGGTGATACCATGTTATCGGCCTTTTGTCTCAATTTGGCCATGAAGATGGAGGGTTTATCATCTCCCATCTTCATTCCACCCATGACATCATCTATTATCTGGTTTTGGGTCTTACCAAACACATTGCAAATTTTCTTGCAGAACCAACTGTATTTGTCTGCTTCCGCCGGAGGGCATTCCATGATATCCGGAATTCAGCGTATTATTTCTGCGGGGATGCCCATGCAAATGTGCGTATATTTCTGGTCATTCTGTAAGTTTTCCATTTTGAAACGACCTTCGAGGAGAGTCAACCAGAGTTCTACCTCACTTGGTAAAAATTGCAGAATCTCAATCCTCCGCCTTTGGATCGCAGGGTTCTGCAGAGTCTGCATCTGCAACAGCTATAGTAGCTGTGCAAGCACTTTGGGGGTCAACTGTGGTTGACCATTTCCACCTGCTCCTGGCTGATTTAATGTTGGGTTTGTCGTACTTCCATTTCTGTTTGTATTAGGCATTGTGATTTGCTGTACCTCTTTTGAGTTGCTTCTCACAAAGGTTCCACCAGACTTTGTTGGTTGTTGGTCTGGTGTCGAAGGGTCGGAGTCTTGGCTCAAAAGACGACCACTTCTGAGGGTGCGAGCTGTTGTCTCATTTGGGTTGATGACAGCTCCCAAATGCAAGGCTTCTGGCCTTCGGGTTCATTTTTGCTTCTCCGGTGTTTCAAAGACTTCAGAGTCTCTGGTCGAAGCTGGAGGAGTTGGCAGATGAGGGCAACTTTGTTCCTCCAGGTCTACTTCTCTTGGTTCCCTTCCCGCAAATATATTTGGAAGGGAGAGTTTAATTTCCCACTTTTAAAGTCAGACCTCTGCTTCAACACCCAAAGGTGTCTAGGTCTGTGAAAAAATTTGTATCACAAGCGAGTAACTCACCAGCGTACCGCACCTAGTTTTAGAATAAGCGCAATGCGCTTAGACACCCACGACATAGCCAAAAAAATCACATCGGGGTCACCACTGTGGAATACCTTGACGTGAGAAATATTCACACTAGAAGGTTTTCAACAGTATTTGCGTGTTCTGCCACTTCATACTATTAAGTATGGGAGAGCCAAATCCTCAGCGAACACTGGCAATTTTTGAGCCGGTTCTGAGAGTTTATATACAGAATTTGGCACACGCACACAGACACACATGCATACGTACATGTACGTAATTATGTCATGCATTACGTCGTTTCTTGCCTCTGTCGAGGTGATAAGAAACAACACAGCGCGTTTGATACCGGGCTTTGACATCACCAAGATCATTATCAGGTAATTGATCTCGGCCTGTGCAATGTATCTTACCTGTACGTATGTACAGGTATGAACATACAAACGCACCAGTGTATATTTGTTTAACGTCATAAAGACGATTATTGCCAGCCTTTGGGCGGCGACTGTCGTCGAGGGGTGCGAGCCTCTATTACCTCATGCGAGTATTTTCCCACAAATTCATTTCTCAGAAATTTCAAATAAAATCCACAGAAAGCAGCTAAATGATAAGCAGTTATATAAAATTGGTTGTTTTGCTGTTTCATTTTTCCAGGGTACGATCTGCATCTCTCTTGCTCATTTATCATCCCAGTTTAAGAACTCAACGCAGGTAATCCAGTTGAAGTGAGACAACTAAGCCTACAAATGTGAAATTTAATAATTTCTAAACAGGTAGCTTTTAATACATTTTATCCAGCTTCAAGTTAGCAAAAATTGTTTTTTTTTGTTAAGATAAGAAAAATTCGATAGTCTTATTAATATTCTCGCACAACAAATACCTAAACCGTCAGCTAAACACGTTCTCTGCGAATGTGTATGAGTAGCTAATGCTTGGACAATGAATTAAGCAAACATAAGCCTAAAGTATCAAACTGATATGATAAGGTGATAATAAATCCATAATATCAGGTTAGGTATTAATAATTATGAGAGGGGACAGATATGATAATTTTCACATAGGTATTTGGCCTAATTTATTTTCCAGTCTTTTCCCCTCATCTTTGCAGTTGGTGATGACGGTTTTTCCAAACTATCAGCACTCTTTCAGGGTGAGTTAAAAAGGGTGGAAAAACTCACCGAGTTCACCAGTAGAATGAAGATGATAAAGCGAGTAGATACCTACTCTATAAAAATCAAATAACCCGAATCAATGATCAGCAAATTATCGAATATTTATTACTAGAACTTGGGAGAAAGATCTCCTTTTTTAAGGATTCGTGTCGAGTTGTTCGGTCAACCACTGACCCACCATCTTTAGCCCAGCACCCATCGATTATTTATGGTTCCTAAGGATCACTTTTATACGCTTTTATTCTACTCACTCAATTTTTTGAAGTACACCGGATGACCAACTTCAGCGCTGCTTTCAGGTGTTGCGACACACGCACACATACACTTCTATCTGTTTTTATCAGTTGTTTTTTCAATTTTTGTTTGTTTCTGTCTCGGAAAAAAAAAGTGAGAAATTTTATTTTCTCTTTCGCCGTTATTTACTTTTTCAAATTGTAAAAGCGTATTTTTTTAAAACTCGTTTTTAACTTAACTTATTCTAAACTCAAAATAGTTTCGAATGCTCGGTTATGGCCATGCCTACTTACGCGAACGTAATTTTAGCTAGCACCGCAGCTGCATAACTGAAATTTAATTTAAAAATTTTAATCATTTTCGAAGACACTCAATGACCTATTGAAGAATTACATCTCAAGTAGGTAAGTAAATTAATATTTTTTCTCAAAAATTGAATATTACACTTACCCAATTTATTCGTGACATCTCTCTTAAGGCTACTCTATTGCAAATAGCCAATCTCAGCAACCAAGATAAAAATCCAAAAACAGAAATCTAATTATGGTATATTTCTCGCTAGTAAAAGTGAATTTAGAAGTGTAGATAAGCACTCGTGTGTAGCAAATGTTATAAATTTGCGACAGTCTCGACGCTCCAAACCTCGAGTCACCTACGATTTTCAAGATTCTTTTTTGAGCCACACAAAATAAAAATAAAGAAAACAAAAGTACATGTTTAAGCGCTGACGGAAAATTTTTGGGCCTCCAAAATGTAGCTCCTTTAATTCGATTTCGTTAAGTCACCCATTATTCGATTTCATGGATCACTTTGTCTTTTTCTAACATCATCGTAAAATACATCATTCTTCGAAGCGTTGAAAAATTACATTTCACTAACGTGACGACTTCGGCGCTAATTTAGATGGAAAGATCTACTGGAAAAATCACCTTTTATCCGATAAAAAATTACGTCTCAATAAATTTTATTTAAAAAAAAAACCAAAAAAAAAAAAAAAAAAAAAAAACAACTGGGTTAATTTGTATTGGTGGTGATGCTCAAATTTACGTCAATAATTTTTTCAATCTTTAAATTCTCATTTTCTCCAATTACACCATTGTAATTTTTTAATTTTCAAATATGAATAGCCTAAGACATTCTCCGGATAGTGAGCAACATTTTGAGCCTACTTTCATTATTAAAATCTATAAAGTAAGACACTTGTTCTGAACAAACGAATTTCTGTTAGTTCTGGAGATAGACGTACCAAACATATAACCTCCTCCATACTTAGTCGGTAAAAACACAGGCTACTGACGCGGCAGTTACTTGCTAATATTCTTTTAATTGTTGGAATTCACCTAATTTGGGAAAAAAAATTATTACCTACCGTAATTCGAATGTTTTTGATATAATTTTGCAAACAAAGCTATACGTATTTTGTTGGGAATTAAAAGTTGTTCGAGTACTAGTTGGCTACCCTGATATAACTTGTTCTCTATATTAGACTTACTACGTTTTTGTTGTATTCATTCGTCTGTCCGTATATGTCTACTGATGACGATTGTTTATTAATAAACATCTAATGTGATTTTACCCAATACATGATCTGGAGTGTTACTTCTGTTTTATTAATTAATTTACTTTCGTCACATTCATCTCTACATCAATAAATGGATATCAAGCCCCCTATGTATAATTTATTTCAATGTTGAGAAACCGACCGATATTATTTCTTTACATTTCAAGTGGTCTTACTTAATCTAGTAGACTATGTACGTAGTATGAGAATAATATTTTGTTAAACTAAGTAGCTATAGTATTGATGTTTGTTGATCCGAATATCTGAATTCAGAATTTACCTATCAGACGACAAAAAAACCGATTGACCAGCATTGTGATAAAAATGTCTTCGAAAAGCTCAATTAAGAAAAAATAACTGCCTTTATAACAAACAATGGTACTCAATTACTTTTGATAGAAAATTATTCTCAGGAGTACTCGGTGCTTTCCTCACATAAAAAAATAAAAGAAAAATCCGAGCTCCTGCGTGAAAACTTTAATTAATGCATCACAATGCTTACATGAAAAATTCTTAAGAATTCCTGAAACATAATTAATTGCGATCATCCAAAAAGTAGTAAAATTAATAAGTAAACATGCCCAAAATACTTTAAAGTGATAACAAATGGATCAGAGAAGGACGTTTTGAGCCTCACTTAATCTATTTGTACTTGGATAAATGGAAAACAGCACTCATTGTTTGATGCTGATTACTTAGGTAAATACTTACCAAATTCAAAAATGTTTTTTCTAAGTAGACTGTTTTTAATTTTATTCTTGAAAGGGGTAGTAGGTAAGTTATACTCGGAAATATTTCTTATCACATTCTGATACCAAAAAATTTCAAAATTCTCAATGATCCAGAGGGTACTCTGGGAAGAAAAGGGCTTCATCACGAGTATCTCCACTCCCCATTACCACCACTGAAGACCTAAGACGACCCCAAGATTAGTTTTGCATATCACTAAATTTGTACAAAATATTTAAGGCTGGTAGTTTGTGAAAAATACTAATATGGTATGCTATCCTAAGGGGATATATGTATAGTTGAGAAAAAAACATACCTTAATATCAGTTCAACGCCACAAATTTCTAAACCTCGAGTATCACCATCAACTATGTCTGATGGCAACGAGAGTCTTACCCAGCCGTACATAGCCCCTTGCCAGAATCCATAACACCACGGGTTTAACCATGGACCATGATTAATAAAAATACCAAAAGGCCGTGCATCTTCGGGAAATTGCCTCGAGGTGAATTAAGGACCAACAAACACCACGAGTAAACAACTGAGGGCTTAACCCATTGCCACGAGTGAATTGAACCATGATAAAAGGTATTGTATATTGAAAATAATCGAGTACAGACATGAAAAGAAATTGAAAAAAACAAAAATATAAAGGCGACTAGAAAAAAATGTTGTCTGTATGGAAGACAAATGTTGGTTAAACCGAGCAGAAGAAAAACAGTTACATCTTGGTTGTATTAAATTGGCTGCTTGGTAAAAAAGAAATGGAGGTGGGAAATAAAAACAAGTTTTAATGAAATGAGATGGTACCGAGGTACCCGAATTTTATTATTATTTACCATACCAGGGAATGTCAGTCTGTCTTAGGGTAAGAGGAAGGTTTAAAACATGGTGAGAGAAACTTGAATGGAGGAAGAAAAAATGTTTTTGTTGTGGACAATCGAGGCTAAGTTGTTAGCCTAACCATGACGCTCGTGGCAAAAGTTATTAATAGGGAATTAATTAATTTATTATTATTATTTATACGTGACCTCTGTCACTGGGAAATATAGTTTTAAGTTTATTAAGCATCCGAGGATGCAGGAAAAATTTTAATTTATTATTAATGAAACACCCGAGGGTGTTGGAAAATTTTATTTTTATTTTTAAATGCCTCCGAGGGCACTAAATACGCGAAGTGTATTTTATTATTAGGATGGTGAGCCGTACAACAATGATAACTGTAACTAATGGTTCTTTACCTTAGTATTATTTATAAGCTGTTATTTTTTTCATAGAGTAGGTAACCTACTGAACTATTAATGTCAAATAGTAATTGTGGGTGTGTTTGTATACGTACACAACACCACACAATAGCAGAAGGTGGAGGATATTCTTCTCATAGAAGTGTATGTGTGTAAGCATAGCTCAGTATGAAATTTAGCTATACATACAGAATCTACGGCCGTGAATGCAAAAAGTAGTTTGTGGATTATACGTCCACTGGCCTGCTAGGTGATCGACGAGTGCATAACATACTCGTTCGTCAATGATCACCCATTGCCACAGTAATATTGTTAAATATTAGTCAAAGTATCGACTATTGATTTATCATTTATTTATTAAGTATCGGGAGTATCTGGTATACAAATCGATACAGCAGATAAAAATGACTGAAGTTAAATTAAAGACAAATAATTTAGCTACGATATCGACGAATTTTTTGGTTGAGAAATCTAAAATAATTTGATTCATCTAACGTCAATGTGAGAAACGAAAAACAGCCTAATGGTTGAAGGTTGAATACGTCTCAGTAGTCATAAACAAAATTCCCTCTGACTATTCTCTGTGGCACGCAAAAAAATTTCCTAAAATTCCGACAAACGATGCAGTAATTGCTTCGGCGTAAATTAAGGTCAACCCCGAAGGGACAACATCCCTTCGCTAAACAACGCACTTTACTGTAATATTTTAACAGTTCATGAATAACAATCGCTCGAGACAAGACTAATTTTGTAAACGAAAATCTGCAACCTACAGAGTCAAATTTAGACTCGCATATTAAAAACATGTCACACAACTGACGAAGGTATAGGCCTATACAATGTGTTCACTAAAATATTGATGGAGAATGAAGTGCACTGCAGTGCTTACGCACAAAATAAGACAAAACTGCAGTTAAAAAAATGAAAACAATGAAAACCCACCTAGCCTTACCGAAATTAAGGTTTTATCATACCGTATTTTGAAAATTTTATGGAGAATTGAGGGATTAAATCCGTTTTTATGACACGCTGGATGTTAATTTCATTTAATAGTACCTACCTTCTTACGTCTTCTACGTCTTTATTCGAACTTTCAAATTCTTTTCTTTTTCTGCGTGGTTCTTTTTACACGACTGCTAAAAAGAGGAGTGTATTGTGTTTAGGTTTCATGTATGTGAGTTCCGATAAGTCACTATAGCAGCCAAAAATCTGAACAGATTTTCATTTTTAATGATTCATTTATTTATGTAGGCTTTCAAAAGAAATCTACGTAGGAAAATTGATCTGTATTCAGAGCCAGGGTCGGAAGTAGGTTCTTTTTTCGTTACATCCCCCAGAAAACTATATCTATGTAAGCATGTATTAGAAATCTACTATAGAGTACCCAATGCTGCTACCTGCGCATCAATAATTCACACAGACCTACATAAATGTGTCGGAATTATCAATTAACCAAGTGCACTGAGGTGACATGAAAAACAAAAAGAAAACCAAAAAAAGTGCCAGTTCCATGGGGACTCGTAAAAGATTGATGTGTAACGTGCACATTCACAACCACACACCTATATGCCAATTAACATACAAAAATGAAAGTTACAATATTATAAGATGTACAAGTTACACAAATATAACAATTTTAATTCTTGTTTCCCCTACTAGACAGAGTACTAAGATGTTTACACATTAAAAAGATTTAGAGTTAGACTATTAGGCATAGCCAAATAATTATATCATCTTTAAAACTGTTCAAGTGATAGGGTTACAGAAGTGGCTTTTGTATTTTTATATAGAATATTTAGACAAGTAGTGCACTGTGATGAGAAATGGTTTCAAAAGTAATTTGGAAAATTTTATCCCACTAAGTAAGAGCCAGTGTTATTTGCAATTCAATTCTCTTCACTTTGAACACATAATGCATTTGTGCTGCTAGTGGGATAATTTGTCCCAACTACAATCTGATGGCAATTTTATAAAATTGATTTTATGGGAGTGCGTTAACTTGTCTAAATAGTCTATATAACTTTAGAATAACTATACATAACAACTGTATTCTGTAAAAGAGAAACGCAAGAATTCTCAAAGGCGCAAACAGGCGGCCTCTAATAGTATATTAAACACCAAGGTTCAAAAGTTAGTGATTACATGCGAGGGAGTTTGTGAAACGAGTGCAGCGAGTGAGTAATTCCCGAATCATGTAAACTCACTTTTGAATAGTGTTGAGGAAGATATTTTATATAAGTAATGATCAAAAAGCAACAAAATGTTAAAATTCTATCATCATTTTTAACAATTATAAAAAACAAAATAAAATATCAACCTCCTCATTTTGGCAGATTTAACGTTTCATTTAGAAAATGTAACCTCTACCTCGATGTAAACTGAACATTCTTCCATATAAAAAGATGCTTCACATTTTTACATGGAGGTGCGTTCACTTTATATTGAGATTATATTCATCAATAATATGAGCTATTTTTCACTCGAAAAATACCAGCGTAAACATTACCTTTCTGATCATGTATTATATAAAATATGTTACCGACATTGAATTAAATTTGTTAGGTAGTTAAAATTAAAAATTTTAAGGAACAAATATACTTCCCTTTCATATACAGTGTGAGTCCATACCATTTCCTCTCCATCTGATGTCCACATGCTCTGTGTATTACAAATAGTGCTTTGAGTTTCTGTTTTGGAACCGAGTATGCATATAGCTTGTTCCAAATAAGAAAGTAATTTTTTTTGAAGGCGCAAACAGGTAGTCTCTAATAAAATGTTACTGAAGTTAAATTAAATATTGTTCGGGAAAAAATGGAATAGGAACAGGTGTACTTCATTTCACACCCAGTGTGTATGAGTATCCTAATGTTTTCCTCTCCCCTCTATTACACACGATGCCCAATGTCCACAAACTCAGTGTATTATGAGTAGAGAATTACCTTCTTATTTGAAAAGGACCATAATTATAATATGGACTGAGCTTACTACGGATGGCGGTATAGTGTGGTTGAAGGCAACATGATAAATATCATTGGTAAAGATGATTTTTATTGCAAAAAGTTTGGAACTTTACCATTAACTGAATACCGAAAATTTTCCATTTTGGTTAAAATAGGAAGTTCATGACGGTGGCGCCGAAATGGTAAAATTATTTTGGGAATGAATAAAAATGTAAAAATATTTTGGTTCACTTCAATTTAGACATAGAATTTTTAATTATACAGCCTAATTACTACAATGTACAAAATTATTGAGCCACCTCCCTTCAAAACAAAAAGTTCAAATTGGAGTCTATGATTCGTGAAACTATGAACTTACCTTTGTAATCAAGGTTATCGACCGTTTCCTTGATTAATTATTCAACAATTAAAATGACTAATCGCTCATAGAAGAAAGGTATTCACTACCTATGTTAAATTTAAGATTAGTTATAATTTTTTAAAACATGTTTCAAAATCGACTGTTCAAAATAATTACAAGTACATCATCTCTATGATAAATAGAAACCTAATAGCACCTTCTAACATTGAATAAACTTCAATAAGACTTTTTCGAAACTTTCGCAGGTACCTACTTACCTACCCAACCAGGTACCTGCCTAATGTGATACAATAAACATCGTAAATAAACGAGTACCTATAATTAAATGTTCGCACGGAACGATACTCCAGCGATTATTACATAAATAATGGAGACTGTAAAATTCGAAAAGTCTTCTCCATCCCTGTGGACCTGTGGAATAATATTTTGTCATTAATTTTGCGGAATGATGTTGGAAGCGGTGTTGGACGAAAAGTTTGGAAAACCAACACGGTTCGTATTTATCTTGGAGTCGAAAATTTTAGAAACCGCCCCTCCCACGAGATCATTTGAGATCATTTAAAAACGTTCAACATTACAACCCCACTTACCCTTCCACATCTACCTGATTAATATTTACGTTTTCGGAAGAAAAAATAATTTACTAAAGGAGAATTTTTTTTTTTTTCACACCAAAGCTTTTTGTTTATCCCAACGAGTTAAAACTTCGATTTTAGTTTCCATGTTTTCAAAGGTTCTCCATCATTACACTGGCATTCTGCGTTGTCATTATAGGTATTTAATGCAGAAAAACCAAGTTTCACATTTTCGCTACAAAACGTAGGTAACAAAAAATGCAACATCGAGAGCATTCAAGCGAAATTGTACCTCGTCGGTTTTTTTTTTTTTTCCACAAAAATCGACCTACCGTAAAAGTTAATACATTTATTGAAACTTTTAGCAAGTAGTTCTGGCCTTTTTTTTTTTTTTTTTTTTATTAATTTCGTCCAACAACCAACCCTCTTCTTCTATTATGATAGGTGACAGAGAAAACGACGAAATTTTCATTTTGTTTGACGACTAAATGACAACATCGATTAGTTTGAATCAGGGACATAAGGCTAATTAAAAACCTTTAAAATTACCGTATCCATTAAAATTGTCGTTTATTTGAAGTACCGTCGATCATTATAAATTAGGCCTACTTATTCGGAAAACAAAATTTAAAAAATCCTCAAAAATATTGAAAGAAATATTAAACCAACCTAGTTGACACAGCAATCGATACCTATAGTAAGACATCGACTAATTTTATCAATTTTGTTACCGAAGGCCGTTTTTACTCAGAAATAATTTTTATTAATTTTAGGACTTGACGTGAAATTGAATTGCTGATATTCACATCCGACTGATTCAAATTGAAAAACAATCAAATAAATCGGCAGATAATTTAATACATTATTTTAATATTCAAACGTATAAATTGAGAAGAGAGTGATGTGATGTACCGTTACCAGTGACGGCATGAAGGGAGGAGGTGTGGGTAGGTCACACCACAGCCTACACAATTGAAAAAATTACTTTCTGCTATAAAAATTGAAAGGACAGATGAATTTTTTTTTTCTGGTTCATAAAATTCCAAATGACTACATACCTACGTATTTAACCTATTTTTAGTTGTAAAAATTGACTGATTACATCCTCTCTCACTGATAATATCGCTTCGTGCTGCCCCCGGCTGTTGAACTACATAATCAAATCACATAAATCTTATTGAGAATCAATAAATACATATTTTTTAACAAGGAATTGTAATCTACGTTACAGAAGTGGTACATAAATTATAATGAAACACTAACGATTTCACAGAATTGTGTGATTTGAATATAAGAATGTGTGAACGAAAAAAAAAAAAAAAAAAAGAGATTCGTGCTCTCAGTTTTGTAAAAGTCTTGGTCATACTTTGTGGGGACTCAACTCGTATGAGCTAATGGGGCTCGGACCCCTTGATGACAGTTGTCGCCGCAAGGTTGGCAAATATTTGAGCCGCTTATTTTCATAATGTGCTAAATCCATGAACTGTTGATTTGAGAAAAACGCAAAATACTGCCATTTGACTTCTATTATAGCTAGAGAAGTAATTTTTTATTTATTTTACAGATTACAACACTGATATGAATATTTTCTAAAAATTCTTACCCTTTTTAACTGTGAAAACACTTTTATTTGGCTTCCAACTTTACGTTAGCAGGTTTTGGCACCAAACATGGTCTTTAGCAGGTTTTAAAACCAAAGTAGTGGGATATAGTAGCTTTTGAAACCAAAAATACCTTATTATTCTTCTCGATGTTTTCTATTGAATGAACAGAAGATGGTTTTTGTTAAAAGTATTTTCAATGCTATTTTTGTTTAAATAAGTAATTAATTCTTAAACTATCATGATGGAAAATGAAGAGGATGAAGAATTTTCCTTGATACCAGAATTGTCACTTGAAAATCCCCGAAAACGTCGAACAAACCCTGAAAAATGGAGGAAGAATGTAAAAAAGAAGAAGAAGCGAGACAAACGAAACCAAGTTGTGCTATCGCCTGTGACTAGAGCTTGTAACCACAACCATAACCAGAACAATAACCACTAAAAACCAGAACAAATTGACAACAATGATTTGGGAACTGACAACCAAAACAAAAACTTTCACCTAACCAATAATCAATAACCAATTCCCATAAAATTCTGAAATCTTTAACCAGAACAATTGGCAGAAAGAATAGGTTTTTATTGAATTTCATGAAATATCAATATTATTGATTATTTTCAAAAATTACTAATTATTTCCTGAAAAATCATTAATTATAGATAATTTGACCTCGAGAAAATTTTTTTTGTATATTTTATCCCAAATTTTGTCTTAACCAATAACCAGTAACCACAATCAATACTCAGAAAAGTTGTTTTGGTTAACCAAAACAATAACTAGTAACCAAATAATTACCCTGTTAACCAATAATCAGTAACTAGAAACCAATAGAGATTTTTATTGATTCCCAGTAACCAATAACCCAAAAAATGTTTTGGTTATAAGCCCTACCTGACCATTCAGGTACACACTTTTGTCAAGTCTGGTCTATCAATATTGGAGTTCTGTATAATTTTCACGAACTTTTCTGGAAGTTGAAAACAGCTGTACAGGTAAGAGATTTTCTGCAGAAATGCATGACCATAAAAACCATCAGAAGAAGAAGAGTAGCGGCTGAAGAACATATTAGAGGAAATTGTGACTACATTATTGACTATTTCATCCAAACAAATGAAACAAGAACTTGAGTATGTAAAGAATCATTCCTATCCATCTTATCAATTGGACGGACTAAGGCTGAAAATGCTGCAAAAACGCTCTTTGATGAAACAAAATCGCGGTGGACAAAAATTTGTTCTACAAGAATTTTATAATAGCCTGAATAATGTAAAACCTTGTGAAAAGAACAATGATACAGACAACGTTGATTTACATAACGAGGACTTATTTTGAAATTTTGTAATATTATTTTAATGCTTCATTGATTATTTTTTCCTGAAAACTTAATTAATATTATTATATCGATAAAAATTGTGGCGTTTAGTAGTTTTTTGCTCAAAATGTTGAAATTTTAGTGGGATATAGCATGTATTCAATTGGCATCAAATTGTCTTTAGCAGTTTTTGAAACCAAAAAAAAGTGGCATTCAGCAGGTTATGAAACAAAACACAATATTGAAGGCTATTTTTAAGTGCGATAGAGCAGGTTTTGGCACAAAATAATATCACCATTGAATTCATAAGGTCCAAAAATAGTTAGTCACAAACAAATCTCTTTTTTTTTGGTTTTGGCGTTTAGCAGGTTTTGGAAATAAGCAGCTCATTTGTCTCTATGATGTAAAACACATTGTACAAATTACGTTTGATTGTAATTACTGGCACATACATGCAAGTAATGAACCAGTACTGAACCATGACCAATCTCAACACAATTCCGTACGTGAACCAGTCCGCCATTTCTTATCATTACAAGAAGTGACGCACTAATCTGTTCACACAAACATATGTAATTACTACATATATGTGTATGTGTAAATAAGCCTGTATATAAACTGCCTGAACTGGCTCTAAAATTAAGTGTTTGTCCAGGTTTTGGCTTACCTGTATGTTTACATATGAAGTGGTTGAACATGCAATATCTGCTGATTACCTTCTGGTGAGAATATCTTTTCACAACATAGTATTCCACATACCTACTTTAATTTGTCAAAATTTTCTTTCCTCTATTTTCTGAATCCGCAACTAAACATAAATTATCTTTCTTCTCTGAATTATATATTTTCAAATTGTTTGGAAAATTATTTCTTACAAAATATATTTTACCATCACCATCTCGATAATAATGTCCCAAGTCCCTCCCACAATCTAACTATTCTTTCTTCCACTGACATACTTATGATTCACCAACCACTCCATTTTATATCGTCAAAAATCCAGTACTATTTATATAATGGATATTCCAAAAAAATTTTCTCAAAATCAATGTCAGATAGAGGAATATATTACTTTACATTTTTGATTTTTATGGTGAATAGAAAAAGTAAGTACCCACCCTATATAATATGAATAAAGTAATAAAAATGGTAGGTT
This sequence comes from Ericerus pela, assembly GCA_011428145.1. NCBI lineage: Eukaryota > Metazoa > Arthropoda > Insecta > Hemiptera > Coccidae > Ericerus > Ericerus pela. The sequence continues at coordinate 375,331 of WOFM01000332.1, forward strand.
ATAGGTAGATATCTTTCTTTAAGAATTTTTGTGTAATCTTTAGAAACTCAAAATCAATTACTTACGTGGATAAATTTTTGGGAATTTTGACATTGAAAAAATTCTCATAAATCCAAATATTGATCGATTTGCATCAAATGTTCAAAGTCGAGGGAGTATTAATCTACGTATCTATCTATCAAATGGAACATGTGTATTACAGAATTCTCATCTTTACATATAAATAAATCGACAATTAAAAAATTTTTTGTCATTCATCGTAGTCTCTTCAATCATTTAATTCCGCAGAACATTATACACTTTTATTAGTTGAATTGCTCTACCTACCACGATCAGGGGACCCACCTTAGGTGAGACATTATATAGTTTATGCAGATATGATGAATAAAAAACACTAGGGAGGTATATTATAAAATTATACTTGAAACAAATACACATTTCATAAAAACTTAAAAACTAACATGAATTTTACTCTTTTTTATACTAATTGGTGGACTAAACAACGTGAAAATATTTAGTGGAGGGAAAAATTCTATCGTCAAGGATGTCTCCAGCCATATTTTCAGTAAAAAGTATATTTTTTTACATGTTACTCATTGTTAAATGTTGGTAGGAGTGAGTACCGTACCATCAGAGAGGATACGTGGAGGTAATAATGTTGATATCCATATGGATATTTTCAATATCAATATTTATAGAGGATGAGGATCAGTGAAGACATAAATTAGTAACGTGAAATAAAAGTATTGATCGAAGTAGCATCCTAGAAGCGTGTGTATTTTACATCAATTACATAATATGAGTATGAGTACAAGCTGAGTAAGGTAAATGAAGGTGTACGGAGATAAATGAGTGAGTGGTGGAGATGGTAATACAGTGTAAAAGAATGTGCGACTTCATTATAATTATTCATCAAACCAGAAATAATTGTGAAACATTTACATCCCCGAATGCAGTTACATAAACATGCATATATGGCAGGATTACAGAATTTTTCCAGGTACGTGATTGGAAACTATCTAATTTAGTTATCACCAAGTATTCTAAAACAAGAAAAGAACGAATGTAGTGTGAAACAAAATCTACAAAAACTATAGTCTATTACTAAAATTTAATGCCAAATTTCACACCTGAATTCTAGATGAAAATACCAGGGTTGAGGAGATTCTCATTACATTCGAGTAAGTAGTTCCACATAATTAATCAGATAAGTATAATGGGAAAATTAGGATCTTCCATAATCTTCTCAATCAGGAGTAATCACAAACAGAGATGTAAAATATATTTTAAGTAGTTGTGTGTTCGTAGGAGTGAGAGGGGAGAAGGATTTGTGGTCCCAACAATATTTTTGACCCGATATATCGATAAATAATATCGATATTGAGAGAGTCGATATTTTTCAGTCTATATAAAAAATTATTGAGATTGTGAAAGGAGGAAGGAGAAGAATTGTACAAAGAGATAAAGATGTACTCAAAGTAACATCTCAGAAATGTGTGTATTTACAGTAGAACTGTGAATTATGTGTATGGTACAAAGTATAAGAGATAAACGAATGTGTATGGAGATAAATTAGTGAGTGGCAGAATAGTGTAACTGCGTAGCCATGAGCAAAGACATAAGAGTATGTAGTGAAAGATAGTCGAGTGTTTGCAGGAATGAGAGGGGAGGAGAATTGGTGGTCTCAAGAAAAATCTGATTTATTGATATTTTTCAATTTTCAATTTCATTTTTCATTTTTCTTTCTCAAAAATTTTTTGAATAGGTTGAAGCATTGAAAATTTGATAATATTACACGACTGACCACCCATTTTTAAGTTTCTAACTCAACTTGTAACTTCTGAATAATCCAACTGACTGATTTTTTGGCTTCTGCCTTCTCATTTCTCAAGGCTTCCAACTTCGAGTGTGGCGAATCCCTAATCTGAATAGTTGATTACTGACTACAATAAATCAAATAAAAAATATGACTTTTCTGACATATCATGATGAGTATTGAATGCTGTAGGGATCCACAAATTTTCATTAGATTGCCAGAAAATGGATCAAAAACAAAACCTTCTTCTGACTCAGTCTGTAAAAAATTATATATTTTGATCATCGATATTTGATATATCGATATTTCTTCTTTCGATATGATATGATATTCTATATAGATATTTTTCCGGATATCGACATCACTACTTTGAAATACAAACTGGTAGTGCCAAAGTAATGTTTGAAGCTTTTGGCATTGGTACCAGCTCCTTCAAAAAAATGTCCTAAAAATTTTCTTTATTTTGACTTGGTTAATGTTGAACAAATTGAGAAGTTTATTTTTCTTTATTTTTGAAAATTCCAAGAGATAATATTGATTTTTTATCAATGAAACAACATCTTCTATCCTTAAAGTTTCCACTTTTCCACAATTAATTCATTAATCAATCAGTTTTAATCAAAAATTACGTAGTGTCCAAAAATATTGTTCCATATTAATGGATATTAATTGATAGGCAGAATTAATTATAAAAATTTCAGTTTAATGAATAAAATGTAGGAGTAAATAATTAACTATTACTGTGATATACGCTTTCTTCATTTAGGAAGTTATCAATGGCAGTCAAAATTCTATTTTAGGTGATTTTTTCCATCACCATGAACAATTTTCACTTTCATTCTTCATGTCAATTCAAATTTAAATATCTATGACCAAGACACTAATTCCATGACTAGAGAACATGAGTAGTTTGAGAGCACATTATTGATGAATTTAATGGCAAAATCAATATTTGATTGATTGATGAAGTATATTATTGTTTCATCTTCTAACCCCGAATAGTATGTGAAACTATTTCTAAAAATGATGTTTTGATGTGATTTCCTATCATAAAAGTTGAAAATCCTTCGATTGTGGATGAAAATTCCTTGGTCGTAGTCAAAAACTTGTGGTACCTCATCCACCTCCCTCAGTGGATTTTCTGTATGGCCAATATTATTAATGTACTTAAGTGAAGGTACGTACCTATACCAACATTTCATGAAAACAAAAAAATTATCTTCATAAGTAATTGATTAAAAAAAAAATTTTAAAAAAAGAGTGTGTATTGGAACACAAGGTGGAAGTGAAACTTGTTGCGCTGAAATTTGTATTTTGAAGACTAAACGTTTTGTTGACAGCTGATTATTTGTTTTTCATTTTGTATAGGTAAACATTAAAATACAGAAAAAGTCATATAAATTTAAAAAATTGTTTTCACCAATTGATGAACATTTCAACGTCAAAATTAAATCATTCAACCTTCATTAGACTGACAAGAAAGCAATGAATGAAAATGTGTAGAGAAGGCAAAAATAGAAATGACTCAAATAGAGTCGAATGGGCTTAACCTTCGTGAGGAGGGTCAGCAGTAACATTTTTTCATTTCACGTGCTTCGTTGCACCACCGTTTTTAGTTTGCTACCCAGCCCAAGGAAGTTTCGCTTCAAAAAGGTGAATTTATCATGTTTTTCATAGAATGACCCACGTAATCAAGTGGTAGAGGTAGCGGTAGGGTAGGTAAGCGTAGTTATATTTATTTCGAACGACTGTGTTAACGACGTAAGGAAATGAATTTACATAATTTTCCATGAACTCTCAGACTACACTGCAGTATTTACGAAAATTTTAACGATTACCACTAACATTTTTTGAGAACTCCATTCGCTCGAAATTATTTCACCGAAAGGTAAAAATGAATAAATCGGAATCGAATTAACAACGAATGCTGACGTACGTACCACGAAAAAAGCTCACAAAAGGCTGTAGGCTATCGAAGTTGAAGAGGATTTAACGACTTGAATAAACAAGAAGAAAATCGATAAAAAATAAAAAAAAAACCAAAGTTTTGGGGAACTGAACCGATTGCGGAAAATACAACATATTTTTCTTTTTTCCATAATCGATTAGAAAAGAAGAAAATATTTAGATAAAAATAGCGTTAAAATGGCCTTTGCGAATAACTTCTTTTTTTTTTTTTTTTCTTTTTTCAGGAAAATCGCTGCGACAGCGTCGAAAAAAGTTAGTCGATAAATTTGGGGGCAATTATTAATTCGAAAAGTCGTCTTGTTTTTGCAAACAGTGCACATAATTTAGGTACAAATCACTATGATAAGTAATGAAGAATGAACGTTTGTCAGATACGAACGAGGAAACACAGTATAATATAATAATTTGTGTGTTGCGCTGTGTTTCGCCATTCGGTAGTAAACATAATGATGAATGATTGTGGAGAGAGCTGGCACCGAGTGTTGAAGTTTTATTCAAAGTAAACTTTAGTAGAATATCAATAACAGATGATTTTTGCAAATATTCGACGTGGAGAGCTGAAATTGAGAGAGCTGAAGGAAGATATTTGGTATGACCAGCAATATCAAAAAAGCTGCACCTTGGCCCTCACGGCATTGAATAAGTAATAAAATTGACTTTAATTTATTCTATTTACTTAAGTGTGACAAAAATTTAAGCATCTACGTTGTTAATGGGGTCTAAAAATAAACTCGAAAAACCGTTTTTCAGGTTATTAGTTTTTAGGGAGGCTTATAGTTTTTCACCCAGGCCTCCCTACAACTCACACCTGAGCCTGATTTCAGTTTTTTTTAAAATTAATTTTTGGAACGTACATTTTTATCCTTACTACCTAACTCTCTCTTTTTTTTTTTTGTCAGTAAATTTTCATTCGAAGATGACAAATTGTGAAAGTTAAGTAGGTAAGTATTATTAAGTAACTTGAACAAGAACACTGCGTTAGTCTATAAGACTATTTGCAAGTAGGCCCAAGTCTAAATCCAAGTTACGACAAAATCTAATCATATTTTTTTCATATCTGGAATACAAAAGTTTCGAAAACTTTCCGGGCGTACTTCAAATTTTACCAAAAAAAAAAAAAAAAATCTAAAAGTTCGTTTCGCATCTGCTAAACAAACGTAATTATTCAATCTCCAGCAACACTGTACAGAAATCTTCTTTTTTTTTTTTTTTTCTATTCTTTTATCTGCAATTTGTCGTAAACATCCATCAAATTTTGCGTTCGCATCAATTAAGTAAGAATACGCGAGCATAAAAAAAAAGAAAAAAGAAAAACAATGAAAGAACTAAAATAATGAATCGTAGAAAAATGGGCCAAAAATATCTAATAATTTATCGTGAAATTTTCGTTTCGACTTTCGTACATTCTTCCGCCACATTTCTCTCATATTACGACTCGAACTTGGACGACGACCCAGAAAATGGAGAGGGAAAAATAAGGAAAAAAGAAAGTTAAAATAAACCAGCGGCCACGTGCGTTTTTCTCCACCTATTAAAAATATTACTGTCTAAAAAAGGAGTTTCCCATTTTTGTTGCGAGTTCCCAGTTCTGACTAGTTTGTATTCACAAAAGATCATAGCATAACTTCTTCTCCTTCTGCTGGTTTCTTCGTGCTTCCCTTCTACCTTACTTTCGTAGCTACTTTCTTTGTTTCTCTCGCTCTCACAAGGTGCCGTAAAACTAATAGTTTCGCCAAAAAATAAGTCAGAGAGGACGGAAAGTGAGGGAAAACGAGGCCGAAATAGTAAGAATTGTACAGTAATTTTCAACCTACTAAAAACGAGCAATTTTCTGCTGGAAAAACGTACAGTGTCAGTTTGGCGCAAGAAATAGACATAGGTTTCGGGGTGAGGAAATTTGTTAAACATTCAAAAGTGTTTCGGTATTAGGGTGGAAGATGAAATTATAGAACAAATAAACCGAACGTAATGGCTGAAAGGGAAAAAAATAACATAGAATCAATAAACATCAAACTACCAATCACCTTTAAATCAGTACATCTCTAAAGGAAGGGTGGTGATGTATATGGCTACCACCCCTACTTAATAATAAATAAAATTTAAGTTTCCCCCTTTTTTCTTCTCAAATTTTCGTATTTGTAAAACGTCGTGGGGAAACTTCTAAACAACCTACCGGTTTACACTCGTTTTCTTTTCTTTTTCTTTCAACATATAGCTGTGGCTATTGAATCTCCATAAAAATAATCTTTCTCAGTTACCTTGAAAAATCTTGCATCTTTTAAAACTTCATCTGATTTATCTTACATTGTCCAAAGGTCTTTCATTTCTCTTCCCTTATCATCTCCACGTATATACGTTATTATAATTGTAACATTAAAAACTCTCTCCGAATATTCTGTAAAGTTCAACGTCAATCTCTTTTATCTCTCCCATCTCTTATAATTTTTTATTTTCATAATGAAGACAATTTTTATGCTCTCTTCACAATTTGTTTTTGCTCACAATTGTAATAACACGTGTTGCTCTCTATTTTTTATTGTAAATTTTTATTATATTTGAATACACGGTTGTAAATTTAAAAATGTGTTGATCTTTTAAAAGGCAATGCGTAATTTTGATGGTGTGGTTCCTGGGTTCTATCCAGGTTTATTGTCAATGTAAGTAAAAAGCCACGGACATCCTAAGATATGCTTTGATATAATAATTTTTTCAATTTCCATTTTGACATTGTGTCCGCAAATCCTGGTAGGCTGAGCGGATTGGGAGGTGATAATTCTAAGTTACCTCCCAGTGCAGTAATTTTTATACCCGAAACCTTTAGGCATGGTTTATGGTTTTATGTAAAAAATAATATCAGGACTGTGGGTGGGATGTCAAAATAACCCCTCTGGCATACCACAGTGAACATTCTAAAAAATGTTCAGCAAAACTATCGGAATCAAAAGTTTGGCACTGGAAAATTATAGCTGAATAATATACACTTGTATTTAACGCATCCTGCCCATCACAGACAAAATTAAAAATAAATTTCCATTTTATTTTGACAAATATCTGACATAGACTACCCGCAAAACTTTCTATGGAAAATATTCGTTCTTAGCCTAAACTCATAGCTCACCAACTTCCACAGACATTTTATTTTTTCGTATCACTCGTTACCTTTTTCACTTTCTTCCACAGAGACCTTCCCAATAGATCACGGAATTTTCTTTAGTTTCTTTTGTTTCTCATATTTTTGTCATTTTCTTTTCCTTTACCTTATGTCTCTTCCCCAAAAGTTTGAAATTACAGATCTTTTCCCACCTTCACTTTCTTACCTTTTCCCTATCACCGCAAAGACAATGTCCACAGAATTATGCAATTAATACGATCATAGAGCCTATGCACTTACTTAGAATAATCTGTTTTCAAATTACCCTCTCTTTTTCACTTAAACAAAAGTTTTACTTTTTATTATCTTGTATCACTTGTGAATGATTGCTGCTTGTTCACCTTCCTCCGTTGAACTTCTTGAATATGTTTTTTCTTGCATATGAATTTTATTTAATAAACGTTGTTGTTTTTATTGCAACGTATTAACTTTTTTGAAGACAATGGACTAAATGAGGAGGTGTTTTCTTTAGTTAAGGTTAATGCTTATTAAAAAAGGTGAATTCCTCTATAGAAAATGGCCAAGTATGGGGGTTCATGAATATCATAGATGGTATAAATTGAAGTCCAACACTTCAGGTTAAGCAGTGGCAATTCTGTGACCCTGTCCAGGGTAAGAATTTTAGCAAATTCCATGATCTTGTAGGTTTAAACTTGAGATACCGTAGATATTCCGGTGGAGGAATTGGATGTGTCCACATCTACTAATATACCACATATTGGGGAAGCAAGGTTTGAAAAGGAACAAGGTGTTGAATAGTGACAAGCAAAAATAATCTGGGTCTCGCTCGTTCTGCAGAATTAAGATTTTACGATCTACTCTCTGGTATCTGTAATATTATCTGCACCTACGAGTTAATTTTTTTGCAGGTTCACTTGAACTATCATAATAGTAAAATTCATTCAAAACAATTCAATACAGGACACCCTATCCCATCATTGAAGACTTGATCATCAATATCATCATGTTTAGTTTTTGTGATGTTACTTTGACACGATTATACTATGTCCATTGTATTCGACACAAGTGATTAAAACTTTTTTGTCATAAATAGGTCACTGATGATAAGTACATGTGTAACTTTACAGTGAGTTAACAGCGACCGTTACTATTTTGTAGGTATATTAATTTAGGAAAATGAGTAATGCAGACTTCAGGCCCCGATTTTATTTCATGTAACATGATTGTCAGCGACCAAATCATTTTATATAAGTGACACGTCCTGTATGAAAATCGAGTGACTCTTATATTACTGTATCATGCAAATGCACTTCTCAATTTTAAGTTACAAACGTGTCGCGAATATGTCTCTTCTTTGCCATATATATGTGTCACTGTGACCTATTTATGGGTAAAATGTAACTGAATTTATATACATGTCACATACGATCACGTCATGAAGTTACCCATAATTTCATTGTAGCCAAATCAGTAATTAGAACTGGTGTTCCAAATTTAACAAACTTGAAATTTTTCCCCAATATTCTCAAGATTTGAGGGTGTAAAATTTTATCCGAAGTCAACCAACCAATTCTAAATTTACGTCCGGATTGCCACAGTTAAAATTCTGACAAAATCTTAAAATAATTATTGTATAAGAAAAATTTTTCCAAGTTGATCGTTGGAGTAATTAATACAATACTCTAGTCTTTAATCGTAAACAACGAATGAGCGGTGTTTAAGAATATTAAATTGGTACTTACTTTCAGTCGAAATGACTTTTGAGAATATTAAAAGTACTTATTTCTCCCCTTTATTATTCTAAATACACTCTAATTTCTACAGGTAAGTTACAAGAGGAGAAGAAATATGGTTCAGAAGTTAATTTATCTTTCACTTTACTTCAAAAAAAAAAAAAGAAAAAAAAAAGAAGAATAAATTCCAGTAATTTTCTCATCTTTTATCCTCACGAAATTCACGTTAAATGAGTTTCGTTAAATAAAACACGCTTATGGTACGCTTCCGTTGAAGAATTCCGTGCTGTAATTCATTCGGAATGAAAAATTTGAGATGGACTTTATTTAACAGCATAAAGACACGAGTTTGTGCTCACAGTACGCCTTAGAGAAAAGAATTAATATTCAAATTGATAGTCAAAACTTTTTGTCAGCCGAAATTCTCTAACTTCACAGTTCAAGACATCATAAATATGTCCAAAATTTCAAAACTTCATTTATCTTTCTGGTAAAAAATGTGGAAAAATACGTTTTACGTTTGGAAAATGTTATTTTTTAATAATGGAGAAATATTTTCTGTCGCAAATTTTGGATGTGGGTATGTATAAGAGAATCTATTTGACTTATGACAAAATCATGGTGAAATTTTCGATCTGCTGACATTATAGGTAGGTACCGAAATGGAACCTAACAAAATAATTTGGTAAAACCAAAAGTAAAATTTGATTAATCCATTTGTAAATCTCATTATCTAGACTGATAATCCAAGATGAATTTTGAAATATGGTCTGGATTCAAGAACCTTATGGGAGGATCCAAAAAGTATAGAATGAAAATATAAATTATCCAGTACCTATATAATACTTAACTTCACATCTTTAATCAATGCATGAAGATATATCGTACCCAGCATAAATAAAATTTTAATCCGCATAATATGATGACCTATTTTGGTCAAACCTTAAGACACAGTACTTCATATTGGAGAAAGGATACTATCATCGTTTCCAGTGATTTCAAATCAATACAATCTGAATATTTCCATTTTCACAAGCATAAATGGTAATCTACATTGAAAATAAAGTTTTATATTCAATAAATGGAAAATAAAATAAAATTTATAGTGTGGTATACGACGTGTAAGGAAAAACCCAGGTCCAAAATCGCATCAATATTAGTTCCTACGACCTCCACATATTGACCAAGAGTTCTAATACCAGCATGTAATATCCACAAAACGCCATGAAAAAATAGTATACCAACTATGAGTGCCCAAATGTTCGTTCGATTTGATTGATACCATAATTTTCGAGTATTTCTGATAGTCAAAATTGCAAAGTTTTGTAACGATAATATTATTTCTGGCAAATTGGATACCATATAGGCCATTTTTAAACTAGGTAAAAACTTTATACATCATTATACTTAGATGCATTAAATCTAAAAATATATTTAAAAAAAAAAATATCAAATGAAAATAATCTATAAGTAGGCTATGCATAAGACGAACATGTGCGAGAGTAAAAAAGAAAAAACATAAAATCAAATCTCAACCGAACAAGAGACGATAGCTATTGAAGAAACCAACATAATGAATGCTTCCGAAAAGTTTTGTGCAATAAGTCAAACCGAAAAAAAGTCCGAAATGAAGGTATGACTAATTAAGTACCATAATAATTTCTCTGCACTACCGAAGTGCAATAAATTACTTAGTTAACCCCGGACCACGATAGAATTATATGGTGCTTGGTATCTACTTAATTATACATATCTATAAAGAAAATTACTTCACAAATATTAAACCACTCAAGTAGCTACGTACCTATCTATTGACTAAGAATGCCAATATATTTTACAAAAATGTACGAACAATATTAAATTAGAAACAAGATTTTCAGTCTTTGTAGAGATATGTAAATTATTTTCTAGTTTGACATTATCTACAGAATGAAACAGAAAAAAAAAAAGAGAAAAAACTCTAGCGCAGCGATACTTCGGTAGAAAACCCAGTTTGCTAATTTTCATCTATAATTCAACAAGCGATCGTAACTTCCAAATGGGTGAAAAATTGCAAAAAACTATTGATAGTTTTGGATATCACACAAACATATCAATCTATCGATATTTCAACGTTACTTTTTAAGTAAATTACGTAATATAAATCTTTACCCCGTAATTACGGAAAAGATATACCAAGAAACATAGGAAACTTGATTTTCTTCAGCAATTTTTCTTTGTTTTACATTTTTCCCGGAAACTACTGAATCAATAGGCATCAAATTCCTATCACACCTGGTTCTGCATAAGAACTATGCATATTTCTCGAACATTTCAACCCTATTCCCTTTGTATTTTAAACCACTTTTCCATCAATTATGACATCATCACCCCCTCCGCAACAAAAATCGATTGAAAAAAATTTAATGAAAAAAAGCCACAAGACATAATAATCTACTTCAAAATAAGTAAAAGTTCTGTAACTTTTATTAAATTATAATAATATAATCTTATCTTTGACTTCAACATTAATTTCAACTTCACATTCACCTTCATATCACAACACTCCCAAATATTAATTAACGATTACCAAAATGAAGCGAAACTACGAATATAGTCTCAATAACTCTCAATAACTTCAATGATCTTGGATTCTTGATCATCAATCATTAAAAATGCGTGTTCTTGGTAAAAATGTGTGTTTTTCGGGAAAATTCATGTTCATGATGAAAATGCATGTTCTCGGTGAAAATGTGCGTTCGCGGTGAAAACTTGTCGTCACCCTAAAATGAAACCAACATAAATCCAAAAATGTTATTTTTCAGTAAAGTGAAAAGAAAGTTCAGAACGTTAATATTTTTCACTTATTGAAATGGGATGTGGAACAAATTACAACATATTAATAAAAGAAACCAAGTAAATTCTTCGCAAAAAAAATTGAAATTTTAATATTTTCCTTCAAATTAAGGGATTTACAACATAGTATTGAACCAAATTATCTTCCAAAGGTATCATAAGTCCCACATAAGTTACTTTTTCACTGAGCACTGAATGAAAAAGTTGGTGACAAAAGTAGCTTACCTTGGACTTAAGATAGTTTTATACTTATAAATTAATAAAAAAAAGTGAAGTTAAGTTAGTTCTGCTTAAACTAATTCTTTCGTCCCAGAAAATAAAGTAGGACTTGAGAGTTCTGAAAAAATAAATTAGAAAAAAATTAAGTTACTTCTGTAGGAACAAATTCTTTTACACCCTGACATAAGATAGTACGCATTTAGTTTCTAAGCTGTATGAACTTGAGATACCGAGGTTTATTAAATGATTGAGGGCATTACAAGGGGAATTTTGATATGCATAACACAAAAATGGCATTTTTGAACTTACGCTAGATTTGTTCTAAGGTAATGTTGTGTTGTTGTTGAAATCATGTGATTTTGGTGATAATGTGTCTTTACGGTGAAATTTTGGTACATTGTGAAAATGGGATTTCGGGTGCCTTGTACATTTATTACGGTGGAATTAAAACAAAATTAGGTAAAAATGGGAAAAAAGTATCAATCGTTTTCTTTTCTCACGAAACGGATAATTTTCATAATACCCACCACTAACCCTTTAGCAAGGTCAATTTTAATATCTCTTTTGCAAGCAGCAAACTGGGAAAAAAAAATTATTCATGCTGTAATTTCCGTGAACGGATGTCGATGTGTAAATTAATTAACACAACCAGCTACATGGTGTCCTCCATATTTAATCAAAGGCAAAATTAAAAATATAAAATTTCTCATTTTTTATTTAGTCACTCTCACTTCTTCCTTCTTTCTCTCTCTCTCTCTCTCTCTCTCTCTCTCTCTCTCTCTCTCTCTTCCATAATCGTTTTACAATATTATTACATATCCCGTTGAAAAATTAATCAGTCACAAATTAAACAGCCGATACAATGCACGAATAATGAAACCGGGCGAAGTTAACTTAGTTAAATTTATTATCATTTGCTTCGAGATGAAAAACTGGAACTATAAAAGACATAAATAATACACATGTGACATATCCTGTTGAAAACTGACGAAAGTTCGCAGAAATTATGAAATATCACGAGGGAAAAGATTAATACTGGAATTAATTTCACAGCGTTTTTAATCTTTGTTTCCCACCCTTCGATTAATGGGAAAACAAACATTTACATATAGGTAGGTAGACACGTACTACACTTTTTAATGGCACGAATTTATTTACGAACATTTAATTATTTCATTAACTTTTTATTTAGGTATGTGCCTAGTCTATAGATCGTTAAAAAAAAATTAATAGGTATAATTAGGTATTTTGCATACGGTACCGATATTACTCTCGGCTAGTATATTACTATTCACAAAAGTTTTAACAAAAATTTATGACCCTATTTTAATAAAACAATTAAGTATTTACCCTTTTCCTTCTTTTTTTTATTTTTCTCATCTTAGAATACCCACATGAGATATAAGCTTCATTCATTATTATTTTTTAAAAAGATTTTGTTGTTTAATGCATTAATACTCGAAAACAATTTCATTTTTCACTTATTTAAAAATGACGCAACTTTATTCATCAACCGTTTGTACGAGTATAGGTGTAAGTGTTCTGCACCATCGACTGTTCACTTCGTATGCAAATCCAGCTGACTGCAAAAGGTTAAACCGGTTCCTGTTTTCGAAAACCAGACTTGGTGACGGTATCACCACATTAACCACTCTAATATAAGTTAATTGATGGCAGTATTTAATTAAACTTTTTAAAAATAAGAAAAAAAGTTATATCTGATTAAAAAAATTACCGTGGATTTATAATATTGCACATCACAGGCGGTAATATTTATCAGCTAGATCTGTACGTAAATCGAAATAGAAATAGGTATCTCATATTTCTAATTAGCAAAATGCCGTCAGCTACACACATCGTAATGGTTTACGTCGTCATAATTTCGATTTTTATTTCCCTTCAAAATGTGTAACATACAAAAATGGTACTTAAAACCCATTCCATAATTTTATAATATTATTAATACATATGGTGGTTATTAAAATTGAATTTAGTTTCGGTCACACTGTTGGATATCTTTCATACGGGAAATCATTTGTCATTCAAGAGACACGAAATTCCTCCCTTTTAATGTGGGGTACGTTCCAGCTCTCAGAATTTCGTGAAAATTGTCCAAAATTAGTCACCAAAATTTGTAAGAAATTCGCCACCGGGACACACTGCATCTGACGTCTATCCTGACGGAGGCTTTTCACTGGAGGCTACCGGCTCTAATGATCCATGTTTGACAGATAGGCTTGAAACTACTGGACCCAGGAAGCCGAGAGTCTGCAAACAGAGTACCCTTGCAAGGCACCTGACAACACGTCCAGGAGGACTGCGCTTTCCTATTCCCAGAAACATATAGCAGGCCTTTTATTTCACTCGTCATATTCGTATAGTCAATATCAGGTGGTCCGTGTTCTAGAACACGTATTTTAGCGGTTTTTTCAAGCTTCGAGGGCGTTTAACATTCCTTTTTTCATAGGTCTCGGGCTTCTTTCTTATCAGGCCAGACATAACCTATTTCTCTTTTTTAATTGAAAAATAGTTACAAGTTCTCAAGGTGAATAATTTTATATTTTTAACCTTTTTTTTTACTTCCCCAAAAAATCCAATTCAGAATTACTCCCCACAAAAGTACCCGCGGAGTATCCCTATCACGTGGAAGGGAAAGATTTTGATTCGGCTTGAAGGAGCAGAAGTAAACATGTGGCTCATTGATTTTAGACACATTTTCATAAATATTAGCAACGTTGATATATCTATCGGCACGGATTTGATGTTAATCAGTGACTGAAGGAGAAAATTTTGATAAAACTGTACAAAAATTAGCTTCGTTTTCATTCGTTTTCCTCTCAATTATCACTATTCTTGGTTGCAGTTTTCATATTAATTGCCTTTAATTAGGAAGGCTATTATATTTCATGAAAATAGTGTCCTTTGATTCCCGATTTCTTTAAAAATAACTGATGCCAATTAATATAATCATAAATTCCATTTTTTAGGTCTCTTGACGATACACGAAAATTTTTCTGAAATAATTTAGAAACCTAAGCCCGTATGTATGATGTAGGTTCAGAAAAATATGCCTATTTTCACCTCAATATTTAGGCATCTTTACTCAAAATAATTTGCAATTTCAAAAAGGAACCAAAAGAGAGCAAAGGGTAAAAAGTAAACTGAGAGGAGAAGTAATATAGACAATCTTCGGTTGCTGTTTTATCGCTTCATTAGACTTGTGAAATGCATTCCATTAATTTTCAGTACATTCGCGATTAATCGGAAAATGTAGAAATTTATGGCTCTTGCTTTTCCTTAACAGCCTGAAACGAACGAAGATTGTGTGTTTTTCCTCGCATTCGGTAGACTTTAATCGAAAAACTTTAGAGACAAAAACTACACTATGTGGAATACAAACAGCCCAAAAGATTGGCTACGTAGAATCCGTTCAGATCATTTGCGTGCCATTGAATAAACTACATAACGAAAAAAATGGAAATATTTGCGATATTACGTCCTGATTTTCAGACTCCAGTGGTTGTTGTCGGAAGAGATGTTGCTGATTAGATGTTCTTATATTATAGGCAACCTAGATTTGAATATCACCTCTTTGATGACAGTTCTCTAATTTTCAAAAATTTAATATTGCTAACTGGGTGAATTAATTTGAAATCTATGAATAATCAACGAACCTGACGATGAACTGAATGAATTAAAAGACTGACAGTGCATCGCGCCACTAGGAAAGCAGACCTTTTCAGGCCGAAATATTAATACCATATGGCTCTAAAAAAAGTGGAAAGTTGCGCATTTCAACATGATGCAAAAAATATAAAATCGCGCCTGCGCACTTGCCAAGTTTTTCACATTTTGAAATGAAACTTCTTTGCGCTGGGTAGTAAACTAAAAATGGTGGTAATGCAACGAAACACGTGAAACAAAAAACGTTACTGCTCACCCGCCTTACAAATGCTTAGCCCATTCAACTCCATCCGATTCATTTGCCTCTTTGCTTTCTCTATCAATTGGTGAAAACAATTTTTAAATAGGTAGGTTTCCTTTAGAAAATCTTCCTGTTACGCTTGGTGTGGTATTAGCCCCCGGGGTTGGGGGTAGGTACGTTTTTCATTTTATGACCGCAGAAAAATTTTGGTGCTAATAACTCAAATTCATGCATATGTATGGAGGCATCTGAAGTTGACTTGACTCATAATGTCCAACCTTAACGTATGTTAGTATATAAGTGCAGATGACATCATATAGTCTAAAGTTTAAGACGATATACAGCCAAAAACACCGAGTTGTTATTACTTTTGATTCGAGAATAACTATCGATTGTAGTGAGACTTAACTCAATGCGTAATTTAAAGATGAAAATCCTTAGTCTGATAGACCTAAGCCATCACAGTGTCTAAAGAATGTATTGAAGACCAATCTGTTAGCAAGCAAGCAAAATAGGCAACAGTATAAATTTCTTACAGGGTTTCAATCTATAAGAGGATTAGACACAATAATTAACGCAAGAAGATTTTGAATTATCAAGTGATTATAATGAAGCAGAAATATTATAAATTTTACATAACCAAGTAAAATACATGAAATAAAATTATATACAATTAAAATCAGGGGAAATTTCCCGATGATAACATCTCGATCAAACTAAAAAACTGTTTCGATGGTCAAATGTGCGCAAAAAGGTGGTTTGTGGACTATAATTATGTCCATTGGTCCACTAGGTGATCGACAAGTGAGCAAGCACACTCGGTCGTCTCGATCACTCATCAACATACTAGGTACCCATTACATTTTCTTACATAATACCTTCTTTCGCTGTAGTTCCTTGACAAATGTATTAACGAGATTTTACTGTTACTACTTGTTCATGAGATGTTTGGAAAATAATATTTTGGTAAGGACCAATAGGGCCAGAATCTTAACTTTCATATTCAGTATATTCGTAGGTTACATGCTTATTGACAAACCTACATAAAGGAAAACTAGTTTTTATCCTTCTATTTTTTAGAGGAAAAACAAAATTCATACAAAAATTAAATTTCCGGTTTCTTTGATTCCCACCCCAACCTTTCTCCCCGGTCCAAACGCGCCACATTATTTGTCAATTATACTGACATAAGCCAAGTTGATATTAATATATTCATTGAAAATGAATAATGAAAATTCTATGCAGACACTGAAGAGACAGTGGAAGATTAGAACAAAATTAAAACTTCTTAGGTCCTCGTATGTAACATTTTTCTTTTTTTATTTGTTTTTTCGTCTTCATAGGGACTTGAGCCCGTCAAGCCATCCCCTTGAGTATGCCACTGATCATCTTTGGGTATCTCAGAATTTCATGGGGTTCCTTCTTGCTCGAATCTGTGCCTAAAGTTGGTTTGTTTGTGTAGACTTCACACGCAACAAATACTACTACTTTATGCAAAATTTATGAATAAAAATCAAAAATTTCACAAATTCCTTTCGAAAGTATTGCTTTAACACTTCACTTTTTTGGTTTGTTTTTGTTTTGTTTTTTTTTTTTTTTTTTTTCAAAACTTCAACTACCTATCTATATCTTCATCTGCACCTTCCATTGTGACCCCCAGTCGATTGATTCATCAATATTCTCTCCTGTCACTCTTCTCGTTCATTAGGTTTCATTGAAACATTCGTATTAATCCCAAGCCTAGCATGGTCTACGTCTCAGCCACTTATCATTCAAGGATAAACAATATTTCTCTAGAATGTCGTTCTCTCCGTTCGTTAATGAAAGACACAAAACGTTTGCCAAACGAAACCCTTTTAAATATGACGCTCATATTTAACGTATTAATGATTCGACGGAATGGTTTACTACCCAAGAAGTTAGGCCGCAAATGTGCGACTGTTTGCGGTACAAATTTTAAACGTTTATTCGTACCCAAAAGTTCAGCTTCAGCCACTAAATAATTTAACCCTACCACTTACTTTTGCTGATTAAACTTGAAGCTATAGCAAAAGGTATAAAAACAATGATATTACAAAACTTACTCAGATAGGCTAACATTTAGATGCATCAAAATGTTAAATTCCTATTTTATTTCCTACTCGTCGAAGTTTCCTCACGCCATCAAAACTGCTATTCATTCTTTTCAAATTATTGCGAATAGAATAAAAGGTAGAATAAAATTTCGGAGTAGGAGGTCTCATGGTCTTGTAATTTTTTGCTGAAATGAAAACATTTATCTAGAATTATTCTTTTGGTTATCTTATCAGCACATATTTTCTAATTTCTTTTGGGAGGGCTTCAAGAAGTTTTGGAGAGGCTTAGCCCCCCACGCCCCACTCTTCCTCGCTTCTACGCACAAAAAGGCAGGTAATCGAATCGAAATAATATGATGAAATACAAGGTTAGGTGGAAGTTTTAAATGAAGATTGAGAAGAATGAGTTGGAGAAAAGTTTATGTCAGATTTTTGGTGAAAACAAGTTTAGTGTAGGTACAACGAGTTTCTCTATACCTGCCTTTATTCGATTCAACCCACCATTTTCTGACATCGTCGATGTACTTTTCAAAATTACGATTATTTCGATTCATTCGTGTCGACGAAAAGTCCGTAGATAAACGAAAAACAATTTTATAAAAGTTCGATTCACAAAGCAGGCGAATAAAATACCAGTATGAGCTTTTTTCTCTTTCTCATTTCATATACGATTCAACTGTTGCTTTTTAAAACACCAACATTCTTTTTTATTCTCATCTTTTCATTTCTATTTTTTCTATCATATTTTTATTTCTTATTTTTCTTCATTTCATTTTCTTTCGTCTCATTCTTCACGTATTATCACTATCTACTTCTTTTTTTTTTTTTTTTTTTTTTGAGATATTCGCGTTTATTAAGTTTGTTCTTTTATTAAATTTTCAGAGAAAACTTTGAAGAGATGTTGGAGAAAGTTTCAATAACTTGACAGTATTGTGAGAATATTTCTAAACAGAACGTAAGGAATGTAGGTTTTTGGTATAGGAGGAAAGTGTAAGGAAAAATTTTTCATTTAATTTTACCAGAAAATGATATACATATACTTAGTACCTACCTACGAACCAGAGGAGGATGGAAGAACGATTCTGTGCAATAAGTTCTTTGTCGTGGGACTAAACACACAGATTTTGTAGTAAACTCTGCTCCATTACCAGATGCTGCAGTGGTATTGCTAGAGCAATATACCAACCTAATTGCAAGTTAAGTGTGAGTAGGCTATTATGTGAATGAAAATCCATGGTCAGCATAAGGATAAAAGAAAAATTCTAGAAAATAGTTCTAACTTTAAAAAAAAAAAATCTGTCAACGAGGAAATCTGATGTTCAAAAAATCGTTTGACCATTGCGAAGAGTACGGATATTGTGATAAGAAAATGCGAACAATTAACTCGGCTTCTGAAACAGGCCGCAAGATATTAATTTTCGCAAAACTAAAAGATGACAAAATTTAAAAAACTAATGTGCTCTAAATACGTTCGATAAAATATGCAGAAAACTAGACAAAATTTGTAGGTATATGTTTATCGAAAAATTTATAGAATAAAAATTTGAAACAATAATAGCGGTGTTCGATGTGACAAATAAATACGGCTGTGGGGACCATGTTCCTCTTCTCCCTTAGGGCTCGGCCCCAGTCGACAAACTGTGGACTTGGTCCATCACCAAATCCACACACTTAAGTCTACAGACATTCAAAAACAAACGCACGTTTGTAGCACATGAGCTAACGGACAAACTATAAAATTTGCTCTCCATTTAGCCTAAATGCTACGAACATAGCCTAGCGTGAACACGCGAATGTAAATATACGCACGACGGTTAAATGCTAGGCTAAATAATAAACGCGAGCCTATCTTTTCCAATACTCTAGGACAATGTGCATGTGCAGCCTAATCTATGCCCCGGCAATACCTATCGTTAGTCGCTGGTTTCCAATGATGTAAAAGGTTGGCTGCCTGGTCAAAATGGTAACAAAAAGGAACATGCAAATCTATATTAAATGCTTGCAGGTATCGGGGTTTACCCACAATGGCATTGAAAGTTTTAGGTCTCAACTGGTTCTGCTAAAAGTTAACTCTCAGTTCTAGTGGTGAGTTTTAGTTCCCTGTTAGAAATAGACACAAAATTGTATCTCAGAAGAGAGAAAGATAACCAAAATTATGTAAGCTAAAGTGAAAAATGAAGTTAGAAAATCACAAAATATGAATTCAACTGCAGGCGCCTCAAACAATTAGGGAAAACGATTTTATTCAAGGTCTGCTGCTACAACCAGAATGAAGACTTGAGAATTTTTGGAAGTAGGTACAATTTGAATTATTCAAATTCATTAGATAGGTACCCACTGCGGTGTCTGAAAAACACGCGAACTTATAATTAAGCAACTTATTATTTAATGTATAGTGGACACCTCTTAATCCCGATAAATCTGACGGAGGAAATTTTGTCCGACTTGACTGGATTAAGCAGAGGACAAAAAAAAACTGAAAATATTCAAACCAATTTCCAAAAAAATTGTCTTTTTGGCATAATTATGATGTGTTGGCACAGAAAATGCACCCCAATAAAGTTACCCTACATTTTGGGTAAGTACTACATATAATAGGGCAATGTTACTTCTTCTGGCTAATTAAATAAGAAATCACTTGAATATCAATTTAAGTTCGAAAAAAATACTATAAGTATATTGAATAAAATTATTTGAAAAAATTAATAAACTTAAATTATCAAATTTACTTAAAAAACACTGTAATTTATTTCATTTGTGGTATAATTATTATGATGTTGAAATTAGGCTGCAGAATTGGAAGATAGAAGCCTATAAAGTAAATGCACATAAGAGCATCAAGCTTAATTTTAACAGGCAGGTTGCAAGCTAACGTGAAATATTTATTACTAAAAATAAAAACAATAACAATAGAAATTAAAGTGAAGGCAAATGGAATAGAGCAAAATTTCAGTACTGAACACAAAAGTAGAGGGAAATTACAGATTTGATCTTTCTCAAAACTCTAACAAATCAACATGAGAATGAGTGTGAAAGAGGTTACATACATTCATAATGAAATTGAAAATTTGTTGTCCTAATTGTGAAAAGAAAATATGATAAGTTTTTGCTGACAGATGGTAGGAAAATAATATAAAAATTTAGAAATTTTGGTTGAAGTGGTTTAAATGTGAGATGAAAAAATGGTAGTATTAAAATAAAACAAAGTGTATGTAGCAAAAACAACAACATATTATGATTATTACATTAATTACTAGCTAGTCCTTGTTAATAAATACAGCCAAATATTTAAAAAACTTATCATCATAATTTATTTGTTCTTAGTCACCAGCATCCTACCCACGAGGAGGTGCCTGGCCAATCAACTTTGGAAATTTTTAACCAACAGGTTTTTGAATTTGTTTTCCATACTTCTGACTTTCCCTGTGTGAACGAGTTTGTTTTCCTGACTATTCCTTCAGAAATTGAAAAAAATTCAGTAAGTTTGTTTTGAATTGGTACAAAAATATGAAAAATTAGGTTAAATTTATTTCTACAGTTATTGTAGTCATCCTGTGTGAAAGTTTCTATAAAAACATGCTAAAAACAGCATAACACTATAGCCTATCTTCAGGACTTAATATTACAATCGCACTATTAGAAACTATGAAGCAAAGGGACTAAGCAAGGCTACCCCTAGTACCAGATGTTGTCAAACATGAAGAAAAGAGATGACAAATTTAAAAGTGAGAAGTCATACTGGGTTATGTGGAATACCTTGTTGTGAAAAGAATATTCTCACCAGAAGGTAATCAACAGATTATTGCATGTTCTGCCACTTCATAATGTACACACATATGGGTAAGCCAAAACCTGGCCAAACACTGGCAATTTTGGAGCCAGTCTGGACAGTTTATATAGAGGCTTATTTACATGCACACATACAAACATATGTAGTGATTATGTCTATCTGTGTATAAGGGTTGGTTCGTCATTTCTTGTTTAGTTAAGAAATGGTGGACCATTTTGTGTACCAAATTGTAAAATCACCGTCTTTGTTTGATTAGTCATGGTTTGGTACTCGTACATTAATTGCATGTACATACAAGTAATTATGATCAAACGTAATTTGTGCATTAGTTTTACATCATAGAGACAAATATTTGCCAGCCTGTTGGCAGCGACTGTTGTTGCGGGTCCAAGCCCCTTCACCTCATAGAAGTGATGTCCTCACAGGTTACTCTGTAATCTCTTTTTAATTTTGTCGAATATACGATATGGGAAAGGCAAGGGAGTGCTATAAGAGGAGATGAAATTAGTATGTACAAAATATAATGATAAGAAGGGAAAGGCCAGTCGGTTAATAACTTCTAAAATTAATACTACACATAGCCACTGAAATACAAAATACATGATAGGCTAGGTTATCGGAGAAAAAAATGTAACAAAAAGCAGACGTTTATCATGAGTAAAAAAAAATTAATAAATGTAATCATAGGCTTGCGCACGTGGGTGCCTGTGGGTACCTACCAGACACTCATGAAAAATGTTTTTTTCTAATAATAAGGTATAATATTCAAAATTTTTAAATAAATTTTATTTTATTTCATAATGTTTAATAATAAAATAATTGTGTATAGGACTACATGATATTGAGAGGATAAAAAAAAAGAAGAAGAAGAATAAGAAGAAGAAGAAAATACATGTTAAAATGAGTTTTTAAAAATCTGCTTTTATCAGTGTAAAATGTGTAAAGTGAAACTTAGCAAATTCTATAGCACTCACACAGAAAAATGATGACCAGTAATTTTTCAATGCTTTAGCGGAAAATTTGATAACTATTCGCGGATGTATTCAATACTTCCCAAAAACAAAGTCTAAATTCTGTTCCCAAAAGGAGTTAAATAAAAACATATTTATATAATAAAAACAATAATTACGCCAAAGCAAAAATTAGGGAATGGCCAAAGGGGTAAAAATCGGATGGAAAAAAAATTGTTCAAAGGAAAAAATTTTTTCGATGCTTTCGTAGGCACCTGTAACTTTGGAGGTGTTCGCACGCTAGTGAATGTAATAATTGGTTGCCTAAAATATAATGGAGAAAGAAACGTGTCGACAAGAAATTAGAAAACAGAAATTGAAAAGAAAGAAGTAATTGCACACGTGTATGAAGAAAAAAATGAGATAGGAAGATTGAAGAAATTGAAATAAATGATAAGATGAGCATGAAAATATAAGGAAGACAGAATATAGGTTAAAAGATAATACACATGAGTTTTGATGATGGAATAGTTTTGGAATTGAACAAAATAAATTTTACATGCAAAAAGTCAACTTTTTAGGACGTCTACTAACCAAAAATTAAATAAAATTAAAAAATTAAATTTATCAGATTACGGATGTTTCACTAGGTACACACCACACATCACTACACAAAATGTTCACGTTTGGTAAACTTCAGTTCGAAGTGTTTAGATCTTGTGCTGAAAAAATTGGTACCAACTACTCTACTAAAAAAAATTAAATTAAATAAAAAAATAAAAAGGTGGATCATAGTATAAAATTATTATATATATATATATATATTTTTTCAGGGTGAAGGGGTTAGCACAAATTTTTAAAAATTGAGGCAAGATATGAAAATTTTTTTATCCAATAAATATTTTTTATAGCGTACCTAGCTTAATGGTATTTTCATATAATTTCTAAATCTCTTAGAATATTCTTTCGTATACCCGCAGTTTCATTTTCCATAAAGCGTTTCAATTATACTTTCGTACGTTATAGGTATTTCCTTCATAAAATATTACATCATCCATTCAAGTCTTGTCTTGTCCAGGGACATCACCATTTCCTAAAACAAATTTGTTTAGTACCTATGTTTATTTGTTATTGATGTCATTTACTCTCTGAATACATTTCTTTGATCTAAAAATATTATAATCAACTTAATAATTTCACATACTCACTTTATTTCACCAACTGCTGTTCTTGCTGGCTAAATCATGACTTATATTTATTGTAACCGATTAGAAATAGAACGCAATGTCTAAAATCACTCGAACTAACTTTCTTAGCTCTAAGCATCAACCATTCTGTATATTCATTCTTTTACTTTCACTCATGTAATCAATAACACTTTATATTTCAATTAAATTTGCACCATTCTAAAAGTTTAACTGTATCGTATACCGTTTTTGTGATAATTACACCATTACATACGAACATTTTGTAACAAGGTTATGTTTTTAAAGACGCAAGATATGAATTAAAAAAAGAATCATTAGTATTATAATACAATTATTACCAAACTCCTTGCAATTCATAAGCCTTTCAATCTAATGCGAAAAAGAGAAAAAGATTTTTTTCATGGCCTACATTCTACTGCCAAGTCTTCTCCACCTTTTTTTTTTTGACAAGGTTATATCAGTTTTAATTTGCTAAGAACGACCTTTTTTCCTTCTTTGTATATTATCCTCTCCATTGTGCGTTATTGATTTCTGAGAAAAAGAATAAATTAATGTTGGGAGGATAAAAAAATTTAGGATGCCTTTATTCACTTTCTCTTTAACGAGTCTAATCATTAAAAATTGATGGAAAATTACAATTGCTAATTAGAGTCTTTATACTACTCCTTTCTTTCCTTCTCTTTTTGGATAAGAAAACTAGCTTCTTTTTTTTTTTTTTGAGTGCAACAAAGATAAAAACTATTCCATCCTTTATTAAAAGTACCTGTCAATTTTTAAGAAGAAGGAAGTCCGTGCGAACATTTGTTTATATATTGAAATAATCTTACCCAGGATTTGAGCAAGCGTTTTCAATGAGGTATATTTATTCCAACTTCACTTATTCAATCCAGATGAGAGTTTTCGTAGTTTCACTCTGAAATAAACGATAAAAATATTAAATTCGACCCACATTATAATAACTTTACGTACCTACCTATGGTTTCTTAAGCATGAATTCTAAATTTTGAGTAGTTTAATTCTCTAATTATAATTTACATACATAATATAATATACAGTTTGTTTGTTTATTGAAATATCAGATTCATATGACCTAAATTTTTTTAATAATTTTTTCCAAGGACAAAGGACAGTTATTTCGGAAGGAGGGGAAGAAAAAAATAATATATGAAGTCAATGAGAGAGGAGGAGAATTCAAATAAGCCTTAGTACATATATCGTAAATTTTTTGGGAGTGAAGGTAAATTTCTTCAATAATGTGAACAGTCGATTAGTCGAATTAGGAAGTCGAAAAATATAGGTGACGAATTTGACAAAATTTTGTTAAAAACTGAAGGTCTTTCATAGACAAAAATGTGAATAATTGAAAAAAAAAACAAACAAAAAAAAAGGATTATTTTATTAATGTTGTTTAAGTAATTTACTGAATATAAAAAGCTTGACTTACAGGTGGGTTACTGGTATTTGATCTACTAAGTTTTAATATACCATTCACCTATAATAATTTTTGACTTGTTTTGTTTTTTTTCAACTTTTGGCATATGTTAAATGAGATATGAGTAATTGCTCATACGTTTTGTGACCGAGATTTTTAATGTATTTCACTTATTTTTTCTTTTTTAAATACAAATTGTGTGATGTCAGATCTATGCTTAGCTTATCTGGTTACCTTCTTTCATCTTGATTGTTATCTTATCTTACTTAGATTGCTTTTTTCAATTCTTTTCCTCTGTACTTTTCTCAGCGCGGTTTCTTATCGGTTAGATATTTTCTGTATTGATATGCAGCTTTTATTTTCTGCTTCCTCTAGAAGTACTGTTTTTGTCACGCGGTTCCCTTCATTTTGGAGGTTTGTTACTGTTCACTTCGAATTTTCTTGTCCCTTAATTATTCCTATCTATTTCTGTATCTTGATTTTTTCTATTGTCTTGAATTTAATAACTATCTACCAAACAAAAACAATATGTTTCTAATGGATACGCTCACTTTTTTAAGAGAGCTCAAACTCTTCAGAAAAAACGTGATTTGAGTCACAAAAAACAGTGTAAAAAATAAAAATATTATATCAACAATTTTTCATTAATAACATAAAAATAAGTTGTATTCTTAGACATTAACATTTTATTTGACAATAAATGGTCAAATAAACCTCACTCTGCTCCAACACATCGAGTTAGAAAAACGTAAAATTTAGCTCTCACTCGAACCAAATGCAAAGCGAAATTTTGTCAGTATGTTTCTCAATATGGAATACACTACCAACACCTTCAAACTTTCACCATTCCATTTCTCGTCAGATTTTTACGCAGGAAAGGCATTCACATTGCTTCGCAAAAATAATTGGAATGTTTCAAGTTAGTTACTTACATAATTATGCAGTGAACACCCTGTACAATTTATTACAACCTTTTTTAGACGAGACTAACATTTAAGGTTGACATTTCAGATGTCAGCAATTGTTTGAATGAACTACGTAATGACATAAAATGTCAAGGAGGGTATATTTTTGTGAATAAGAGCGAATAAAAATTAACTCATTTCGTAAATTTCATAATATATGGATAACCATCGAAAAAATAGGACGAAAACGTTCTTGGACCTATCCGTAGAGTAATACCAATATTTTCGAAATTCGACGACTGTTGATCAAATAATAAACAAAAAAAAAAAAAATACTAAATTGCCGATCGTTTTTCCCCTTCGGCATTATGTTTTTCTCGTTTTCTCACGATTTTTTTTCTCTCGTTTAGTTCAAGTGATGTCGTCGGAAAACTTTTACTCTATCTAAAAACTACAAGTCATTATTTCTGGTTCAGAATAAACTTCAACATTCTGAACCATAATTCCATTTCGCCAATTCTTTCTTTACTTCCTCTTTTGAGAATTTCCAGGGAATGCTTCCAACTTTTTGTTTCGATTTTTGTTTTTTGTTTTTATGTTGTTTTTTTTTTTTTTTTTTTATGTTGGGTGATCGGATAAAACAAATTTTATACCGGAAAAATATTTCAACATTGGAGCCATTCACGAATATTTCGAAGTTTTTCGATCAGCCAGCTGGTTTTTTCTGTATCTTTGCAATTCACGAACTGCGAATGTCCAGCATTTTGAATGGCAAATGATATGCACTCTTAGGAAAAACAGCTTGCTTTCAATAATTTCAGGAATATTTTCTTAGCCTATTAAGCAAGATACTTCCATAAAAAATAAATAAATATATACAACGTTGAGGAGGCTTGTACTTAAAAATTATGACAATTAAATTCCCGTTGAAAATTTAAGTAATAAAAACCAGCTTAATTGCAAATTTTTGTTCGCCATATACCGTAAAGATGATTATTTTTTAAGTTTGACGACGCTGCAAATTTTTTTCATCAAGTTTTTCTAATGAAAATACATTAAATAAATACGTAGGTACCTTACCTACCTACCTACCTACCTAATTAAAGAATGAGGAAGAAAAAGAAGCAATATTTTAAACAAAAGTAGCCATTTGTCAAGAAACAAAAAACTTTTTACAAATATCAAAAGATAAAAAATTTTATGCTCGTCGCTTCATTTTTAATAAACAACTTCCTTTCCTCCAAATATTTTCGAAAACTTATGCCGTAACGATAAAATGATACGCGCAGAGCCCGAGGTAATAATTAAAAATGGAGAAACGTGAAGAGATTTCTGTTTGAGGAAAAAACTTTTGCCAAGGTTTTTTTCGTTCTTGCCCTTTAGCTCGAATAAAATGTTAAATTTATTTATATTGACGCATCCATCCTGCAATAGTCTTGTTCGTTTTACATACACTTTTATATTTTTTTTCTTTTTGACTATAATACTACACTTTCCACGGACTATCCATATTTTTTCAATCTTTTTCCTATTTCTTTACAAACCATCATGTACAGAAACATGAATATTCACGTTTCTGTACAATTCTCTTGGTTTCTTCTTTCTTTCCTTGGTTTTTCCTAAACATCTTATCTTTCCTCATACTATATTATATTTCATTTCTCCTACCAAATTCGTCTGTCCGTGGAATAGTTTCTCGATGTAATACATATTTATCTCTGTACTGGTTTTTTCCATACCCCTACTTAATTTATATTTTTTCTCTTGCTAAAAATAATCCATTTGTGAGTGCTTCGGTGCACAGTTCGTTTTCTCTCTTTGAAGAGGTAATATGTATTTTAAATGACGTCTAAACAGACGAATTTTTATTTTATTAAACATGAAAAGTGAATTAATCATGTGTTGAAATTTTCTCCTTGGGCAAATGGGTTTACTTTAGTAATATTTCCTTGCACTTTTGACCAAGAATGTCAATCAAGTAAGTGAAAATCCATGGAGATCAAAAAACCTTTGGTTTATAGATATAAAAATTTTCGTCTATGCATGGTATAAATTTGGGTCAAAGGACACCTGGCAGGCTATCCGGTTGGGCAGTGGTAATTCTGTGGCCACTGTCCTTTGTGTATGAATATTCCAAAGTCCATGGTTATGTGTTTTAAAAAAGAAAGCTGGCCTAAAGAATTTTGTAGGGACTGAAGGAGGATTGCTGTAGAGGCCCCCCCTGGCATACCACAATATTGAATTCCAGAAAAAAAGAAACGTTTGGCAATGAGGGCCGAGAAAATTTCTGAGTTTTATCGAAGTTGCGAATTCTGAAAGATTATGTCTAATATTTATTACACAAGGTGTTAAGGTAATGAGGTGTAGTCAAACTTATTGGGGAAAATAAAATGGATAATGTATTTCAAAATTTACTGTGCCCTGGCTACATGTATGAAAACATTCGGAACAACGTATTCCACATGAAATTTTGGTTAAGAACGTCCAATCTTTTGGCCAATATTCAATGTTAAAAAAAAAAAAATTTTTTTTTGTTAAATCAGTTGAATGGAGTCTATCATATATGTCAAATCTTTAAAATTTGTCAAAAATTTTACTTCCTGTATCCCTACCATTTATTTTTTACTAATCGCCCCCTAATCAGTAATACCAAGTCTCACAATTTTTTTTCTCAATTTTTCAAAAAACTTAAATATATACTTATTGTGTTTTTATATACCTACTTAAGGATGGAATTATGGAAAATTTAAAAAAATAATTTTTAGACAATTAATCGAATGACCTTTTAAAACAAAAACCAGTTTAATATTTTACCTGGCCTAAAATATATTGACAAATGCATAAAAACACATTTGTACCTCCTTAAGGGTGGAATTTTGCAAAACCCAAAAACTGATAAGTAATATGTTTTTTATAATTCATGATCAGAAAAGCCATGTTTACAATCACATTTTTTGGGTAAAAAGCAGCCCTTGTCATTTGTGAATTTATGCTAGTCTCAGAGTAAAGTTATTTCTCCCAATTTAGAATTATAATTTTTTAGAAAAATTTGCCTTCTACCTTGGGATTTGAACCTGCATGCATCCTCGATGTTTGAAGGCAGACTTCTTAACCAGTGGACCACACAAGTTAGTGGAGGTAAGGCAGACAGTATGAATATATCTGTTTATTTTGATTATATTTTTCTTTTTGAAATTGATAATTAATGATTTTATTACTTTCTGATCATTAATTATAAAAAATATTTTCCTCAACAAGGTTTGAAAGTGAGTTTACATCATGACTGGGGAATTTCTCAGCCACTAAGCTCGTTTTGAAAACTCGCCCTCGCATGTAATTCCTCACTTTGAAACCTTGGTGTGTAATATACTATTATAATTAAAAAACATATAGGAAAGTGCATAAAATTATTTTTAATTTTTAATTAAATACATTAATCAAATACAATAAATATAAATAATTTTTTTACTATTGGTTTTTTTCTTCCTTTTTTGATTCTTTATTAAATTTCACGACTTTTTAATGTGGTACACATTTCTACTTTCACTACGCTGAATTCAGAGTAAGTTCGGAAAAAATTATTTTGATTAAATTTTCATTAAAAAAAGGTGCTATTTAAAACTGGAATCACCTTTTACAACAAAAATTGGTTCAATATCTTATCGGGTGAAAAAGATATTGAGACATACCGAAAAACACATTTGTAGAATTTTAGAAAATCCTCTGTTAGTGAACATCTATGAAATTTTAGGAATATACCTCAAAAATTTCAGGTAAATAGGTTCAGTGGTTTTGGCCAAGTGTTGGTGACTAAGTCGGTGAGTCAGTCACTGCTTTATTTCGTGCGTATAAATAATTATGTATAAAATTTTGGTGTTTCTCGCAACAGAAAAACTTTTTCCCGTGTAAATAATTCCGAGGTACTTAAAGAAATTTCTGTCGTAAACCATCGCAGACAACAGGTTGAGTACCTCACCAGCCATAGAGCATTTAACGAGAGTGCCAGGTAACGTAATGATACGAGTCTTTTTCGTCGCAAAAAAAAAAAAAAAAAAAAAGATCAAAAATAAAATCTTCAGCTTTTAGTCCCATTCGCGAGTTCGTCTCCAACCACACAGCCTTCGTACCGAATCGAGATTTCTCCAGCTGCGAGTGCACCCAATATCCGCTCGTAAATATTCGCTCACTTTTTTTCCTCCTCCTAATCTGCATAGGTATAACATCAATTCAATCACTTTCGCACCCTCGAATGCATACGGGCATTAAATCCAACCCTCGAATTTGATGCCACTCCATCAATCATATGAAAACGTAGGATACCATTTAATAAGCACTTGGAGCACCGTGTACTCGTGTGGCCTACCTACACCGGAAAACATTTATTGTGGCAATTGAAGACGAATTCATCAGTCTTTCCACGTACTTTTCGTCGTCGAATGCCTCTATCCGCACATAACACCCTCCCTCCCTTCCATCCGTTCTCGCCACCCTTCCAAAAAATATTTCTATTCGTCAGTATGTAGTGATTTCAAAAGCCATCAAGAAACGCCATCGTTTCCATTTTCCACGAACACGAACCGTTGCCAGTTTCCAAGTCGACGAAATGTGTTACGAACGTCGTAAACGAATGGACACAATATTCTGGGTGAAAGGAATGGGGTGGAAGCGGGGGCCGGGGGTGTTGTTACTGTAACTGTTGCTCGAATCGCAGCTAAATAAACGTAAACATACTATATTTTTACGAAAAGGTTGTGTGGGGTTAAAAAGTGTTACACGGATGGCAAAATCTCGATTCACTCGTAAAACGAAAACGAATAAATGAAACAAACAAAAAAAAAAGTTGAAAAAGAAGTAAAAAATAAAAAAAAATAAAAGAGAGGGCTTCATTTTGGTTTCGGCGAAAATAACGTCGGGTCAATTTACGCATACGGCTGTGTGTTATACATTTTACGACTTGTGTAACAATTTTATTTGACATTTGTTTCGCTTTTCTTTATCCTTTTCCTGCTTTTCCGTATACACGATCGTTACGTTGGATAACGTTTCATTTAACGTAGGTGCTGAAGGAAGAAAAGAAAAAAGTATGTGTTGTTGACGGCTTGTTGAGATTTTCATTTTCGAGCTCATCTTTATAGTAAAAAACATAAAAAGGCAAATGTGAAGCGTTGACCTTCGTGACAACCACTGAGGTGAATTCCTTGTAAATTTTTTTTTTTTCGAAATTTTCAACGTCACGGTGGCCCCATTGACAATTTTTCACTAAAATTTAAATAAACTTAAGCGCTTCAACTTTCAACTTTTCAAAAATAAAAATGGAAAATAAAAACTCTAGCGTTGCGATACTTCGGTAGAAAACAAAGTTTACCAATTTTCATTTACCTACGATTGATACACAAAAAAAAAAAAAAAAAAAAAAAAAAACTCTAAATTAACAACGCAGAAAAGGCGCTCGTAACCACTTGCGCCGTAAATACGAAAATGGTACTTCAAGCAGCACAAAGGCGACTCGCTTTTCCAGAGAAAGTTTTTATTTTTGTTTTACATTTTTCGTGGAAACTACCGAACCAATAGGCAACAAGTATCTATCAGCCCTTGTTTTATGTGAGAAATACCTTTCGTGAAAATTTCACCCTCGCTCCTTTCGAGGTTTTCTCAAAACCATGAACACAAACTTTTTTTCAAAAATATTTTCTTTTCCAATTTTTTCGAAAACTACTCAACAAATGAGCGCTAAACTTCTACCAGACCTTCTCAATGCACAATCATAAAAGCAATGCGTATCGTGAAAATTTCAGCACTACCCTTTTCGTAGTATTATCCAATTCCTGGAAAAACCACTTTCCCATGAATTTTTTGCTCTCCAGTTTCCTCGGAAACCACTGAACGAATAGGCAACAAACTCCTACCAGACCTGGTCCTATATAAGAAATACTTTTCGTGAAAATTTCAGCTCAGTCTCTTTCGTAGTTTTTTGAAAACCTTGAACTAAAAATTTTAGGCGATACATACGTAAGTATATCTCTACCCCTACGTATTGTAAAATACCGAGGGCTAAAATCTATAGGAAACACCCTTACGCTAAAACCACTGGACAAATTTACATGAGACTTTCCGCAAAAAATTGTGTTATTCCAGCGAAGGTGTATAGCCATTGCGAAGAATTACGTCTCTTGCTGAAATAATACTTTGCCTCACTGTTTGTGTAAATGATATGTCGAGGGAGAAATGAAAAAAACCATAACAATATTTCCTTTGCCCTTTTTACACAGCATCTGCATACAGCGCGTACCAAGAGATCAGCTTAATTAACTGCATTAGGTGAGAAGGCATTGGGTAGAATCCAGTAAACATCTATGTAAACAGGTAAATACATTATAATATTCGAAACGTTGACAACCACTGGCCTATTCGCTTTCAAGGTAAATGAATATTCGTGTACCAATACTTCCAAATAAGTTAAAATATATTAATTTATGATAGGTATGGGTACCTGCTATGAATAAACGTCTTAAACGTAATATATCAGTAGAAGGAAATATCTTATACCAACAAAGGCGTAAGTGAGAACTAAAATGCCAATACATTTCATCTAATTATATATTCAATGGACCAATGGTAGAAGGGTTTGAATCGTGTGAATTTGAAAGGTTACACTTTTTTCGGTGGCAATGCAACACGAATATTCTGCCTTCGTAAAGATGTAAAATATGCGGAAATAACGAACGCCTTGATTTTATCTCGATTCATTTTCATGTGAGAGTAGTACCCAGCATTACGCCACAATTTCGATCAAGCACTTCAGTGGTCGCCGCCTCAGGAAACAATCATTTGGCCAGAATATGCTTCGCAATCTCGCCAAATTAGTGCCTTATCACGTTTTATAGTCTTCGTGGAAACCACTGCAAACAAAAGGAAACGAATCGGGGTGAACTTAAAAAGGACTCTACGTCGTCAGAAAGGTTTCGAAATATTTAATGTAGATAACTGTTCCAAAACTTTTTTTTATCTATTCTCCTCTGAAATAAAGTTTTTGTTCATAATAACCTGCATCTTTTGATTTTTCTTTTTAAAATTCTACTTTCAACTATGCGTGTGCTTCCATTTAGACTTTCACACACCGCAAATAACATGATAAACATTTACATATTACTTTGCAAAGACTTTATTGAGTTGAAATTTTGGGTTACCTTGTTATTGGGCTCTATTTCTATGGTCAGTGGCATGACTGACAACAATATAGCTACCAACAGGTTGTAAAGTGTCAGTTGTGACTATTGCTTAGCTGTAATCTCTGGCCATGATTGCTAGCTATGCTCGCTGACCGCTTTTCAGGCCATCATTGTAACCTATAATGGATGGCTGTAATTAATAATATTGCGATCTGTAGCTGTTGTTATTGCTCTTGATTTATGAGAGCAGTTGACGGAAGCCCATAGTCAGTAAAGGGTAAATGGCTGGCCCCTTCATTTGCCCCAACCAGCTAAAATCTACAAATCTGCCCCCACCACTCCATACTCACAAAGGATTTTCGCCTTCTCCGAGAAGACCAGAACATCTAAAATCTTACCTTTACTGGAATTACGTTTACTCCTTCTGAAACTAGAGGTTGATTATGGTCCTGAATTGATGGCTGTAGCCCATTACCCCAATTGCTGACCACGCTAATTCCTGGCCATTATTATTGATAGCTGTAGTTGATATCTTTGTTACTGTTTGTAGTTGCTGGCTACAGTCATCGACTAGGGTATTAGAGATAATAACTGTGGCTCCTAATTGTGGTCAGTATCTATGGCTGTTAAATATATTTGTTGACCAACATGATCACTGGACACAGTTTGTTACTGGTTATGTTTGCTGGCTGTAATTTCTGACTATCGGTGTTTGTCGTAGTTGTCCTCAGTCAGTTTCCAACTGTAATGACTGGCTACAATTTGTAAATATACGGTCTTCAATGACTCAGTGTTCGTTCGACACAATGGTCACTTTTCTAAAGTACCATCTTCGGTTTCTAGGTGCGTGTGCGCCAAAATTTCACCATACCTACCATCGAAGTTGTAACAGTAATGTAATCAGCATGAGTATGATAATAATGTTTTCACATAGCCTCTTACACAAAGCACTGGTCATTTAAGTAAGCCACTAACTTCGCTTCCATTTATACTGCATTCAGTTCAGCTATACTGTACATCGTATGAAATTCGACCTTATCAAAATGTTAAATCTGCTGGAATGAGTTTCGAAAAATAACATCCTATCTATTATAGATGGGCATCAACAGAAGGGTAATATTTTCACTAATAAATTTATTCACACCCTTAATACAAAACAAAGAGATCTGGGCTACCGCTGCGATGGCAACCATAATATTGATACAAATTTCACCAAATTCACAGCAATTTTTTAATTTTTCGTTTTTCGATTTAAAAAAAAGTTTTCAAAAAAGACACCCACACGAGAAAGGACGTGAAAATTTTTGGATTACCTTCCCTTTTACGGTAGCTATAAAAATGAGTGCGAAAAAAATAAACAAAATTTATATTTGAAAAAGAATTTGTCGTAAAATTTTTTTTGTTCGTCCAAAAAATGTAGCAACCAAACTAGGATTACAGCTCCGAGTTTAACACGTGCTAAGAATCCAAAAAATATCAAAAAAGAGAACACACCTACAGCCAGAGACACAAAAAAAGTACGATCAACGACATAAAAGCTTGTCAACTCAAATGTTGGTGATTTATCCAAGGAAAACTCGCAAGGGCGCATTGAAGTCATCCGATTAAGTGGTAATTTTTTGTGACTGTTCGTCGAATACACTACCACTTTTTTTTGAAACTTTTTCTTTTCACGTGTCAATTTAATGAAATTTGACTGCGATAAATTCACGTACGTGGTTTGTTCTAATGTGTTTTTTTTTTCTTTTTGACATACGAAGGACCGTTTGGCAAACAGGACTGGGCTTTCTAATCCCACTCTAGAAAGGATTTATGTGCGGCACAAATATAAATTTACGAAAATGGCAAAAATCGACTTCCATGGAGAAAAGGACTTCGACGCAATAATAGCTTTCATATCAGAAATTTCAGAGCAAACAC
Source organism: Ericerus pela (assembly GCA_011428145.1). Taxonomy (NCBI): domain Eukaryota; kingdom Metazoa; phylum Arthropoda; class Insecta; order Hemiptera; family Coccidae; genus Ericerus; species Ericerus pela. Next base: position 410,388 of record WOFM01000332.1, read on the forward strand.
AAGTACTAAGCAAAAATTACATACGATATTAACTTATTCAACGACAGCTATCTACAAAAAATCTCTTTTTAAAATTGTGGGGACATTACTCATATGAGGTTTTAGGGGCTCGCACCCCTCGATGACAGTCGCCGCCCAAAGGCAGGCAATTAATCGTCTCAATGATGTTAAACCAAATACGCACTTGTGCGTATGTTCATACCTGTACGTACGTACAGGTAAGATACATTGAATGGGCCATGATCAATTACCTAATAATGATCTCGGTGATGTCGCGGCCCAATACCAAAGGCGTTGCGTCGTTTCTTATCACCTCAATAGAGGTACATATGTGTGTCTGTGCATGTGCCAAATTTGGTATATAACTCTCGAAACTGGCTACAAAATCGCCAGTGTTTGCTGAGGATTTGGCTCTCCCATACTTTACAGTATGAAGTGGCAAAACATGCAATACCTGTAGAAGACCTTCTTAGTGTGAATACCTCTCACAACAAGGTATTCCTCAAAAATCAATTGATATAAGTTTTTTTTTTTTTTTTTTGTAAACTTTCAATCGTTAAACAGTAGGTCTATTTTTCTAATTTAATTCTAATTGATGAAAAGTTTCGAAATGGAGAGTGCTATTGGCCACACACGTTGACTGAAATTCGTCGCTTTACCTATTTCAGCATTACCTCACCAACTATCTAACTTTTCATTAGATTTTGTGTAAGATACAGACTGGAAAGGGTGGTTGAAATTCGGTAAATTTCACTTAACGATCTATAGGTACACTGTGATCAAAATTATTGACGAACTTGACTCATAATTATAGGTACGGTATTTGGTGTAGATGCATTACATTGCATATGTCACGTTTACTGGATTAAATAGGTATTAACAGTAAAATAGGTATTTTTAACGATAATTTAGGCATAAGCTATACGCCTGAGAAAACTAATAGTAATATACTTTTTTATAAATTCTTTAGTCTTCTATCAATTTTGTTCGACCAAATTTTCTCTCAAATGAAAATTAAGCGACATAAACGTGAAAAACGATCATACGCTACCATTTTAACCTTTCTGGGAGAGAGACCGAAGTCAATTGCATTAGAACTTTCAAGTAGTTGTCGAGGATGATAAGACCGACGTATATACCAAAATGCAGCTTGCTTGCAATTATTTCCTTTTTAAATCCTAATTTTCTTAGACTATACTTCGACTCCAAAACATAACTTTATCAGATCTAATTGGGCCAAGAACATAAAAACTAAATGATTCTCAAATTAAAAATGAGAACGTCGTATTGAATAAAACAGTGGAAGTAGAATTCGGGCTTCTAACGTGCGTGAGTGTTTCACGTTTACTCTTTTTCCGAAAGTTTACGCCCAAGAGAACTAAAAGGCAGTTGAAATAAACTTCTACACGTTGAAACCATCAGATAGGAATCAAGTTTAAACACAGAAGATGGTTCCAGCCTCGTGCCCTGACAAATTCAATACATCTACATGGTCACTTTAGTATATTGACCCCGCATATTCTCCCCCTCCCAATTCGGCTCGGCTAGGATACAATATAATAAAATGCGAGTGAATGGGATGGAAAATAGTATCGCCAAGAGATTGTTCCATATTTAAAATTACGAAGATTATGAATTGCAGGACTGGGCTGGAATGCAACCAGAACCGTTTATTTTCTGTGGGTTCAAGAGCACCGCCTCTGTCATGCCAGCCACCACTAATAGTACGTAAATTTCCCGATACCTACGTGAGTTCACTGTGCGTAAATTTTAGTGAAGTTGCACACTTAGGCCTACCTTCAGTTTCATGCTCAAAAGTGAAATGAATCGTCGATAAGATCTCGAATGAGAACACAATAAAAAATCGACTCAAACCGTTTCCGACTTACTGTCTTTTTGGTTTATCGGATTCGCACCCTCTCTCCGTGATTTCACATTATCAAACTTTTCAATACAGCCGAACTTTCATATCGCAGAGGTTCGATAAACATTTGAAAATACTCCTCACACCATAGGCACCTACACTAAATTAATACGAGTAACTCAAAGGACTTGGGAAAAATTACACTTTTTGCTCACGCATCAGATAAATGCTCATTTTTATCGCTAGAATTCACCGAACAAATGTTAAAACTGAATGATTATGAATATTATGGTAATACCAAAACAGGACGACAGTTTCATCACTGCAGTACCCGCGGGTTTAATCCAGAAGGAACATAAATTAGCTGAAACATGAACGAAGTAGGTACATAATTATTACAATCCGCACTTAGTAACCTACCTTAGGCACCAGTTATTTCTTAATAATAAATCGAAAAATTAATTTGAAAATTTGACATCGAGCTGTTGGAGTTCAACCTAAATATAGGCATAAACATAATTACAAATTATAGAAAGCAGCTATAACAAACATCGGAAAGTAAGATGGTAGGATGTTATCCGATATGACGTAAGACTACATTTTAAAGAGATCGTATAGACATTGGCTGACTGTAGGAAGATTAATGCAGACCTTACTTTCGGTACCTGGTACTTTCGTCCACGAAATGCAACGGTCTGTGATTGTCAGACAACATTCGAACAAAATTAATAGAAAAACCCGTTCAAACGATGAATTTTAAAAATTGAATGTCACAATTTCAAGTTACACTCGTTGTTACTATCTGATTTTGTTACGCTCTGAAAATTGTATCGATATGCACGATTTGAGAGAAAAATTTTTATTCGCATCGCAGGTAATTGGTATGTAAAGTCAGAGTAGGTAATCGCCCTCTGGTGGCCAATTCGTCAAATGTGTTGATTTTGAAATTGTGTACTCTTTTTAACATTGAGAACATACATAATCAATGTTTTCGAAAGCAATTGCACAAAAACTGTAACTGGTAGAAAGCTGAAATTTTTAGAAAACATTTACATAGGTTATCTGAAGATTCTCTGAAATTTGACTGCAATCATACATTTATTTCTCGAGCTGTTGCTGAAATTCTGTTAAAATCTGGTGATTTTAATGATAAAATTCAATTATATAGGAGAATTTGAACAAAATTTTGGCGATATCTCGAGAAATAAATGTACGATTTCAGCCAAAATTTCAAGGGTGTTTGAATAATCTATGCAGATATTTCCTAAAAATTTCAGCTTTCTAACACATACAGTTTTTGTGTAACTGCTTTCGTTAACTTTGATGTCGTATGTTTTCAATGTTGAAAAACTGCTCACCATCCAGAAATCAGCTGTGCTAGTGGGGCAGTTCTAGTGGAGGCTTTACATCCCAATAGATAGTACCTGATTCACCGGACTTTGATCCGACGTGGAAATTTAAAAAAATTCTATTTCTTTAATTCAAGCTGAGGAATTTCAGTATATTTTTATAACAAATCTCGAAAATAAAATTAAAGTTTGCAACTATTAAACTCATTACTTCGTTAGTTGTAAATCATAATAATCTTACGCAGCCTAGACCTAGCAAAATTCGCTAATGAAACTTTATCTGTCCGTTACTTTTAGCCACCCAAATTTTTCATCATTCATTTATCGCCTCTGCACTGATGAATACATTGAGATGTTCATATTTCTGTTCAACGAATTTTCTAAAACTTGGGATCTATCTTAGATCATTTTTTTATTTCCAAAAACCCTTTTTCTGTAAATTTCAGTAACATTTTTGGTCTAGTTCTTCAGAACGCGATTACATATACACGCACACACGCACACACACACACACACATATATATATATATATATACACTTATACGTACATACATACATACATACATACATACAAACATACATATTATACATACAACTATTGCTCGTATTACAGTAGAGGATAAGCTAGCGTAATTTGATACTCAATTTTTTGCAAAAGACAAAAAAAAAAAAAAGAAAAATTTCCTTCTCTGTTTTCACGGTTGCCAAAATAGATACCTTGAAAACGAAACTGCGCTCTGTTAGGGAATGAGACTCGATATATCATAATGACGTATACCTGCTATTCGATTTCTGACTATTCTACTTTCATCCTCTTCTTAATATCAATCTTTGTCCATTCTCAAGGCGACATAAACTACTATAGCACTATCAAAAATTAAAAATTACCCTTTGTATTTCATCCTGTTAACAAATTGTGGTTGGCGAAAAGTTTGACAAGTTATTGTTTATTAGTCCTGTGTAGCAAAATTCAGAGTTATGTTCATTTTCACTCCACTGAAAAATTCCAGCTCTTTATTAATGTGATACACGTTCCTATTTTTACTACGGAGTAAAAATTGAATGGTGAAAGCAGTTAGCACGAATTTCGGTGCAGTTTCGGGGAAAATTTTGGCACAAGAATTGAAACTCGACATCAAAGTGGCTGACATCTGGTGGTCATTTTTTGAAGCACTGAAAATGGGATGAATATGCACAAATTACTGAAGAAACACATGAGAAAAAAAAAGAAAAATTATATGTTTATCCCATTTTCAAGCCCTCGTATCACTAAATGACGCAAGCACACCACAAGGATGTAGAGTCCCAATAGAATGAAACGGAGAATTAAGAAAAATTTGTCAGCATGCGTGTGTATTTGCATTCAACACCCACACACTAACAAAAGAGAACTTTTGAACTTCGCTAGAAGAACAAAAATTAATTTTATTTTTGTGAAATTTTACAATTTTGCATTTACTTTTTCTCTCGTCAGTTCATCTTTCCTGAAAACGATATTTTTGCAACACCTGCACATAAATTTCATTTTTATATGCACCTTAACGATGTAATATAAAGCAAGAAATTTTAGAATCATTTATAACCGATGTATAAAGTTCTTACTTTAAACATCGGTCTTTACTTTATACATTGTCTTAGGCCCATGCAACACTTCATATGTTAGTTCTTCAAAAGAACATAGCCTAACTTGTCATTTTCTTCAATTATATAATATTGTTGCAACACCTGTTTATAAACTCCATTTTTATACGCACCTTGACAATATATAAAGTTGGCAATTTCAGAATCATTTAGGACCGATTTATAAAGTATTTACTTTATACATTGGTCATTACTTTATACATCGCCTTGGGCGCATGCGTCATTTTATACACTGGGTCTTACTCTACTCCATCTGGCCCACATCTTAATTTTCTTCCATGTTTTAATTTAAAAATTTTTTTTTTTGCAAATATTTCTCTGCTATGGGGATTTGACCCGCTAACTTCAACATAGATAGGCCTGCACCGTAGTCATTAAAGAACAAGGTTTTATTAAAAGAATGGAGATAATTTGGGCTCATATGTTTCTCATTTGCAAAAATATTTATTTTTATTTTTTTTGGAAGGGAGGTATTGCAAAAAATAGTGTATGACAAATTTGTATGTAGTAGGAGATTGATACACATGTGATTAGCATCACTAGCCTTTGGCTTGTACTGCAAAAATCACACTTTGATCAAAATCACCTACTTTATACACTTGTATCATAAATAACTATTACTTTTTTCATTTATTTTTTGTATAAAAGTTTCTCGATTTTAGGAATTTGAATCTTTGACATCTGAGATCATAAGCTAACACCGTAACCACTAAGTCACAAGGTCTGATTGAAATGTGGTGATAGTTTGCAATTTTGTTTGCCATTTGCTAAAATATTCGTTTATTTCAATATTTTTTGTTTTTAGGGGGAGGGGGTGCTGCAAAAAATAATGTGTGACACACCTGTATATGGTAGGTGATCAATCACCCTCAGATCAAAATCACCTACATTATACACTTGTATCTAAAATAACTATTCTACTGTTCTTTTCTATCTGGTACTTGATGATTGGGATGAATATCTTTTGACCATGTTAGTACTCGAATAAAAGAAATTTATTTGTTCCTATTCTTTTTTCATAATTTTTTTGGAGAAGGAAATGTTATTTTATTAACATTTGGATATAAAACTTGAAATGTTTCTGTCCGATACCATAATTTGGAAAGGGTAATATTGTGGTAGTTAATAAGCGTACCTACTTTTTTAGTCTTTCTAATTTTATGTCAATAAAAAGCGAGGAAATTAAATTATTTATTTTAAAGATTATACGATGAAAATTGAACGGTAATCCACCCTTACAAATATTAAATTTACCTCACTGCAAGGCCTCAGCATCAGTGAAAAAGGTGGCTTTTTTTATTGGCATTTTATTCATTACACAAAAAGAGTAAAATCATAATTTTGTATCCTGTACCTTCGACCTTGGATATGCTATGGGAGGATGTAGTTATTCTATTTTTAATTAAAACTTCCACCATAATTCGAACAATCAGTACCTACCTTACAGCCTATTGGTTTTTAGTGAATTTCAAAAACGAAACATCTCTCAACCAATTTATTTTACAATTATGATATGTCAGGGGGGTCACAAACAAACACCACTACCTGTCAACTCCTACAATATTTTTCTACTACCATTGCCATAGCCAGGAACCTCGGGATAAATTACCTAAAATGTCATTAAATCAGAGATCATAAACTATGTAAACTTAAAAACTATCCCATTGCCAGTTAAAAACAAATCAACACATCGTTAATGAAAAGAAACATGTAATATGAAAATAAAAACCAGTATACATATTTAACAACATATAAAAAGTTCGTCACTAAATAATTTAGTCTGTATAAGACAGACAGGTACAGCAAAATATGATGTGCATTAACACAGAGCACAGAAATGAGAGTAAAAAAAGTGAATAAAATATATTTAATAAAATTATTTCATGAGAAAATAGTCCGTAGAAATAGAGAGGGAAAAAACTGGTGTGGGAATATAGAAAAATCACCATTGGTCAGATTTCCAACTCTGTGGCAGCAGCCAAGGCAGCAATCACAGAGGATGGGAAGAGGGGAGTTAGAAAAATGTTCGTAAATATTTATTATGGATGGAACTGTATCAGTATCTTCAAGGGGTGAAGAAAGTGAAAACAAAATAATGAGAGTACAATAAACAGGTAAAAGATAAGAAGGATGAAAAAGTACAGAAAGAAGTGACAAGAAAAAGTGTGAAGTAAAGGTGAAATGATTGAACATGAAATGTATGAACAGAATAAAGATGCCAGTTGCAAAGATATATATGAAAGAGAATAATAATTTAATAGAACTTCGGGAAAAAACAGATAGAAATATACACGTAGCCTAAGATTCTAGATTACGAGAAAATTTTTATAATAGGTATAGTCTAAATTCACGGATAAATAATTTTGAATGGGGATTTTTCAAAAGTATTAATTTATTATTATTTAATTTTGAATTTTTTGAAAAGGCCACATGGGTCATAATTTTTTAATTTGTTTCAATAGTTTCGTTACATTTTTCTGTTTTGAAATGTCTGGAAATATAAATAAATTTTAGAACTAACGTTTGGGATGATAATTCAGCAGTGTTACTGACACAAATTATGTGCTGAAACAACATTATGGTTAATTGGGTACTTGATTGGTTTAAATTAGAGGTTTATTGCACGAATATTTAAAAAATATGTTAAGTATGTACAGCGTATTTGATGAAGCAACTTTAGAGAAAATTAGTAGACGTGATTTAAAAGGGTGGCGAATATGAGTAGGCTGTAAAAAAGGTAAACGGTTAAAGGAGAAATTAAAATATCATGGAGTGAGGAAAGGGAGAATAAAATACGAAAGAGAAAAAGAGGAACAGTGAGAGAAGGAAAATAAGCAAAGTGAGCAAAATAAAAAGGGTAATTGGAAGGAATAGTTGGTATGATTGAAAGAAAATGTGCTTCTAATGAAAAAAAAAAAAAAAGTGAAAGTGATGTGCGGGGAGGAAATGTAATAATTGAAGATCAGGTTAAGTACGTGAGAAATACAGAAGATGAGTAAATACTCCAGAGGAACAAGCTTCTTTATTTATACCAATATGGAAAACGGAAGTACCTAACGTAAAAGACATTCTTTTTACAGTAAATGATCATTCACCTATGTTAGAATGCAAGTATTAGAATATGTCCTTTTCTTTTTTTTTACAAAAGGAAATATTTTTATTCAGAGCGGGTTATTTTTCACTGGTAGATCGGCATATTACCGGTTTATTATTTTAAAACAAATTGCTAATAGTAAAGTATTATACAGAGTTAATTTGTGTATTTGGTAATGTACGACATAAGACAGAAAAGTTTCCACCTCCACAGTTAATACAACCCACTTAACAGCTTCCTTAATACAAAACATTGTACAGAAAAATGCTCTGAAGCTTGCAGCTCAAAAACCATTGGTCCTGTAAAAAATGCGTTAATGACCTATGTGGGGACTCATATCACATGAGGTTAAGGGGCTCAGACCTCCGATAACAGTTGCCACCAAAAGGCTAGTAAATATTCGTCTCTGTGATGTTAAAACAATTGCACAAATTACATTCAATCGTAATTACTTGCACATACATGATAGTAATGTGCAAATACCAAATTGTGACCGGCCTCAAAAGTACGATGATGTCACGATTCTGTACATGAACCGGCCCATCATTTCTTATCAATACAAGGAATGACACACCAGGCTGCTCACACAAACATACGTAATCACTACGTATGTGAGTTGATGAGCGTGTAAATAAGCCCATATAAAAACTGTCCAAACTGGCTCTAAAATCGCCAGTGTTCACCAAGGTTTTGGTTTACCCATATGTTTACGTATGAAATGGTTGAACACGCAAAATCTGTAGATTACCTTCTGGTGAGAATATCTTTTCACGACAAGGTATTCCACAACCTAATTCATAAAAAATTTTATAAAAAAAAACTTTTCACTGGAAATAAACTTCCCCACAGGATCGTCCTTCAAATGAGAAAATCATGAAAACAACCGTAATATGATTTGAAACTCGTTGATGAGTTGAGGGGGAAAGATGGTAGGTATTCGATTTCAAATAGATCTCCGAAGAGGCAAACAAATTTGTCGATCACGAATTTCAAAAACGTCTCTTAGTAATAAAATCATGTTTGACGATAAAATCATGAAAACAATGCGTAACATAAGTTGGTACCCACAGGTAGGTACACCTACCCACCTTGGTACCATTTTTCGTTCAAGTTTTAACAGATTTTTATTTCAAGAATTGGTGAAATTAACGTACCTATTTCATAGATCCCATTCGCATCAGCTCAAGAAAATATTCTATTTCCGAGAAAGATTGTCAAATAAAAAAAGTAGGTAGATTAGGTACCCAATTTTATGGCCTCTGCGTTTTTCAGATGCCTCATTAATCTTTTATATTACTTATATTTTATACGTACGATTGCTTCCCATTTCATTTTTTCTATAAAATTTAAATTTGATTCCAATTTTCGCGAATGGTCGAAATTCTTGGCTAATGATGACGAAAAAGTAGCAAAGCTAATTACCGTAGTTTGGGCCTTCTGTTCGATTTTTCACAAAATAATTTATAAACATCGGTGTTGCGAATGTCTCTTATTTTCTCGTTAATTTTCACGCTGCTTTTTCCTCGAAAAGCTGAAATATTAAATTAAATCCCATCGGAGGAGAATAAAAGTCACCGAAGAAGAGTCGAAGCGCAAAACAGGATTTGTGAGAAGAATAAATTTGGAGCAAGGAAACTCAAATACTTTCACTCAGCGTTCATAACGAGACTTTATCTTCTGCTGTTTTTTTCTCTGGAATTATATTGTGTATACTTACATACCTACAGCGTAAAGCTCAATTTTCCTCGGAGCTTTCGTTTATCCAACTTATTAGGAAGTGGTACTTTTGTTTCTTTCGATTCTTTTTGAAATTCTCTCATTCCACTTTGTGCTACCTATTCATCATTGTGACTTATTTATTTCAACTATTTCTTCGTTTTCGTTTAATAAAATATGATACAGCTGTCCATTCTAATCAAACTAAAATGAGAGAAAAAAAGAACGAGACTAGGAAAATGAAAACAAAACGTAGTTTAACTTATTATAAGCTTTTATTCTACTCGCTGCCTACCGCGATTTATAAAATATATCAATACCTTTGCCAACCTTCCGCAACGAAATAATGTTCATTTCGCACGAAGCTAAAGCCAAAATAAAAAATAAAAGCTTATCTTTTGAAAACTCGTTTTTAACTTGAACTTATTTTTGTATTTGTACAATAAATTGATTTGGCTATCAGATTACTTTGAATTTTTTTTTTTTTTTTTCACCCGAAACATTTAAAATTATTTTCCAATTCCATAAAATTCGAAAAAAAAAAAAAAAAAAAAAAAACATTTCTAGAGACACAAAAACAATCTACTGAGAAATGAGGATGAAATCGACAGGTAAACGACGATAGGTACAATCCAACAAAATGTCAATTATACTTTCTTCAAATATTCCAATGATGAAAGTCGCTATCGTAAAAAACAATATGATTATTCCGAAAGCACTGTTTACCAAAGAGTCTCTTTCCAAAGTCTGTCCTCTTAGCTATCTCGTAATTTTTTAACTCTAATATTATACTACCAAAAAATGAATTTTATCTCATCACTGTCACATAGACTGCATATCAATCCTTGAGCAAAACACCAGGCTGGCCAGTGTCGTAAGAACCGGTTAGGATTTCTCAAATATCTGCCAAATAAATTGTTGACTGCCTCGCACAACTTCAAAAGATAAATCTCATTTTAGTCAGCTGCTCCTCTTTTTCGAATATAGTTTTCATCTACAGATCCACGACCTTCGTTAATACAGTTGAGCATTCTTCGATTCCGATTGTATCCACTTCCTCACTTCCTACCTTAATTTCATCTTCATTTTGTACTTTTAGAACTCTCCTATTTCTCGCTTCTGAACACTTATTTTCTCTTCACGGACCCTCATTTCTCATATTTTTTTGTTTCAAGTACCCCAATTTTCAGCAAGTCATTCGGGAAAGCAGAACACTACTTGTTGTAAACCAACTAAAGTGGACAAACCTCTTGAGCTTTTATGAAATGAGAAACTTCAGAAGCTGTACAGGTATGTTCTCAGCACTTACAAATGCTGCCAAGACTATAATTGGAACACAGATTCTAACACTCTCGCTGCCAGACGGGGTTTCACCAAAATCAGTGCAAAAAATTTTTTGAGCCAAAGTTTGAATCTCATTTAGAAGGGTCTAGATAACATATATTTATCTATTTATCATTTTTTCATCATACCATCCTGTGTAAGGGAGATTTTCACCCGTGTGCAATATAGCACACATGGCCTGAAGAGCTAAAAACATACTTCCACCCATGAGTAATCTAGGAGATAAATACAATATTAAGAAACTGATAAGACCTTTGGGAATGCCTCAACAATTGAGAAACAATCAATGTACTAAACTGAAAAGGTACTTTTCATATGCTACTCTATGGCATTCTTAAAACACCCATCTTTTGTTACAATGTTGCCAAATTTCTCTGCTGTTCCAGAGTTAGATGTATTCAAACCAGTAGAAACCGAAAATCATATTTTTTTAAATGTAAACTGTGTTCTCTACAGCACACAATCAAAAATATGTTGGTATGATCCGTGTGCAATACAGCACACACGGCGTGAATGGCAATCAGATTTGTGTGCACAGGTGCACACATGGCAGTGAGAGTGCTAATTTTACCGGTCTAAACGGACAGTGCTCAGAATTGGTTGGAATGGAATTATTGATTTCTACTCTTAGATTTTTAAAACCATATATTTTCTGACCACACTGCCAATCAAAGTTCGATGAATTAAAAGGTTACTTATCAATCTAAATTAATATCCTTATTGATAATTGCTCTTACACAAAAAAATAAGAAAAATTACAAGAGAACCTAATTCATAAAACAACATACTTAGTACAACTTACAGCAAATAAGTTTGAAATCAAAATGAACTTAATGGCACAATGACGAGAAACAAAATATTTAAAAAGTACAACAATAAGTATGTGAAGTTGTAACAGACTTTTGAAATACAAAAGAAGTTTAATAAATGACCATGAATGACCACACAATCACGTATGAGAATGATGACGTCAAAAAGCGCAATAAGGTTGTGTTACCTTTTTGCACTCGGGCAGAAACCAAATAAAATAAGGTGAAGTAGGCTTCTAAGAGACAACTTTTTGGCTTCTTATCTATTTGAGCATTGAAGATACGAACATATTACGAATGGGACGCAAGTTAGATTACCGATGTTAACAACTGAGACAACTGGGCTCGAAATGTAATTTGAATTAAATTTTACAAAATGTTCAAAATTACTATCTTACAAAGGCCTGTCGAATGACCTGAAATAATCGATTTCCGTCGAGACGATTTCTTGTATCGGATACTGGAATATTGAGTGAGTTGCTTGCGCAGTCATAGACCTCTTTATGCTGGTTTCACCCACCTATCGCCTAACTCCAACGAATAATTATAGTTATTTGAACTATTCACCATACCGGTACCTATGTATTTTATCGCATTTTATTTGCTTCGTATACACCGTAGAAGACACGTAATTTCAAAACTCCTAAATTTCAAATTTTAACTCGTAATTTGGTTTCAAGGTGACCCAAGCTTACCATAGGTGGATAACTAATTGAAACAGCTCTAACAATTCTATAAACGAAATGCCTCCCAAGACGATATAACTTCTATGAATTTAGTAAATTAAGCGCAGAATATTATACATAATGCACCCTCGTCCAACCTTAATTTTCCTTCCTTGTTCTCTCAATTTTCTCACCATTCGTTCGAAAATTATCAAATCTTTTGTCGTAAATGTCATGTAATTAAAAATTCTGACGGCATAATTTCAAATAAATTCGTCTAAATGGAGAAAAAAAAAAGAAAGAAAAAAAAACACAAACCTGTGGATCCACATTATTAAAACGTCATATTTTCTTTCCGACTCACATTCCCTTGCCATCACCAGCACCACTCTTCAAGACAAACTTCATTTTCATTCCCATAATGATGAATACGATATTGTTGTGTTTTTTTTTCCTCATTCGGCTTTACAGAAACATTTTGTGACGTAAATGGAAGACAAATGACCGTTTTCTATACGAATTTTTGCATAAAATACTAAGCGAGGAAATTATTGTGTACTCTTTACGCACACTTTTTGTAAAACGCCGAATTATTTGTCCAAAGTCGAATATGACGAATGGCGCCACGACAAAAAAAAAAAAAAAAAAAGTATAGAAAAGTATGGGGATAGGACATTGGAAAACTGCGGTCGATTATTCACGCATCGTCTTTTTTTGTTTATTTAGTCTCCAAAAAACAGAGAGAGAGAAAGACAGAAGCAGAAAGTGAAAAATAACTTTTATGGTTTTATTATTTTCTCGTACCATTGAAAATGGCTTTTCTTCTTTCCCGTCGCTCGTTCGACTTTGATCCTTCTTTTTCGTCGTACCACTCGACAATTTTGTAATAATTAATTTAGCTAACTTATATTCGGTTGAAAAATCAAATTACGACGATCTTTCCCTAACCTTTTTCTTCTTCTTTTTTTTTTTTCCACATTTTTTCTTATACGCGAGTATAAATTTTATGGTCAGAAAATACGAATTTGATGACTCGACTTCGATTTTATCATATATATTTTGATTTCGATTTGATATAGTTTTTTTATGTAGCGTATATGCGCACCGAGTGTGTCTCAACATACATATATACGTACTTATGTAGGTATAAGTTTGAAAAACATTTATTTTTGCTTTTAAATTTACGACTGGATACAACGGTTAGCGTTTGTCTTCACCGGAGAGACACGCGACGGTATAAATTTTCTGATTTTCTGCGATATTTTTCCTCAATTTAATTGCCGCTGTAGAGTAATATTTATTTTGATATCATCGACAGCAATAAAAAAGTTCAAATAAAAAAACGTATCGTCATTATGATTGCGACGATGTAATTGGCAACGTATACAGCACGAGTTTGTTTTCACACTCGAGGGAATTGTAGGTATGGTGAGATTAATTGGGTGAATGAAAGGAGCATATTTTGTCGTTCTATTATTTCATTTTCTTTTTCTTTTAATCTTTTTTATCTTTCTTTTTCTCGTTTTAACTATAAATGAAAAAAAAAACGATTGTGGTTGCCAAGATAACAATGGTTTCATGGCAAAAATACGATTTGGAGAAGAGGCACATATTTTCTTTATGTGCGGTACGAGGGACGAAGGCAGTTTTTAAGTTAGGCCTAACCTTAGAATCGCAAGATGTATAATTAGCGAACCTCATTTTTGACGTTTTCTTTCAATTTAAAGTAAGAACGTAACTTGCATTTTACGTAGGTACATAATTTTTGTCGTAACTATTTCTGAGCAGATACTAAAAAAATTAAGGAGTAGTTAAATTTTAAAATGAAAGAGAGAACAGTAGTGTGTTAAAAAATGAATTTGAGACTAAAATCAAAAAAAAAAAATTCACAACTTTTTTGCAACTGTTGTAATGTAGTATACAATATGAATTTATTTTTTGAAAATTTCCAGCGAAGAGGGAAACACTATACCCTCCATCCTTATCAACAAAATTAAGGAAGCGAACAGCCATTTGTAAAATTTATAAATAATGATTCAAATATGAGAGAAAAAAGTCAAATGGTAAAAATAATATTGTTAATGTGGTATGCCAACCGGGGTGGCAACATGCCACAACAAATGAACCAGGTTGACTACACATTTTTTTATGAAAAAACCACCTCAAGACGACTGCAACATCCCAAAATGTCTTTAACGCTCATTAGACGAGTCCCAAAAAACACAAACTGAGAGACAAACACTAGGTATAATTCCAAAACCTAGTGCGCCTGGACAGCAAAACCAGGGTAAGGTTCACGGTAACCCCTTGAACGTGGAGATTTTGAAATAAAAAGCTGAAAAACAAGAAACCCACTAGAAAAGAACATGTTATGTGAATGGAAATGTAACCAGCCCCACCATTTCACCCACGTGTAAGCAAGTTTAACACACTATAGTAATAAAACAAAACATGATGAACATACCTGGACCTTTATTGACATTGTTAAAGGTATAAATCATTGATGACGATGAATTACCAGAAACCGTTTTCATAATCGGGGATGAATGAAAACAAGGCGCATTTTATACAGTTGACAAATATAGAACATGAAAATGTGAATAATTTACCATGCCAGTACCGAAGTCAAACAGAGAGTGATTGGCCAAATATATTACGAGAACAGACTAACCGTAATTGTAATAGATAAGGCCGTATCAAGATAAAAGTTTCCCTACTTTCAAGTACACGTCTGTATTTGAAAGAGAGAAACAATTATCGTAATAATAAAACTTGGTTACTTGTTAATAATCAAGTAACGTCGATAGTTGACAGTAAACAGGGCGTATTTTACAGAGATACCTCATTAATTGCCAAGTTTCCATTTCTTGCAAAGTAATCAAAAAGTTAAATTTAAAAAAATTCACTACTGCAGATGCGTGTATCATCGTTAAGAACATTGAAGGGAATGCGTGTGATCGCAAACAGATCAACCTGAGTTAACCTCAGATGGAAGCAACAGTGGCCACGTGGATAAGACAGTCGATTTTTCCGACTTAATCTCACAAAAATGTGCCAGATTCAAATCCCAATGGTGGCAACATTTACATATTGGTGACATCCGACTTGAACACACATTCTTCTGAGAAAATAAAAATTGCTTTTGAAATAGACTAGAGCCAATGCACCCCAGAAGGGGACTAAGAAAAAAACTGAATAAAAATTAAATAGGCCTGTGTGCACGAATAGAAAGACATGACGTCATATGAGTTGATGGACCAAGGGGGAAAGAAAAAGGTATATACTCACCTTATTAAACAAAGGCTGCATACGAAACTATTTTGTTTGCACTAATATTTTTAGCTTTATGTAGTTGTGAAATGTGATTGTCTCTATAAATTTCACGTATTTCTTATTTGGAATAGAGTATATATGAAACAATAGGCTACAATTCAAAAGTGTTGCTTACTCCAACATTTTCGCATTTTGTGCAGCTGTGAATTATTGTGAACGTCTGTCTCCCTTCACGTGTTCTTAATTGGAACAGAGTGTAGAGGTTCATATTATGTGCCAAACAACTGTTTCCACCTGTACAAAGTTTGCAGCATTCGCTTAGAGAACTGCCAACTTTCCACACTTGTTACACAATAGTTATGACACATTTGGCTGACCATGGAAATTAAAATATATAAAAATTTTTAGAATTACGCCATGAATGCGCTCAAAATACTACCAGCAATACATTTTCATAATTTTTTTTGTTTTTACTAGCCTAAAAACACACGCGCATCTTTCCGCAGACTGTGTGTTTTTTCCTACCTTATATTCTTTCTCTTATCTTCCTTGGAGACCCCCCTATGAAAACAAAGTTTTACTCGTTTTCTGTTATTTCCTATCTTTTTCCATCTTCTCACATATTTTTCCTCGGAATGTCGAATTTATCTAATCTTTACCTTTCTTTCTCTTTCCTTCTTTTCCCAGCTTGTTTAACCACTTACGAAGTTGTAAAATAAGACATCCAGCATATTTCTAAAACCGGTTTTTTGTCACCACCACTCTTTCTTTATTTCAACGGACAGTTTGAATTTTCACTTTTTATAATATTATGTTTCCTGGATGTGTTCTTGATTCGATATTAAACATGATCTTCTCCATAATCGTGTGTTGAGGGTTTTAATTGGGCAAATGGGTTAAACTCAATGGTGTTTTCCATGGTTTTAGGTTAAAGTGTTCACGATGATAAGTTAATTCCATGGAAAATACCCAAACTTATGATTCATGGGCATATAAAACATCGTCCATACATGATTTAAAATTCGAGTTCCAAGGACACCTGGCAGTTTCATCGTCGGACAGTGGTTATTCTGTGGCCACTGTTCTGTACAAATGTGTTTGCTGAAGTCTATGGTCTTGTGGGATTTTTGACTTAAAATACTGTCAGTACTGAAGGGCGATTGCCGAATTAGCCCCCTTGGCATAACACAATTATACCAATGACGACTAAATTGTAGCTCGCGTCAGCCCGTCACACGACTCTTCATGCTCCACCAGAAACAAAATTAACTTGCGGTGAAATTTTAATCCAAAACATACCTACAAAATTAAAATAATCGATAATTCGAACTGAGAAAGGAAAAAAAGAACATACCAAGCCGGAGCCGAAATAGACATAAGTGATAGAAACTGACTATTAAGTATCATATGATTCTTCAGTTTTGTTTTCCTTTCGAAAATTAAATAATTTTTTTTTAAACTTTTCATCTTATTACCCAGTCAGCAGATTAACTGCTGCTCTTATAACTGCTACATGAATTTCTATGGCTCTTATATGACACTTAGTTTGTCACATTTACGATATACTAAATTGTTAATTAGTAATTGGCACGGAAGTAAGTACGAGTGCTGCAGTGCATACGTCATTACAATTAGCTCATTCTAAAAGATGGATACATTAGTAAACTAATATTATATTAACCAGTTTATTTTGTGTGTTACATTATGTAATTATTTTCAGTCGTTTCGCACTCTGCCCAACTGTTGCACTGCAACTTGCGGATAAAACGCCAAACTTTGCCAAAAATCCTTTATAATTTTGTTTAAATACCAAGGTATTTTCTACGGATTTTACACGCATACGATTCAAACACTTATAATATTAATACCATACAGCCTCTACCATTAAATACTCTACAAAATGGTTATCTTAATTGAAGAGTAGTTTTGAATTTCCTACCCTCGCTCAGTTCCCAAAATAATAGACACGAAGAAGATTTTCTTTCTTCAATCGTCGATACGACCATTACCTATACTCGACTCTGTTGAAGTAAGCCACCGGTGTTTCCAAGTTTGGCTAAAATTTCATTTCATTCGGCCGATTTCCAGGGACAAAGCCAAACCAAAACGTACGTCTCTTAAGTCTGATAAACGTTTGCTTACCGAAATAAATACAAAAATTCCAACATTTTTTTGGGGGTTTCAAGAAAAAATTTTCGCCATTGTTTTTATTCGGAAATGTATTCGTTTTTCGCACCCCTCTCCTTCTCCCTCTTTTGCGGGTCGAATTAAGAAAATTGCGACGGAAATTTTTATTCGAAGACTTATTCGTGCATATTATATTCTCCAGCGTCTGCGGAATGTGGGGCGAACAATTTTCATACTTACTCGAAAAACGGTTTTTGCAATCCTTAAATTTAATTCAAATAATTGGGAACCGTGCTTGTAATTTGAATACGATTATCCACGGTTTTCGTAATTTATACCAATTTATTCGAGGGTTTTTTTTTTTTTTTTTCCTCGTGTTCAAGTTGTCACGTTTCGAGGACGAAATTTAATAGTAATTTCAAAGAACGTTTTATATACCAACCTGCATGCATTTTTTGCAAAGCAATTTTCTAAGAAACAACGAAGGTGAACCTTCGATTTCTTTTCGATTCTCTCGACGTTCGGGTAGGTACTCAAATAAATTGTAGTTATATTCGGGATCAACATTTTCGAAGCTTTAACAACGGGTTCGCGAATAAAACTCATTTCTAATTTAATCATATGCTTAGAGCCATTATGTATTTTTATTTTTTTATCAGGTTTTCAAGAACAAACGACTATCGGAAATTAACAACACGCCAAAAGTTTGAGCAGAGACAGACGCTATTTCGGGTTTTAGATTATGGCTGAAGAAAGGAATTGGCATCAATAATAATTTTGTTCAAAAAACAAAACCGACTTAAAAAAAGGAAAAAAAAAACAATAAAAATGCGTTAAGAAGGAGAAAATAATCATTTTAAAGTTTCTCCAGCAAGATATAAGTCTAGGGACTGAAATTATTGAAGGATTTTTTCCTTTACCATGTAGACTCTACACGTCGATTCCTCAAATTTCCTGACAAAACTTTTTGATTAGCGCCGACTACAATAATTTCAGACCCAATGCCTATATGTTGCTAGAGAAATTTTAAAAGGATTATTTTTCTTTTCTTAGCTAATTTTTATTGTTTTTTTTTCTCTTTTTTTAAGTCGGTTCTATTTTCTGAACAAAATTATTTATTTACCATAATGCTTGTTTACAAGAGTTGAATTAAATCGAAGTAAAGAATCGTTTTAGCCATACTTACAGATTATTTATTTTTAGTTTAGAATATCGAATTTTGGAGAATAAATTGATACAATAATGAGGAACTGTGTAACCTGAAAATCATGGCTGAGTCCCACTATCAGCGATGCCAACTTCAACTGAATGAGGGAATGAACAATGCCATGTTTCCAGTTTTAGTACTTATTCCCTTTCAAATTAGTTGCGGGCGAAAGAAGCATAAAAGATGTATCTTTTTGTTTAAGAAATGTAACTCACCTCCCCTATAACATTCAATGAAGATATAGAAACATGCCTTTTTATTGAAAACAAAATTGATCCCCTCAACTAACCACTCACTATTGACTA
This sequence comes from Ericerus pela, assembly GCA_011428145.1. NCBI lineage: Eukaryota > Metazoa > Arthropoda > Insecta > Hemiptera > Coccidae > Ericerus > Ericerus pela. The sequence goes on from WOFM01000332.1 coordinate 429,782, forward strand.
CACGATAAAAGTCAAGAAAAACGCCTTTCTTAGCGTCTGTTGTACAGCGTAAGTACCGTGCTGAATTAACTCCAGTCTGAGATTAACTCACCAATTTCCGTGGGTTAACCTGTGTACATTTTGAAATTAAACTCGCACTGTAAAATCATCACTTAGGAACACTTTCAAATTGCTCCAATGACTGAATCGAGAAACAAATTGAATCACGAATCAGTCGTTCATTCGTTTATGCTGGTCAACAAACATCATTATTTAATGCAATAAATTAAGCACACGACAGCGTAGTGGTTAGCAAAACCAAACCACAAAGTTTACATGTACATAGATACTTAAATAACATCTATTCTAATGCATCGTTTAAGTGTATACCTATAATCCAGTTAATATACGAAATATATACTTAAGTATCGTATTATAAGGAATAACGAAGCGTTTTAGGGGAAGTGCATAAAAAAATATTTTATCGTTTTCACTTCCTTGTCATTTTGTGAGTATCTGGTTACTGGTGTTACATGGAAAAACGTCGTGGAATAAACAAATTGATGTTTATGATTGAATCATCTACAGAGCCATAAGCTCAGCTAACTATTGATTTGACGAGAAAAAATAGTCGAAATGACGCATGAGGCTACTACCCCCTTTTAAAAATTCGTAATTTTCTTTTGGCTAATTTTTCAATAAAATAAAAATCCGTTGTAATAATTCTACCATTGTTTGTTCATGTTCATTTTTCACTCTTCTTACATTCTTCTTATCTCATTTCTGTCTCTTTCTCACGCATATCTTCCTCTCCTTTTTTTTATGTCATAGTCATTCACCTCTGATATTTCGATCATTTCTTCACTGTATTCACGAACATTCAAAATTTTACATGATCTGTTCATGTTTCATCTTTTGGTTCCTTTCATTTCATTCACTCACTTCTTATCTTCAAACCTGGTATATACATTTTTTTCCTTCTTTTCTTCATTTTTTTCCGCCGAATCTTCTACAATGTTCTATATGTAATATTTTATTCTTATCTTTCCGTTCTTTTAAAAATCTCGGAGGGAAAATTTGACGTTTTTAAAAATCAGTTCATTTTCTAATGCTCTAGGAGCAACACGTTTTGTACTTCTACTTTTCCCTGGTTTAATATATGTAATATTTTTGAAGAAATGTGTTAATTTATTAAAAGGCAATGGCAATAATTTGGTGATGTGGTTCCTGATTTGTACCTGAAGCCAAATGGCAGCATGTAAGTACAATTCCATGGATTTCCGAAGTATGCAGATGTAAAAAATATAGTCGTTCCACGCTGACATCGGGTCCACGAATTCTGGTAGGCTGAGCCGGTCGGGGGGCAACATTTTGGAGTTGCCTCCCTTTGCAAATGGGATTCGATTCGTGTCTTTCAGCCGTGGCCGTGGAGTTTAATAAAAAATAATGTGCAACTTGTTGGGTGGTGGGTCCCAGGTAGGCCCCCCTGGCATACCACAGAAACAATTTATATAAAAAATTGTAAAGGAAAAATCTTTTGTTCGCAAAATTAATACGTCAGATAAATACTTTTTGCAAAAAAAAAAAAAAAGTTACATTTTCTAACCTAAGTGCGGCACTCCGTGTGAAGAAAACATAAATGAAAAATTTCCCCAAGTGTAAATAAAAAAAGCGCGCTTCAGTGCCAGCCGGGGAGGACTTAAACCTTTTAATGTGGTACACATTTTATTAGCTGCCACGTCTTCATCTTATATGTGAAAAAAATATGCTACCATCAGCCTCTAAATGAAAATAAATAAATCTCTAGGTTGTGGAGACAGAGGCGGAAACGACGATCGAGAGAAAAAAAAAAATATTATGGGCCACCACAACCACACACCTATTTACACAGACACAAATTTTTTTCTTCTCTCTTTCTTCTCTCCTTCGCAATGAAATTCTCTCCGAAATTTGCACCGAGATTTGTACCACCGGCCAACTTCATGTTTTCGTTTTACCCTGGCAGCGAAAATAAAAATGTGTATCCCGCTGATAATAATCATATTTCATGGTTGGTTAAAAAGCGACCAATGTGTGTCATTTCAAATCCAACCAATCGATCATATCGGAGCCAAGACGAACGGTGAATTACGGAAAAATATGTGAAAATTGATGTGAATCGGCGTAGTAGGTATCTGTAAAAAATTTGACAACTGCAGAATTTGTTATTTCACTCTTTTCATACTTATTCGCTTTTTTGTTAATTTATAGAATAGGTAAAACCTTATCTTATTTAAATCTTCAACTGGTAGTTACTTCGTAATTATAATAACTAGGTGGTTACTTAGAAAATAAATGGATTTCACGATTTAACGGTACCCACCTGAATGAAATAAACACTCAGCTAATGAGATCACGAGATCTAAAGTGCGAATTCGCTTTTATTTTGATTTTCAATGCTTAATTTCGTGAACAAGAGAGCTTCCTGTGCGGAGAGGTGTTGTTTTGGGTGAATCTCACATTTCCAAATTAGGCTACCATTTTGTGAGCTTTCAGTTTTGATCAGCTGCCCCAAATATGTAAAAGTGCTGAAAATTCCATTTTATGATTGTGGCTACCTCATTTATCACTATTTCTTCCTAAGTACCCATAATATGTATTATTATAAAATTATGTACCTATGTGTATGTATGAACGTAGGCATGCGTAAAAGTCTTATTAATACAGTGACATGACAAGAAACGAAGCATTCAGTCTCGAGTTATTTGAGATTTTCCTCCGCGAATATTGCCTCAATTTCTCCTCGCACCATCTAACCAATTTTCACGTGAATTCTATACACACATGGATAGTAGCACGAGCAGACATTTTAGTGATTATTCTCGTAACTATGAGGCTTCCGTCCATCGACCTCCGAGTTCTCCAAATCGAACATTCGTAATTTTTCATCTTGATCACTACAAATTACTACAAAGATTTTTATCTTTATTTTTCCTTCATTCATTTTTTTTTTTTAAGGTAAGGAACGTAGTAGCGAAGGGGTTGGATTCTGATAAGTAGTACGTTTAGGTGGAGAGTAAAAAGCGTGATCACTAAGCTCGGTACGCAGAACCCTCGGTTGAATTTTTAATACGACGAAAACGAAAAAAACCACCCAAATGATGATAATGGACTTTGACCTATAGGAGAGTGCGAAAGAGAGGTAAAAAAAAAAAAACAAAAAAAGGCAAAACTTATTTCACGGATGCGGGTACTTTTTTACGATTTCACAATTACAGAGAAAGGAAGAAGAGGAAGAAAAAAAAACGCACACGAACGCGTAAAGGAGAGAGTAATTTATTTTTTATCGTCACGTTTACCGCAATCGTGAGGAACCGATTTCCACTTTATCGCTATTCACCCCCCGCCCCCAGTGGTTGCAAAGCTTTGGTTATTTTTCTTTCTCGCGATGGTGTGTTCGCGCATTTACTATCTGCTGGCTGCGATATGGCGAACGAATATTGCATTTTCGATAATGTCCATATTTTGTGAATTAAGCGTTTTCTGGTAGGATGGAAGAGATCGAATTTTTACAAAATTATTTTCTTCTTTTTTTTTGCACATGTTTATTCCGCGTTAAAGGATGAGTCTTTTTTTTTCTTTTTTTTTTCTTTTTTTTTTCAGTCCATTCCACTTTGTTATTATTTTAAACGCTTCACTCGAAAAAATTTCACTCGACACCTCTTAACTACGCATTCCAATATTCTATGGTACCTACTCCTTTATTAGATTCCTTTTTTGGAATTTTTCACACTCCTTTTATGCTGATTCTTACATCCTCATTAAGTATTCGAAAAGGTTCGTGGAACTCAAAACCTCTGTCAGTATTTTTTTTTCGTATTCCAAGCATATTATGTACATTCGCAATGGAACATTCATCTACAAATATCTCCCGTGACGGTTCTAAGTCCATTGCCGTTAGACTTGTATTCGTCATCCTCGTCCCTTCTACAAATTTCAAATCCTATTTTGCTTTACATTCGAGTGCATTCATCTTCGCTACAAAAGCTTACCCCACTTTAAGAAAATCTTCGTATGTCAAATATTTATACCTACCTACACACATTCTTCCTGAAACTCCCAACTTCAAACATCATTAATATTTTTCTGCTTCCCAAAGTTTCTTTGAATATTAATCAAGAACTAGATATTAAATCTCACAGCATCTCTTCTAATATTTCAGATTATTTACATAATTTACCTTTCACCACGCATCAAACTGTTGTGTCACCATCTATTCGCTCCGTCTCATTGTAATAACGTGTCTTATAACGAGGCTGTCAGTGCGGCTGCCAAGACCTTATCTATCGGCTTATTCCTGTTTCAGACTTTCTTTCACAAACCAAAACACGCATATAGCACCATCCTTCCTTTCGTTGAAATATGCTCATCCAGAAAGAACTTGTAGTAAGTTTATAACATTACAATCGTTACAAAATGAGACAAAACAATATTAATGTTTTGACAATTGCGTAATACTGAAATAATTATAAAAGTGTTTAACAATTAAGATGAAAATATAAGAGTATAATGTATCCTACAAAAGAAATACGGAACATTGGACTGATAACTAAGGGTGATAGTTCGAGTGATTTGAATTACGTATCGTGGGAGATATGAATTTGATTGGATGTTAAGTAAAAATGTAATTCAGGTATAACCACTGAAATAAGAAGGATATGGCATAAAGTGGGAGTGTACACGAAATAAGTAAGAATTAGAATAAGTTCTTACCATTGACCTATAGTCGGAGAAAAGATCACATCATTAATATGGACGAAAACAGTTTGTAGAAAGGAAATAGTGATGTTATCGGACAAGTCAAGAATTGAAAGACATGTTTAAACTTAACTGAAATGACGTGAGTAGAAGGAAGAATAAATGTACGAAAATGAAGCGAATGATATAGGAAAATACAAATTCGGAGTAGATGCGTTATTTTGAAGTAAATGATATGAAAATATCAATACAAAACCTCCTAAGTCATGAAGGTAGGTAACGTTTAGATTTTTCCTACCATGGAGCAGAAGATTTATTCGTCATTTATTTGAAACAATTGTTTCAATTTATGTTAACTTTATATACTCACCAAATTGTTCATTCTTATTTGATCACAATTCTAACAATGCCAACAAATCATAATTTGTGAATAATTTTCAATCTACTGGAACCTAAATAAATCATTTCCAGCTCTAAATCCTTGTAAACTACGAAATTGTGTTTTCTAATATAAAATGGTTACTTTGTAGAAGAAAAAACCTCTCTTTCTCCACATCTAAATGTGAATTCAGCTGACCATTCGCAAAAAGTAGATTATTTTCCCATAATGTGATTCGTGTAAAAACAACAGCGTAGGTAGTTACTATTAAGGGCACTTTTGAAGCGTTTATTTTACTAAAAAATTCAATTTTTAAAATAAAAATATGTGGGCTGTTGGCTCGGGGATTCAAACTGGCAACCCACCGGTTAGAAAACAGACTACGCACCACGTGGCTATAACACGAACAATGTAGATGAGGCACTGCAGCGCATGTAGCCACATCCCCACAAAAGTGTTAGATCATTTATATCGATATCTAAGTATGTTCCAATTCATTCACTGTTTTCCTTTCCATCTTAAACGATGTTACTGTCTGACTATAGTTATCACAACTGTTCGATTTTAGCAGCCATCAGGAGTGAGATTTCATAGAAGGCCAATGCCCTATACAATTATGGTTCGTTATCGAACTTCGGCTTGCATATGTATGACAAATTCCAAAGAAAGGCCACCGAATCTTCACCACAAACATCAACAAAAATACTAAAACGCTACAAAAAATATGTACCCAAATAATGATGTCTAAAAACGTTATCAAACACTTCGACCAAACTCTTTTGCAATATTAATCAGAAAACATTAAGTGGGTATCCATTTCCAATCAAGTTTTCCAAACAACTCCCTAGTCTCCTGATAAATATTTATTTATTTTTTTTTACTATTCTACGTTAAATGGAAAACCATGTAGTGATCAGAGTCTAAAATGCAAACATTCAAGTAGACCTATCATGCTTTTACTTCGATTTTCAAGCCAATTATTTATCGTGAAAAGCTTATTCAAGATCTTTCGTGCATCTCTTCACAAAAGGAAAAAGCCTAGCACACGAGCCAAAAACATACCCAACCATCGTCAATGACCTCGTCAGTTTACAACGTTCTCTAAATCCAATTTTCTTCGCTCACGTTTCCTTACAAACTACGTACTTAATCTTGAGCTACTTTGATTTTCTCGTTTTCCTTGTTCGTCGAATCAGATCGACGCACTGTTTCTCTCCCAGCTCCTCTTTACTGATCTCTTACTCACCCGAATTACGATGATATCTCTCGGTTAGATTTTCTGAACCAATAAACTTGATCCAAGATCAAAGTTTCAATTATTTTTTCGCTAATTCTCGGCTGATAATATTTTTTCGGTGAGTAAAATTATAAAAAACACAATCGGCGTAAAAATTTTAGAAAATACGTTACCTTAACTCATTTACAAAGAATGAGGTGAAAAGTGTAGAAAGGGTTGAACCTACTTTCTTGGTGAAACACCAAAAAATGGTCGATTTAAAATAATTCTCTCAACAAAAAATAGAAATGGGTGAATTGTACTCATTGTTTCTTCATGAACAAGGTCACGCAAAACTGAAGAACAGTCAGATTTCGTACACATGCGACTGAATTTCGCTTTTCTACTTTTTGAATAAATATTACAAATCAGCACCCCATCTGATTTTCTGATTTTCTTATTTTAATAAACGTTTTCTTTACCTACTATGTTCTCATCTCATCGTTTTTTTATGTTTGTTAATGTGGTTCAGCCTTGTTTTCTACTTGCTACATTCTTCGACACTAAAAACTTCAAATATGAGCCACAAATTTGACCTGGATTTATTATTTTAACCTTTCCATTAGGGTTTAAATTGAAAATTTTTATTTGTTAACCTCTAAAAATTTTTAAATTATTAAGAAGTTCATAACGTATCTGGTTTGCCTTCAACTTTGCAATTATCGATCAACTTACTATTCAATACATATGCCCAGTTGATAAAATTGAATATTAGTAAACAATAAATTAATGAATCGTATTTTGCATTCCGATAAACTGTAAAAAAATCTACCTACTCTCATTTTTACTTGAAAGGTAAACTGAACCCTTTTCTTTTAGTCAAAGAAAATTAGCTTAAAAAATGCCTTTTAAAAAGGAAATAATTGTAAGGAAGTTCAATTTTGGCATATACGCCGGCTTCACCATTTTAAACAATAACCTAGAAGTCCTAATGCGAAGGACGTCAATTTCCCCAGGGGGCTTAAAATGGTGCCGCAAAGCTTTTTTTCACATTTATGCAGCTTAATTTTCATTTTTACTAAAAACTGTTCAACAAAATTTAAATAAAACTAAAGAATCTATAAAAAAAGTTGTGGGGACTCACCAGTATGAGGGATAGGAGCTCGGAGCCCTCGACGACAGTTGCCGCCCCAAAGGGCTGGCAAATATTCGTCCTCATGATGTAAAACACACACGAATTACTCGATGTAATTACCTGCAAGTACATGCAGGTAATGTACGAATACCAAATCGTGACATATCTCAACAATAGAATGATGTCTAGATCCGTACATGAAACGGCCAACCATCTCTTATCACAATAGAGGATGATATAACCGGGCCATTCTCACTAACGTACGTATTTCTTTCATACGTGTGTTTGTGTGCGTGTAAATAAGCCAGTATAAAAACCGTCCGAACCGGCTCTAAAATCGCCAGTGTTAGCCTTGGTTTTGGCTTACCCATATGTAATATATGAAGTGGCTGAACACGCTTAAATTCTGTTGTATTTACCTTCTGGTGAGAATAATTTCTCACAAGGTATTCCACAAAAGTATTCCACTATTTTTTTGTCAGCAACATATTTTTTTCATAAATCGCTGTTGACATTAGGTACCTATTTTTCTGTTAAAAACGTACGCAAATACATGCAGTATAATGCATCTACACTAAATACCTACAGTATATGATTTCCGTTCGTCAATAATTTTAATCACAGAGTATATACATACCCGTGAATTGAATTTTTCCCCTTTACCTATTTCAGCATCCACCCCCCAACTGATTTTTGATTCGATTTTGTATAAGATATAAACTATGTAGGTATACTCCCAGTCTATATCAGTTGAGAAAGTGGTGCTGAAATGCGAAATGGGGGAGAAGTTCACTTCACATGTCAACCTATACACCGTGAGTAAAATTACTGACGAACTGAATTCATGTAGGTAGGTACTGTATTTAGTATACGTGCATTACTTTGTATGTGTTTACCATGTTAAATAGGTATTAACAGAAAAATAGGTATTTTTAATAGTGAGTAAGAACCAATCTCCTGCAAAAAAAAGGAGTGGAATACTTTCTTATATACTTTTTAGTTTTCTTTCAATTTTATTGGAATAATTTTTAGCATTAATGAAAATTAAATGGTACAAATGTGAAAAATAGCTTTGCGTCAACATTTTATCCCCCCCCCCCCGAATTCGCACTTTTCGGTAATTATCAAGGATGGTGAAGCCGACGTATATATCAAAATTCAACTTTTTTCCAATTATTTCCTTTTTTAATCCATATTTGCCTAGACTACCTGGAGACTTCTCAATGCGAAAATAACGATAGAAATATTTTAAAAACCTGCCAAAAAATATCGTCACGAACGTATTGTACCATTTCAAAAATTTCCATTCAATTAGAAACAAAAGTCCAATATTTTACCTCCCAAAAAGTGTCTGGTAGGTTTTGGTAAGCATGTGTATTACTTGTTGCATAACTAGTACGCCGTAAATACGAAAAGGCGAAACAAATGCCACGGAGTTGTTCCTTTTCTTTTCTCATAATACAAATGGAGCGAAGTACTTTTGGTCAATATCGTTATAGAAATTTTCATTATGACCAATTATTCAAACATGTTTTTAGCGATTTGAATCCTGATTGAGGAAGCTTCTCAATCAAATTCAGCGGTTTGCTGTTAGCCTCAATGTCTATTTCACGAGAACAAATTGTTTCCATTCAAATACTCATCCTCAAAAAAATTTCAACAAATCGCCGCTTGAAAATGAACGCTACGATTCATAATTTTCCCCTCCAATTTTTAATTAAAAACTGTGCAACAAAAAATGTACTTTTGTCATAATAATTCAAATTTCGAAACTTTCGTACCAGTGTTTTGGTAATGCACTAATTAGTGATGTCGAGTTTTTCAATATCTAAATTCAAACTTTTCTTCATCACGTTGCTCTCATCTGTAGCCAACAAAATGAACGAATCTCTAATAGAGGCAGCCAATCTTTTTTTCTTTTCTTTTTTTTTTCTTGGACTAAAAAATAAAATACATTGTTCATTTTCTGGCAGCTTTATCGCGAACAAAAGATTAATAGCCACGCTGTCGCACTAAAGGCTCCAAATGTACGTTTTCTTTCGGATTCAGTCTTTTTGTAATTCCAAAAATTTTCTAAGTAAAAAACTGAATCCTATCTACTTTCTTTATTTTTTTTTCAAACCCCTTTAATTGAACAAGGCGAACAAAACGTAGCGAATTCAAAATCATTAATTCGACGCTGTTTCGTGAATTATTTATGCCAACAAAATTAATTTCACTCTTTGTAAATTTAGGATTATTAACAATCAGAAAAAGAGAAACAAAATTTAGTAAATTCAATTCTAAATATTGGAGTGGATGAAAATCTTTTAAATTAGGATAAATAAATATCAATTCACAGGGACAAAAAATAAGGAACTACAATAATTCTGTTTCACTTTAGTTGTTAAAAATGACCTCGTGGTGGGATTAGGAGTGGTGTGATAAAAATTTTCCATTTCACGACAAAGAAAACTAACTAATTGATATCATTTTCCAATTTTGAAAAAAAAATTTTTCATGTAAGTATGTATGTATACATAGAAAATAGAAGGTAAAGTAGGTAGCTGACTTTTTTTTATGGTCCAGCAGTTTCTAAGAAAACTGGAAAAAAAAAAATTAGTGGAAAAGTGGTATGGAATACCTTGTTGTGAAAAAGATATTCTCATTCTCACCAGAAGGTAATCAACAGGTATATTGCGAGTTCTACCACTTCATATGTAAACATATGAGTAAGCCAAAACCTGGGTAAACACTGGCGATTTTAGACCCAGTCCAGACAGTTTATACACTGGCTTATTTACAAGTATACGAACACACATAGATATGAGGTAATTATGTATGTTTGTGTGAACAGGTTGGTACGTCATTTCTGGTATAGATAAGAAATGGCAGACTGGTTTGTGTATGGAATTGTGACATCATTGTCTTTGTTAGATTAGTCATGGTTTGGTACTTGTACATTACTTTCACATGTGTACAAGTAATTATGATCAAACGTAATTGTGGATTTATTTAACATCATAAAGACGAATATTTGTCAGCCTTTTGGAGGCAACTGTTATCAGGGGTGCAAGCCCCTTCACCTCATACGAGTGATATCCCCACAAGTGGTTTTACAAGAATTTTGAGTATATAACAAAAAGAATGGGACTAAAATTTTCACGATATATTTTCCTTATGTTAGTACACATCTGATAAAAATTTTATGTAAATTTGTTCAATAGTTTCCTAGAAAACTGGAAGAGAATTTTAGTTCACAGTTTTGAGAAAACTAGAAAAGGGATAGGGCTGAAATTTTCACAAAAGGTAGTTCTTATAAAACCAGGTTTGATAGGAGTTTGTTGCTTATTGGTTCACTAGTTTCTGAAAAAACTGGAGAACAAAAAATTACTGAAAAATTTGTTTTTCAAAGATTTTGATGAACGTACAAAAGGAATTGGGCTGAAATTTTCATAATACATCATTTTTATTTAGATGTAAGTCTGATAGAAATTTGGTGACTGTTAATTCAGTAATTTTCTTATAAAATTGGAAAAGAAAAATTTTCATTAAAAAATTTTGAGTTCACGAGCAGTTTTGAAAAAACTACAAAAATAATAAGACTGAAATTTTTGCGAAATGTAGTCTTTATATAACCAGGTCTAATAGGAGTTCGTTGCCTATTAGTTTAGTAGTTTCTGAGAAAAATGTTGGTACAAAAATAAAAACTATGTTGCTTGAGGTATCTTTTCCTTTATTTATGGCGCAAGGGGTTGCAAACGTCTTTTTTGCACTGTATTAGGGCAGATTCTCCAGTTTGTAACAGTTTAAGGGAAATGTTGAGTTTGAATAGTATAATTCAGTGTAGAATGAAGGTATTTGTTATGTGAATGCTTCATTGCATGAATTATGGTCTCTAGAATAATATTTCCTTTTTAAATTTTTATTATATTGCTCTGAATATTATTTTTTTATTACTTTTATGTAAAAATACCGTTTGCTCCAGTTTACAACACTTCTACCCAAGTTGGCAGCATTTATGTTCCAGTTTGCAACACACAAATGATAAAAGGACAAAATAGAAGAAAAAACGTGTATTTTATTTCATAAACTGGTAATATCAATCAAAAATTTCAATATTCCCATTCCATAAGATTGGGGTTTCTTGAGAAGGGTTTTATTGTGTGAAAATAAAGCTGATAAACATCCTTAAATTGGTACTGGAATATGAGTGTTGCACAACTACGGTACATGGTATTTTTGTATAAAAGTCATAAAACAAGAATTCTTTGAGAAATTTAATATTTGAAAAAGGAATTGAATACAGAGATAATTCCTCTCATCACAACCAAATGATGAAAATAATTTGAATTTTCTCATTCAAACTGAAGCAAAAAGTGCCTGTTGCAAACTGGAAATGTTGAAATTCAATGAACCACTTTTCAACAGGTGTATAATACTAATAATTTCATCTATATTAATCTAAAACACTGATTTTCATCAATATCGAAGTGTAATTACCATCTTGGAGCACTAAAATATTAATACTATATTAATTATTCCTATTAAATTGAGCCTTATTCATCAGCTATTGTGCAGATTTCTTTTAAGAAAAATCACTTCTTGCATTTTTCACAGCAATTGTAATTTTTTTTTGACTTATTGTTTCATCTATGTCACAGATGAAGTATTGAAAATAGATGAGAATCGAATTGCTGTAATATTTGTGATAAAAGTATTTCCAACTGGTAAATCTATTTACTCTTTTTATTTCCAAACCTTAAACTTCAAACTTTTGCGAACAGGTACAGTGTTGCAAACTGGCGCATCTACCCTAATTTAGATTTTTCTTTTTTTTTTTGTTTTAATATTATAGATGAAGATTCGCAAACTGGGTGTTCTAGCAAAGTATTGCTGCTCTGGAGTTTTCGTTTATTATAATAAGGTACGGAAAGACGGGAAATAATAAAGGAGACCCAACAGTAAGTAATTAAAAAATTAAACACGTTTCTCAATATTAGACCATACTTCTAATATTACTACAGGTCCTCCGGTAAGATCCTTTTTTGTTTTTCACAGGGATTTTTTTCTTTTTGCCCGTCTGCTTATTCATTAGGTATAATTTAATACAGTTATGCAGTTTATATGCACCAAACGATTAAATACAATAAACATAAAACAAAAAAATAAATTATGTTGCTCCGTCGAGAGAAAATTATTCGATACCAACCAGGATAAAAATTTCAAAATATTCTGTCTATCACAAAACGAAAGCATCATTAAAGGACATTAAACTTTTTTTACAGCATATTAATTTCTTACTAAGAGTTTATCTCTTTTTTTTTTATGCGCTACCAAGAATTCATTTTAAGTTATTACTACAATTTTACGACCGAAATAGTCGTTAGTACAGGACGAAAAATTATAACTGCTAAAATGCTTCGAATTTTTAGCATAAAAAGCAGTGAAAGGAATTATTTTAAAATACGAATTCATAATAACATCAATAAAATCATACGGTCGATTTCCCTTCCGAATAAAATCAAATGAAATAAACTTTTCTCCACAATAAACCCTACATACTCACAATGATTAGTAAATTCAGCGTAATTGAATTACAGGAAACTACAGACTTTAAGTTTAGGGAATAGAAACGAAACTCAATAATGGAAGATCGACGTGGCTTGCTCCCATTTAATTAAAAATTCAACTAAAAATAGAAGTGTACTCCGTTGAAACTAAGAGACACTCTAGCAGGAGTCTTTTTTTAAACGACTTAGCATAAAATTATTGTAGGTAGATCGATACACGTTCACGATCTGATGTAAAACAAAAGTAGGCTAATTTTTAATCGATAAAAGTACGGAATCATTTTTATAGGTAAATCTTTTTCCATTTTTTAATCGAATATCCTCGGTTTTGCGTTATAATAATTACCTGAGAATAAAAAGAGTTACGTCTAGCTCTACCTTCGCTCACCATCAACTTATGATCTTTCTTGTTAAGGTTCACTCGATCAATGCCTACGTAAAATCAGTTACAAATAAAAGTTTTGGAAGTTAAGCTTCGATATTGGTAACTAGGTACATGATGTTAATCAATTAATTACTCCAAACTGTGAAAGAAGATCATCGACTAGAAATGATAGGCTTTTTTTACCTGAAAAGGAAATTGTGTAGAATGATGATGAGGTGGGACCTCGTGTTTCCAAGTAGGTAGGTTGTAGGTAAACTCAAAATCGATACATTTCCTTTTTGATTCGAACACCAATGCTTTCTTTTTTTAATCTGAAAATCGTGGGCATGTTCGTTCTTACTTAATTTTCAACTGGATTTTCTGAAATATGACGTGTGATCATCCTTTTGAGATGTCACAGCAGTGTAATAATTCCGTATATATCGACAGAAAACTTATCAAAAACAGGTAGGTACCTAAACTATTTGAACGTAGAACAGATAGTTAATGTTACTGAAGGAAACTTTATGTTTAAAGAATAAAATTCAAATGAGGAAACACGAGGTCTATTTTATGACTATGTACTTTCATTATTTAGTTGTATAATAAATAAATTTGGCAAGCCAATGCGCTCAAATTAAGTATAGGTATGACGAAAAAAAATTAAGTAGGTAAAAATACCTTCTGTAGACTGCGAATTTTTTGGTATTATTAAGATGAAAATTTGGCAATAAAAATTATTGTAGGTAGGTGCTACCTACACAGGGTTTATGGAACCTGAAGGGAGACAGTGGTTTACGTGCAGGGCGACCAAATTATTTCTCGGTACCGGTAGCCAGCCGGTTTAAAATGCCTTACCGTACACTAAGCGTACTTCCTAACTGGGGGAGTCGTCCAAAGGCAAGGCGGTACCTTATACGGACCGCAGCACGTATATTGTCAGTGAGTATGTAATTAATACATACTCACTTGCCTCAATTTACCGACTCACGGTAAACATAGAAACGCATCGTCTGTATGAGTGCATACAGACAATAAAGTTCATTTAACGTGCAATGCACAATTAGTATGGGTCGCGGACTTTGGTCTGCGACCCGTCTGTCAACGCAGGGCCGAGCCCTGAGGGAGGAAAAGAGGGAAACGTCCCCATAATTATATTTTTGGCATTATTCGGCAAAAAAAAAAAAAAAAAAACAGAGAATAAAAATAGCATCATAAAATGTCAAATTTCAAATTTTTCTCAAATTTTACAATTTTCTATATGAAAATGATGTATTATTTAACGAGAAATTCAATGAGATGGATGCCTGGCATCAATGGAACTCTCTGCAATTTGAGTTTTTCTCCACTATAGACAATTACAAAAGCACCTAAGAAATTCAAATTTCAATTTTCTCTCTAATTTTACAGTTTTTCTAGGAAAATAGGCGATTTTATCAGTTTTTTGGCAATTACATCATTTTTGGCATTTATTCTATTTTCGGCATTTTTTGACATTAAAATTATTTTCCTAGCCCCCATAACCAATGAAACAAACTTCAATTTGGTTTCCAAGCTCTTTCCCTTTAAGGAAATCTCTGCATAACGTGTACGTATATTATTGCAGAATCTTTCTTTGAGATGCAATTTTACAAAAAAATTCCCGAATTTAGGCCCTCATCAAAATGAAAACCAATAGATTAATATGTATATTTGATGAGATAAGGAGCTTAAAAAAAGGGGATAAATTTTGTCTTTTCATTATTTGGTGTGTGATATATCGTTGGGTATGTTTTTCGACGTGCTGAGTTCGAATTTGATGCTCATTTTTTCATTGGATAAATTCTTTGACACCAAATGCCCTCTAAAGGTGGTTAAATATTGACTTTTCATATTTTATCAAACAATACATTGTTGGATATGTTTTTTGATGCGCTGAGTTCGAATTTGAGGTTCATTTTTTCATTTAAACTATTCTTCATTCGCTAGGGGCTAAAAAAAGGGCATAATTTTGTCTTTTTGTATTTTGGTGTATGATATATTATTTGATACATATTTTTTGATGTGCTGAGTTCAAATAAGATATTCATTTTTCATTGGCACAATTCATTGGCTCCTGGGGCTTCAAAAAAGTGGAAAAATTTTATATTTTTACATTTAGATGAGTAATATATCAATGGGTATGTATTTTGATGTGCTAAGTTCGAACGTGATTTTCATTTTTTTCATTGGACCAATTCTTTGACCTCAAAATGGTTCTAAAAGGGGTTAAATTTTGACGTAACATACTTTATTTCATATTATATCATTGGATTGGTTTTTTGATGGGTTGAGTTCCAATTTGATATTTAATTTTTCATTCGATCTATTCTTCACTCCCAAGGGGCTTCCATTGAGGATCCAAATTTTGACTATTCATTGTGTAACATATCATTTTTAATGTTTTTTGATGTGCTGAGTTTAAATTTCACATTCATTTTTTTATTGGACCAATTCTTTGACCTCTGGGGCCTCCAAAAAGAGTTATATTTTGACATTTCATTTTTTAATATGTAATATTTTTTTGGAAATATTTTTTGATGTGCTGAGTTTGAATTTGAGTTTCATCTGTTCATTCGACATATTCTTCATTCAGCAAGGACTTCAAAAAAGGGACCAAATTTTGACTTTTCAAATTTTACTCAGCACTATATTGTTAGGTATATTATTTGATGTGCTGAGTTTGAATTTGATGTTCATTTTTTCATTGTACTAATTCACTGACCCCCAAGAGGTGTAAAAACAAATTTTAAAACTTCCTATTTTATTGGGTGAAACTTAGAGAAAATGGAGGTCATATTCAAATTCAGTGCATAAACAAACATATTCAACAAAATATTACACATCAAAATATAAAATATAAAAATTTTACCCCTTTTTGAGGCCCCAGGGGTCAAAGCATTGGTACAATAAAAAAATGAAACTAACATTGAAACTCACCACTACAAAATACATACCCACTGATATATTACATATCAAAATATGAAAAGACAATATTTGGCCCCTTTTTCAAGCCCCATGGTCAAAGAATTGGTCCAATGAAAAAACGAAAGTCAAATTTGCACTCAGCATATCGATGTTAGAAACAATGTGAATTTTTTTCTGACTGTTGCAGTGTGATGAAGATATCAGCTATTTTACCTAGCTTAGAATACGCAGTACACATTCCATCAGCAATGAGTAGATGCTGTCATACTCTGGACTTGACTTGTACATATGGTATTGGTGTTTCACATTGTAAGTCATTGTAAACTCAAGAAAAGTGAATATATAAGTATATACGCTACACTGCCATCGTGTGCGAAGATATTGAACTAATATGTTTAAAACAGAATATTCATTGTAAACAGCGCTTGCATAAAAATTTCATAATTTTTTCTTCCAGACAGCCTAAGGTGGGTTGAATATGGTTTTTGAATAGATTCATTTTGGATGGAGATGTGACTCACCCAAAAATGTTTTCAAGTTGCCTAAATGGCCAGTAGAAAGGCACAAAAATCAATTGACATGGCCTAATGAAGTGACTTCCAAAATTGGAAGTCAGATTGTAAAATTAGAAGTCTGTTCATCAACATACATGCGATCTTTATGTCACATTAACAGATGTCGAGGAGAAAAAATAGTTCATTTTTCAAATCGGTATAAAAACGTTCGGTAGCTATAACTACCTAACCCACTTGGTGAATGACGGACGCTTCTGCTCGTGTTAATGGAGAGAATATTTGAAAATAACGTATAGAAAAATGTAAATTCAAATCATCGTTTCTAATTTACGTGCAGCTCGCAGACAATATTATTTTTGTCGGACCGAATGAATATCTCGAATGACGTCATTCATTCAACGGTCTGCGTACACTTGTTGAAACTTTCGTTACCATAATTTATCATCGTTGATTTTCATAAAATGAAATCAAAAAATACTGTAGGCATTTGTTGTATAGGTATTAAACTTTATTTTTCATTTTTTTTTTTTTCATTCTTATATTTTACTCACGTCGTCGACTTTATAGTACTGGACCAGTAAAGAGCAATAATTTATGGTTAGAGAGGCGGGCGCTAAATAGGCCACCACTGTGTATCACTTGATGTGCATTAAACTACATAAATTTACCTTATACTTGTGAATTTAAGGGATAAGCCTTATAAAATTTATTCTAAATTGGTGAACTCAAGCAAAACATCGAAAGTACAAACCAAGTACACTTTGGTTGCCTACTTTTCAACTGTCCATGTCTTAACATTAAAAAGTACAGTTGGCTTATGGAGAATCACTGGTCCAGTACTAAGTAGTCAAAGACCTACGTACATTGACAAGAAAGGAAAACTTCAAATTGAACTTCCAAAGCCACCAAAATATCATTCATTAGTTAAGTTTTCTTTAGCACAAAATCTTCTTTTTTTTTCCAGTTTATCTTCTCATGCGATTCTTTTTATTTATACTTATCATTGTTCACTTTTCACCAGTTTTTGGTTGTGTTTGAATTTAAGTTTCGTAAAATTATTCCTTCAGAACAATCAATTTCACAATATCAGTCTTTTGTTTTTCTTTTTTCAGTCTTAAAAATTACGTTCGAGGTTTTTTTATTCGCTTGTTATTCGTATTTAGGTATCATTGATTGTACCTACTTTTTCTTCACATCTTTCTTTGTTCTGTCCAAATTAAAATGTAAACTTATGAAATTTAATTAAACCAGTATTTAATTTCATACTTTTAAACAAGCTTAATGCCAAATTAGGTACTTCCTCTACCTACGTACTATCAGCAAATATTAATTGAAATTAACAAAGTCAAAAGCAGGGGCGTAGTTGAGAGGGGATGGGAAGGCTCCCCTAAAAAATATTTTTAGTGTTGGAAAAATTGAATCATTGCTCGTATAACTGAAAAATCGTGGAATTTGATGACTTTTTTTTGGAAATTTCAAAATTTTGCAGCAGTTTGAAATTTTGGAGTTGGAGAAATTGGTAGTTGTATATATTCTAATTGGAAAAAAATGCAAGTGGATGATGCGATGCTTTTTTTATTTTTATTTTTTAATGTGTGAAATTTTTATTTTTCTCCCCCCATAAAAAATGCTTCGCTCCGTCCTGGGTCAAAAAAATCTTTCTCTAACCCTTTCGATTATTGTCAGATACAAACGGACATGATCTCGGACCACAAACCTACGATCTAGCTACTATCCTGCAGGTATTCATCAGTATAATCTTCAATCCTACACATCCTTTCAACCAACCACTGCCTACTCACCAGCTCCATCCTCTTCTAACCAACCGATCCACATGCTCCTTCACTCTGCTACTCTTTCCTTCTTTGTACGCCACCGCTTAGAATTCATCATTGAAAAATATTTAACTCTCATTTTAAATTCCGCAATTTCTGCACCAAGTCTCAGGCGCCATCGAGGTCCAGATACTACCGTATCAACGCGCAAAAATAATTAATAATTACTAATTATCTCCAAGAATTTGCAAAAATAAAAAAAATAATATAGTATTCACGCTATACCGATAAAAACAAAAATATTATACACTTACCACCTGCTCCATTAAAATTCTTTAGCTGCTTCTTCACTTCGTTTTCGAAAATTTTTTGGTTTTCGCAAATTTGTTTTGAAAAACTAGAAGGAAACAAAATTTAATGTTATTTTAAACGACGACATATTAAAACACACTATAAAGAAACATGAAATGAAATGTGAAGAAGCGATTTCCATTTATTTATAAAAAATTATTTTTATAACCTTGTGATGAAATTTTCAATTTAAATATTCTCTCTAGTTTTGTTTTATTTTTTTAATTTTTATCTTTCGGGTAATTTTACTGGCGATAAAATATATTCAATTCGGTTTCGAGGAATGGCGAAGAAAATGCATAAAAGTATATACCGGCGGAATTTGTGAGAAAGATTTTTTATTACGAAAGGTGGTGAATTTTTAACGTATCTCACGTCAATATTAAATCATAAATAACTGTCCGTCAATCGAAATTTCGTATCAGAATAATGTAAGCGACTTCTACGAATTATTCATTATTCAAGACTAAATTTTATGACATTTGCCATTAGGTGGCGGAACGAAATATGTAAACAAACTTCCGAAAATACGTACAACAAAATAATATAAAAGTCGTCGTGTTAAGGTGTCAGTCGACAAATTTTGAAACATTATGTAATTTCGTTAGAAAAAAACGAATATGACTTCTTTTTTTTTTTGTCGCACAAGTACAAAAATATACAGGGTGTCTCCATCTTTATCAGCTGACATTACACCTTGAGACAAACAAACAATGTTTAATAAACTTGTGGCTTTTTACCAAGATTAAGGAGCAGGATATGCCGAAAGCATGGTATGCTTGGTTAATCAAACCCACAGTATTAATCAGGAGAGATAAAAAAGGTTGTTTTATTATTTTTTCTTTCTCGTACAGAAAAAGTCCTACCGATTCCCAAAGTTGGAAAAAATCCAGAATATTGGTCTAATTATTCGACTGGTTGTAAAGTTAATAGAATTGTAGAGTATCTTTTCTGTTCTCCTCTATGAAGCTCCGTAGAATAGTAATAATTTTAGAGTAAATCCAATAATGTCAAGTTTCTATTGTACCTAGCTCCTTAAAATTTGAGATTTTGAGGAATGTTCATTAAAAATTTCTTATTTGTCACTCAAGGTATACCTACTATCCGCTATTAAAGTTAAACAAACACCCTTCGAAGCATAGAAAAGTTAACACTGACCAATATGAATGAGTAAGACCAATTTTCTACATGTAAAGAAAATTCATGGTGGCATTTAAATTACACCCAAGATCTATTACACCTTTTAATCTTTACTCAATTTCTTTTCGCAGGTTTTCAACAAAAAAATATCTGCTACTCAATATTTTCAATTTAAATTTTCATTCATGATAAATAGTATTTTCAAACTAAGATGGTTACATGCTGATAATTTTCTCATCTTAATGAACCAAGTCGTAATGTGGTATAAAATCCACATTTTGACCTCGTACTACATTTAGAATTTGCATTACATTTTGACTTTCTTTATCAAAAAGCAAATACGGATTGATAGGATAAGTAGAAAAAAGTAAACAGAGAAGTAGTGAAATTTACTGCTCCAAGAAAAAACAAAAAACAAGAGAGAGGGAATGTTGAGAACAGGTTTCCTGATTTCCTGAAGAAATGGCACCGAGGTTCGGAGAAAAAAAGTGCGGAGATGATAAAACAGTGGTGTAGAGAGAATAAAAAAATAAAATAAAACAATTTAATTTGGAAGAAGAAAAAATGATTGCGAGTAAACCTGGGCTAAGTGGTTAGCCTCACTGAGGTGCTCACAAAGAATTCATAAATTATCATTAATTTAATTTTAAATCCAGTTTTTAAAATCAGTGAAGGGAAAACTGGTTATGTAAGGTAACATATGGGTCAATAACTCTTGCAACGCATCTCTTTCAAGATTCATCTGAATACATAAAGGTCGGGAAATTCTCAGAATCCCTAAGTCTATTCACTCATTAAGTCACCCGCTTACTTTTTCATCCAAAATTCATTCTTCTCCAGAAAAATCACTCATTCATCTCATAATTTTACTCGAGTCTCACTCCTTTCAAAATCACTCACTTATTCGATTATTTAATGAGCTAAAATCTTCCCAAATCTCTTATTTTATCATGCCCTCAAAGTGGACTCAGGTATTTACTCGTTCTCTCCATTTTATTGAGCTTATATTCAAAAACTAGCACCCATAGCTTACTCGCCTATACATCATTCATTCAAAATGGACTCATCAGACACCAACTCATGACATTTCTCATCGCTCGTTTACTCGTTTATTTTCTCACAAGTTACTTATGATAATTTCGTTCAACAACCAACCCTCCCAAGCTAGTGAAAAAAAGTAATTTTATCCTATGTTGCAATAAAATCTTCTTTTTTTCCTTACCTACTCTCTCACTCACGCTCTCGTTTTGCTACTTAACTCACAAATTTTTTCGCTCACCCTATGCTAACCTTAGTTTTTTTAATTAATCATTGATAAAGTACCAAATGGAAAAGATGAGTCGGAGGATACATAATTTATTTAGCTTTAATACTTTGTTTAGTTAGGTAGGTAGGTAGTAGGTGCTGGGTTTTTATTTAGAATCCACTTCAGACTAGTCGTGTGAAGAGGTTCTATGGTTCAGACAGTTGAAGACAAAGATGGTCTTTTAATCCGTAAAAATAACATCAAATTTTACCCTCTATAAACCCTGAAATAATAACATATTATGTTGATCCCTCCCCCTCCACCTGCACTATAGCCGATGTAGAAACTATCCCTCAAAATCAATTCTTCTCGATTATCTTTCAGTTAAAAAATATTGAACGCCTAAATTTTCATTTAAAAAACTTTCTATCAATTTTTCCAAACAACAAACCTAACGCTGAACTCGTGCTAAATTAATTAATGACCCCTTTTTTCCATACTTAATTCAACTTTCCATTAGTTGATTGTAGCAATATGTTATGGGAACTAAATACAAAAAACAGTTTGGTACTTAGCATTGAACCCAAATATTGATAAAAATTTTTTCAGTAAACTTTTAGCCAAATAAAGACTGAATATTTTTTTATTAAATATTATCTACAAATTACAAAAAATATTTTATGGAGATATCATCCTAGGCGAGGATTAGAGGATTGGACCCCCTCGATGACAGTTGCTACTTAAAGTTTGGCTAAATGCATGCACTACACGTTAAACACAATATGCACAAATTACTTGTTACACTCTGAACGTAATTCATCATCATCAGACTCTGTCTAATTGGCTTAGCCCTGATCACATCATGTTGACGAGTACACTCATTGTACTTCATTTATCTTCAAAGTGCGTCATAATTAGACACGTCTGTATACATGCATGGAGCCAAGTATGAAAACCGCTAGCAAACATCAAATTTTAATCATTGTTTACTGAGGTTGACTCCCCCCTACTGGTTGTGTGAAGTTGGTACACACACAAAACTGCAGACTACCTTCTGTCGTGTGCATTCTTTGCCCATGACCAAAGGTATTCCACATCTGTTGATACAAATTAGATAACATACTTATGCAAAAAAACAAATTATGGAAATTGTTACCTATATTTTCATCTATTTTTTAAATATGACAAACATATTTGTTAACTGTGTTTTGAGTACCAGTAATTCAGGTATTCAGCCCTGTCAACAAAATACCATTACAATTCCTTCAAAACAATTTAAAATACCTTCACCGAATATTATGAGAATATATGAATATTGTCATAATATTCAGCTATCTAAATATGCTGGTCCCGCGATTGTTTCGTGGGTCAGCATATCCCTATAATAAAAAGTCCCTAATTCACTTAGTCTATTCACCATATACGTTTACGTACCATGACTGGGTATATAAACCCTGGTTACAAAGTAAATGATGTTCACAGTATTAACATACAATTTTTAATAGACAGTCTTTGTACAGTCTAAGGCTTTATCCCAATACTCGTCCCAATTATCAGTGTTGGAAATATTATTTAATGTACTTGTGTTGTACAAATTGTTATTTTATTAAAAGTGTGTAATTAATCTTTGTGGGGACTCATCGGTATGAGGTGTAGGGGCTCGGACCCCCGACGACAGTCGCCGCCCCATAGGGCAGGCAACTTATCGTCCTTGCGACGTTAAACCAACACACAATATTACGTTCGATCGTAATTATCGACGTATACGTACAAGATAATATACGAGTACGAATCGTGACGTCATCCATCAATCACTGTCACGATTCGTACACGAACCGGCCAGCCGCCACCTACGATAGTAGGGGATGATGCGACCTGGCCGTACTTAAACAACGTACGTATTTTATTACGTACGTGTGTTTGTGTGCACCAGCCAAAACGGGTATAAAAACTCACAGAACCGGCTCTAAAATCGCCAGTGTTCGGTTTGGTTTTGGCTTGCCCATACTTTCGTATGAAGTGGCTGAACACGCTTAAATTCTGTAGAATTTCCTTCTGGTGAGAATATCTCTCACGACAAGGTATTCCACAGTGGTGACCCCGACGTGATTTCGGCCACGTCGTGAGGAGTCTTAGGCGCTTCGGCGCTATTTCAACTTGGCGCAGTAGCGCTGGCGAGATTCTCGCTTGCTCGGCAAATTAAAAAATATTTTTTACCCAGACTAAGACACCTTTAGGTCGTCGAAGTAAGAGTCTACTGAAGTGGGAATTTATACCCCTCTCCTTAAAATATACAAACAAGGAGAAACCAGACAGTAGACCTGGAGGAAGAAGGTTGGACTCATCCCCCAACTCCCCCGACTTCGACTCGACACTCATTGAATTTGGCAAATATAGAAGAAGGCCCTCAACACCCAGAATTAGCACGACTGGGAACTGCAATAAATAAAGAAGATCTTGCAGTTAAAACGTTGAGAAGTGGTCGGACTTTAAGCCAAAGTTCCGACCCGAAAACACCTGTCCTACAAACACAGGAGCCAGTGTTTTCGACCAGTAAGGAAGACAGAAGTACTGTGGAATACGCTTGTCAACAAAAAGACACAGCAATGGTTCCACCACCAACTGAAAACCCGCAACCATCACAGGGAGGCAGTAGTCAGCCGCAGCTGACACCCGAAGTCCTGGCCCAAATCTTGCAACTTTTACAAATGCAACCAGGACAGAACCCTAATCTCTATAGACGAAGGATAGACATCCCGGAGTTTCTACCGAATGAGGTAGAATTATGGTTGACTCTATTGGAAGGCAGGTTCAGAACAGAGAACATAACTCTGAACCAGCGGTATACACATATCTGTGGAGGCATGCCCCCACAGATAATCCGCCACATTCTGGACGTTATGGAATGCCCTTCGACAGAAGAGGACAAGTATGCCTGGTTCGTCAAGAAAATTAAAAAAGTATTTGGGAAAACGAAAAATGAAATAATAGACGATGTGATGGGTGGTATGAAGATGGGGGACGACAAACCCTCAATCTTCATGGCGAAGTTACGACAGAAGGCGGACAATATCGTAGCCCCTTCTGTCATAGGCAATCAGTTCTGCAAGCAACTACCACAAAGTGTTGTGCAGTGCCTAGCCGCCGTTGGTTCCACGGTAATCAATACATCCGCGGATCTGGACTTCCTTGCGAAATCCGCAGACAATGCGCTCGAATACACAAGGTCAAAGCCGGTGGTCAGCGCAGTATCTGCAGAGACTGGGGAACTCGCTCAACTTCGAGCACAAATAGCTCAGTTGACCGAGGAAGTAAAGAGGAACAAAAGCCAAAGCTCGACGAAGCCCAATAGTAGCTGGCGACAAAGATCGAAAAGTAGAAGCAACAACAATAATAATAGCAGCAGAGGACGTCAGTCCCGGTCAAGAGACCGCAGATCTAGTTCCGGAAACAGGGGTCAGAGTTCAACTCCCCCTAGAACATCATCTCCCAAAACCCAGTCTCGAAATTGGGATGATAAGAGTTGCTTTTTCCATAATAGGTTTGGCGCTGAGGCCACCAAATGTAACAATAGGTGCAGATGGTGGGGTAAAACCTTTAATAAGGAAGCGTCAAACTAGAACGAGGGGCCATCTGTGCGGCCGAAGACCCCTCGGAAAAATACTCACGCCGCCTGTTCATCAAGGACAGGACAAACAGGAGACGTTACTTAATTGACTCGGGAGCAGACCTGAGCATATTGCCAGTAAATAAAACCCAAAAAGTACTTCCTCCGAAATACTATCTCCGTACTGTGAATGGTCAAAACCTTCCAGCATACGGACTTGAGACAAGCAAAGTAGACATCGGACTCAGCAAAAATATGACGTGGTCCTTCACGGTTGCAGATGTTCCAAACCCGATCCTGGGTGCAGATTTTCTTGCACACTATGGCCTGATCATCGACCTCAAACACGGTAAACTGATCAATAGTGAAAATGAAAGTGTGGAAGGCAAAACGCTAGCATACAGACTGGACACAAACATATCCAGCTGTACTAAAGTCAACGGACAACTCTTACGGATCCTGTCAGACTATCCTGGAGTCACTCAACCCTCAATTCGCAGGCATCCTACGTACAAACACGACACGGTTCACTACATAGAAACCAAAGGACAGCCTTGCCATGCTAGAGCACGACGGTTATTACCCGACAAACTCAAAGCGGCACGAGAGTACTTCAATCGCATCGTTGAGGAGGGCGTATGTCGCCCCTCAAAAAGCTCATGGAGCTCTCCTATCCACATGACAAAGAAAGCAAGTGGAGAGTGGCGAATTGTCGGCGACTACAGGGCCTTAAACGCCATAACAGTTCCTGATCGCTACCCAGTCCCCAATATAATGGACTTCAACGCGAATATGAAGGGTAAAACGATGTTCACAAAAATAGACATCAACTGGGCATTCCACCAAATTCCTATGGCCGACCAGGACGTTCCAAAGACAGCGGTTATAACCCCCTTTGGATTATTCGAATACCTTCGAATGCCGTTTGGACTACGCAACTCAGCACAAACTTTCCAACGATTTATCAATGGACTGTTTAGGGAATTGCCGTTTGCATATGCATACCTGGATGATATCTGCATTTGCTCAGAAGGCGGTGAGCATCAGCACGAGGAGAATGTGAGAGCCGTGGTACAGCGTATACACGCAGCCGGACTCACTATCAACGTAGGCAAAAGCTTATACGCACAGACCGAAATTGACTTCCTCGGCTACAAAGTCTCGACCGAAGGCATTTCCCCCTTGAAGACCAAGGTAGAGCCAATATTGAACTTCCCGAAGCCCTCAAATGTCGCAGAACTTAGGCGTTTCTTGGGGATGGTGAATTTCTACAGACGTTGCATGAAGAATGCAGCAGCCGAACAAAGTAAGCTGTTTGCATTAATAAAAACAAGTAAAAAGAAAGATAAAACTCCACTCGAATGGAACGAAGAAGCCGAACAGGCCTTTGAAAATATCAAAGAAACACTGGCAAATGCAACTCTGTTGGCTCATCCAGACGAAAGTCTGCCGTTATGCGTAAGTACCGATGCATCAGACTTTGCTATTGGTGCAACATTGTACCAACTGGACACTAACAACATCAAATTACCGCTAGCTTTCTTCTCGAGGAAGCTCTCAAAAACAGAAAAGAATTACAGCACATACGATAGGGAATTGCTCGGAATTTTTGCTGCGTTGAAGCATTTCAGGCACCAGTTAGAGGGTAGATGTTTTTCTGTGTATACTGACCATAAACCCCTAACATATGCCTTCACACAAAAAGCAGAACCGGCATCTCCGAGAAGAGCACGACAGTTGGACTATATTGGCCAACTGACTACAGACATTCAGTATATAAGTGGAGAACTTAACACTCCAGCTGATGCCTTGAGTAGAATCGAAGCTATCTCGGTTCCTGTCCAATTACCTTATGCTGAAATAGCTAAAGCACAGCTTAAGGATGCAGAACTGCAGGGGCTGTTATCGAACGATGATACTACCCTCAAATTGAGACAGCGAAAAATTCCCGGTACTGATGTTTTATTAACATGTGACATCAGTACAGGTAAGAATAGGCCATTTCTACCGGTAAAATATCGCAGGTTGGCTTTCAACAGTGTACATAACCTGTCACATGCTGGGCCAAAATGTAGTGCTAAACTAATTTCAGAAAGATTTGTATGGCCACGAATGTAGTCTGACTGCAACAAATGGGCTCGCAGTTGCCTGAACTGTCAAGAATCCAAAGTAGGAAGACACACTCGCTCGCCCCTCAAATCATTCAAGCAAACACAGCGGTTTAAAACGGTTCATATCGATCTGGTAGGCCCATTGCCACCATCCCAAGGACACAGATACCTGTTGACGATAATAGACAGGGCAACACGATGGCCGGAAGCAATCCCTCTTCACGAGATGTCAGCTCCAACAGTAGCTGCAAGGTTATACGATACCTGGATTGCGAGGTATGGCGTACCAGAAGTCATAGTCACAGACCAAGGTCGCCAATTCGAGAGCTCGCTCTTTAAAGAGCTGGCAAATAAGCTTGGTGTTCAACACAGTCATACCACAGCTTACCATCCTCAAGCCAACGGCAAAATAGAGAGATGGCATAGAGCTCTCAAAGCCTCCATCATGTCACATGATACAAAGAGATGGGTAGAAGTACTCCCTACCATCCTCTTAGGCCTTCGATCCGCCCTACAAACTGATACAGGTCACTCTGCAGCGCAATTAGCGTTCGGCGAAGAGCTACGCCTTCCAGGGGACTTCTTCACAAAATCGAAAGAAGTTAGCCCCGAAATAATGGTACAAAATATAAGAAATGATGCCAATAATTTCCTAAACCAGGCAGCTCGTCATGGCCAGCCCAAGATTTACGTCTCGAAACACTTGGCCAATACATCACACGTATTTGTTAGAGACGAAAAAATGAGATCTGCGCTGGAGAAACCATACGCCGGTCCTTATAAAGTAGTATCACGAGATGAGAAAAACTTCGTGATACTCATCGCAGGCGAACCAAGAACAATTTCAATCGACAGATTGAAGCCTGCGTACTTGGTAAGTGACGATAAAAGAATTAGAAGGGTACAAAAGGAGAACCCCGAAAATACACAGACGAATTCCGAAACAAAAACGGAAGAATTCGTCGAAAAAAGTGAGAAAAACACCTCACATAAAGAAAAACTCAAGAAAACAGTGAGATTTTCGGACGATGTGATCACCAAAACATTTGATCCTGAGGCCCCCTTACAACCACGTAAAAGAGGTAGACCTCCAGGTACGAAAAAACGCAAAAATTCACATCCTTCCCGCACGTCCGAGAGGTTAATGCGACGAAAATAAAAAATTTACTCCCGAAAAGTAATATCCGTAGTAAAAGTCGAAACCCGCTAAAAACACACGGGAAATATCGGAACTCCGCGAGACAAAGAAACTCCGGAGATAAGCAAACGAGGAATGCCAACAAAAAAAAGAAGACAGGAATAAACAAATCCACGTGCAATACGGAAACAAAACATTGCAACGTGCGAGTACCGTTAACCGCAAAGATAATCTCTACGACGTGACGTCACAAACGGAGATTCCTTTGTACTTAGAATTCGAAAAATAATATTCACTGAGTTTATTTCAGGCATAACTCTGCTTAAACCGATCAGATCTTAACCGGAAAACTTATATACGGCCGAGAATTTTAAGCGCTATCCCCTCTACGTGTAGATAAGAAGATCCGAAAATAAAGAAAAATAACTGTAAAGGTAAATCGAAAAATGAGGTAAAAACAGCAGTTCTCGAACTTCTGATTTACTTGGTCGTCTCTTGAGCTTTATTTTTGGTGCCTTTTCCTAACTACAACCCATTCTGTTCTAATGTCACGTATACCTATCCCGATGTCCGCCAGCTTCCACTTCGCTAAGACATCCGCTGAGAAGTCAAAAACTCAGCAGATGACGAAAACGAAAACGGAGCTGGATAGGATAGAGGAGGAGCTGTTGATGGACACAGCTCCTCCGGTTGCCGATGTACTGGCGGAGATGACCACTCCGTTGCCGCCAGTCATCTCTCCTCCTCGATCTCCGGAGGAGACGACTCCGACTCCGGAACCCCCGAAGCCGGAGCCGAAACCCGAAGAGAAAAAGGAAGCGATGGGCTTCCTGTTCACGGCCGAGAGGGCCGCGAACGAGCGGGCAAGGATGGCTGCATGGACATCGGGGAATACAAACTCCCCGATGCACAGAAAGCCAGAGTTCAAGCGTCCGCTGCCCCCTCACTCCCGTCATCACCCTTACGCCCACGCTAAACACGCGAAGTCGAGGCACAGGGGTGAGACTAGCCGGAGCAACTACCTGGCCCGAGCAAACGCCCGTAGAGAGTCATACGAGTGCGTTGGAGCCGCGGTGGGAAGTGCTCTGGCCAAATGGGAGGCCGACCAAAAACGGAAGTAGACCCGCACGTCCCCCAGGCCTTGCGCATTTTAGGTCGTTTTTGTGGCGCAAAAACTGGGGGGGAGTAGCTGTGGGGACTCATCGGTATGAGGTGTAGGGGCTCGGACCCCCGACGACAGTCGCCGCCCCATAGGGCAGGCAACTTATCGTCCTTGCGACGTTAAACCAACACACAATATTACGTTCGATCGTAATTATCGACGTATACGTACAAGATAATATACGAGTACGAATCGTGACGTCATCCATCAATCACTGTCACGATTCGTACACGAACCGGCCAGCCGCCACCTACGATAGTAGGGGATGATGCGACCTGGCCGTACTTAAACAACGTACGTATTTTATTACGTACGTGTGTTTGTGTGCACCAGCCAAAACGGGTATAAAAACTCACAGAACCGGCTCTAAAATCGCCAGTGTTCGGTTTGGTTTTGGCTTGCCCATACTTTCGTATGAAGTGGCTGAACACGCTTAAATTCTGTAGAATTTCCTTCTGGTGAGAATATCTCTCACGACAAGGTATTCCACAATCTTTGTGTCTAAAATATTTTATAAGGTCTCTCAAAAGTTAAGGTGCATAATAGTAGTGGATAATAAATTGATTATTTTAATGTACTACAGAGATATTGATACTTTTCTAGTATTGGTATTTCGGGTATGATGTAACACATAAGCTAGTCTAAAACCTTCCAAATAGATATTTTTTACGCCGTTACAGAAATCACTTTTTCCATGTTTTTAACATTCATCGCTGTGACTAGCAGAATTGAGGGAAGTTTTTTCATTAAATACGTTAATTTGAAGGTTCCTATCCCCTAGAATTATTCATTAAGAGAAAATGAATTTGCGATAAATGTTGCGGAGGAATAGCCGAAGTGAATTGCCGATTTCGGATTATGAAAATACAATTTAAAATTACCTAAGCAAATTAAGTAGGCGGACACACTTTGCACGCCAAAATTCGACGAATGATTAAACTGAATACCTAACGATAAAATATTTTGTTGATGAAGTTCAAAAAACATTAGGACGCTCTCTCGGCCATTTCACCATCGTATTTAAGTGGTCTCGGGTGCTTCGTAGTTCATACGCATCGTTTTGTGAAATTAGTTCGAATTCAGTGAAAATCATTCGTTCATCAACACCGCTGATTAGACCGCCATAAATTAACCCACAATCGATAGTAATTTTCGACTGAATTAATTACTGGGGTAGACGGGAGAAGCTTCCATCAGACGCGACCGTCATAATTTTGGCTCGCTTTCATAAACCGGGCCGAATTTCATGCGTTCAAAACCGAATTCACGATATTAACGACGCCTTCAATCAGACCACAATTTTCATTCACAATGTGAATGTAAAATGTCAAAATGAACGTATTTCGAAGCAGAGTAAAGAAAAACAAAAAAGATTTATAGAGGTATCGTCGAAGATATGTGCCATAAATCTATGGTTTCGAATGAAAAACTTCGAATAATCAAAGCTATATTCGAAGCACACTTTTCAAAGGCACTCAAAACTACGGCATTAATCAAAACTGCTCGTCTATTCATCGTTTTATATCTAAAATACTTGTTTGTTGAGATGTAAAATTGATTGGTGTTACGGAAGAGAAACTCGAATGGAATACATGTATACACATTGTCTAAATGGAATGAGGTGAAATTAAAATTCAAACAAATTTGCACGTGTTGTAGGCCACGTACGTAAATCTTTCAAAACGATTTATCGACACGAAAGAATAGGCGTTTCCAAACACTAGGCCATCCAGACTACATTTTTGCAATCTAGGAATTATATTAGTCTACCAAGTAAGTAGACTTTTTTTTGAAACTGTGCAAAAAACTTCAGCATAAAATATAGCCATGGACCTGGACACTTCGTACAACAATATGACGAAAAATAAACTCGCTGCTAAACTATTTCATGAATTGAAGGCATTAAAGATCCCGCCCCCCCCCCCAAAAAAAAAATAAAGAAATAAAAATAAAGAAATTGGATACGTAGGTACTTACTATTCTATTTTACAAGTTTCGATGGAATTAAAATTCTTCACACACTTTGAATAATAAATAGTAACATCGAATAAGTAGCCGGCCTTCTTTGAAACTGCTAAAAAGGCCAAATAATTGGAAAACATCTGTTTAACTTCGGGGGAATTTATTAAATTTCCATCATTTGATCACCACAGTTTTGATAAAAAAATACTCACCAGGTTTCCAGATACTTAGGTAGGTATGTATTAGTTTTTGACTATACGTTTCAAATATATATTATTCCGTAACTGATAAATTTTACAAAAATATTCATATGAAAATTGTTAAATTACTGAATCATTTTTGTGTTAGGAAATTCAAAACCCGAATGATAGATAACCTTATACTCTTTCATTGGTTTAATTTGTCCAAGTAAATGAATAGACAGATAGGAACTTACTATTTCGGTATAGTAGATAATAATCAAAAATGAAATTTGTAGGAGGCGTTTGCTCTCATATATGTGGGAACTGGCCACACAACTGATTGGTCAGTGTGAAGCACACCTGTCCACTATCGCTCACAACTCGTCACACAATTCATTCACATTCAAAAGTTTTCATCGAACTTTCCCACTGGTTCCTGCCTAATAACTCAATATTTAAATAACTAAATTTTCCTCAAGAAGGATCACTGAATTTACTGTCAAATTTTTTATTTATTAGAATTATCAATTAATTTAATATTATAAGGATTTGCCTTCATCAATTTTCCATTGAGGTAATCCTTTCACTACATATTTCACTGTCACAGAACACATAGGTTACCTATAAAGAACAGATCTTTTATTAGCTAGAGTGATTACAAAACAATTGCCAATGTTTCATCAATTTTACCAACAATTTCGGGTGAAGAATACAAAGGAACTACATTCATTTAAAAAAGTCTAAATTTTTATGTTATTTTTTGGCCTTCAATACAAAAATGATGCTAATGAGTACCCGTAAACCAGATGAAGAAACATTTTAGGCTTTGTCCCAAATAAAAAATTTTTCTCAAAACATCAAACCAAAATAATAGAAATCCACTAAAAACATAAAAACACTTAATCTCGACTTTTTTATAATCACTTCAGCACAATGTACTGAAATTATTAAAGTTGATATTAAGTTACGAAGTTTTGTGAAAAAATTACAAAGAATTGATGAATAGATAAGCCTACGTGAGAAGGGAAAGGATCAGTGACAACACTAATAGTTTCAGTGGATGGTGCTGAAAAAATTTTAAAATAGTAATTTCTCTCTTTTTTTTTTTATCACATTTTTATTATTTTTAATGTGGTGCACATTTTTATTTTCACTATGGATATAAAAACTGAGATGTGAGGGTGGCTGGCACGAATCTCAGTGCAAATTACTGTGCGAATTTTGGTGTAATTTTCGGTGAGAAGTAAAGAAGAAAGAGTAGAAAAAAATGTGTCCGTGTAAGTGTGTAGTGTAAGTGCCAATGTGTACGCATACAACCGAATCATTAGTGGTAGCTCATATTATTATCTCTTTATCATCGTCTCCACTTCCTCCTCAGCAACTCGGAGATTTATTTATTTATTTTTTATTTAGAGGGTGATGGTAATGTATTTATTTTTTATTTTTTTCACATAAGCTGAAGACGTTGCAGCTAATAAAATGCGTACCATATTGTATAGGTATTTGAGTTCACCCCTGTAGCCACCCAAGGGCTCCTTGTTTTTATTATTTAAATTTTTTCAAATTTTCTTTCGTAGTTAGGTACCTACTACCCACATATTTTATTCATTTATAATATAAGACAAAGCCTAAAACTTTTCACCAGAATAATCATTGGAGAATCGTAGGCTACCTAAATAATCAATTAACGACCAACGAAACTTTTTCATTAATTTAGTCAGCTTCCATTAATCCAGCCAGTGACAGATCCAGGCGGAAATAAAGAAATTTCTCTCCAATGACAAAAAAAAAGAAAAATGAAGAAAATGACAAAGAAAAAAATTGAAGTATGACGGTATCCAGGCAAAAATGGTCAAAATCATTGAACTATTGACATTTCTCCCTCCCAAATGACACTACGGACAAACCTCCTTCTCCCTCCACCTTTCCACAACATAACATAAATAAAAGTAATAATTTCCTTTGAACGATTATTCGACGAAATATTGAAAAACACGAAAATCAGTCGATAACGGAGGGTCAATGAAAATATTCTCACAGGCAATCAGTTTCTCTCGGAAATTCTTTAAGGAGAAAAAGAAAATCAATTTTGTCAGCGAGAAAATGAGGTAGACCTAAAGATGAAAGTAAACCACATCTTCAGAAATATTTTGAGCGTAGCGATGGAGAATATAATATGTTCATTTAACGCTTCACGAAGCATTTTATTATGAGCTATCGTTATACCTTTATTCGAAAAATTCGAAAGTAAATATGGAGCAGCATTTTATACAGAAAATTGGCAGCAGATTAGGCTAACGTAATTTATAAAAGAACGGCGTCGTACTTCTAAATCAAATCTGCCGATAAAAATCGAACTTATTGATTACATTTTTGCCTTAATGAAAGGCACATGAGTGGAAAACGAAAATACAAAATAGATACAGCTAACAATTTTATCCATGGTGGTGAAATTTCGCTGCGGAGTCTAGAGGTAGAAGTAAAATCTATGATCCAGTCGACAGAGATAGAAACTTTCTGTGTAAAAATGGATGTCTGAAATATCACTCTGTCAGAAAAAAACTACCATAACCGATGAGCGAGAAAAAAATGCTTTTTTTAAAAGCGATATCAACATGTTTTGAAAATTATGCAAAAATTATCATTGGAATGTCTTTTCTTCATGAAAAAACGTAGATAATTTAAAATTATTGGCCTGTAAAGATATATTTCTACTCATTAACACTTATATTCATATATCGTCATATCAGTCAATTGTCATTCAACCTTATGATAATATGGTGATGAAAAGCAGCATCCAGAATATAGATGCCACATAAGATTGTTATTGCATCAACCAATATAGCTCTCTCACTCGCACATTCATGTCCACACTTGTCATAACCTTCATTTGACCACCAAATGTGTTGACACATTACGATAAAAAAAGATAAGGTATTAATCACTCAAAATTATGCCTATAACTACTTTCCTCAAATCTTCTTGAATTTTCTCAAATCTTCCAGAAAAACTATCTTAATTAAGTCGCATAATCAGTGGGAGGATAATCATTCATCTCATTGATCAGTTATGACATCATTCACCTTTCACCACAATTTGGTATTCATCCAGTCGTAAATCCGTCGTTAATTAATATAACTAGAGTAAATGAAATGAAAACTTCACTTCATGAAGAACCTTTGAATGGTAATCTTCTTTAATAATAATTTCTGGTAACTATTTTAGTTTCACAGGCTCTTGTAACCATAAACTATTAAAGGGCTCAATAGGCGAGTCCACAACTGTTTGTATAATCTGCATTTTGTTACATTAGAATCTGTTACTGAAGTCATTAAGTATTGATTGGAACTTAGTCTAATTGTCTTGAGTTTATCAATCAATCATAGGCAAAGTTGCCATCACATAGCCTGTTTTGAGAACCTATCTAAATCTATTTTTAACACCAATTTCTTTTCCCACTCCCTGAGGTTGCAAATGTTCAGACTTTTATTCGTATTAATTACATATTTTTTTCAATAGGTACCTAGAGCCAAAATGAAACAAGTTGTAGTGTAATTCCAGAACTAAGCCCTGTATACCATATCCTGATCGTTTGAATTTCAAATTGTAAACTCTTCTAATAATGGTGTCTGTAGGCATTAAAATAGGGTACCCAACTGAGAGAAATAGGGGGAAAACTATAAAATTTACTCGAGTAAAATGAACCTAGCTGGCTAGCCGCAATATTGGACAATATAACATTTTTCTCTAGAAATATGCAACAAAAGACTATAGCTTAAACTGTAGCTTGTATTGTCGAATTACAATACCTAGCTCAGATTAAAATCTGCGCATATAGGCACAACTCTAAATGTGAAAGTCCTTTTTTAGAAAAAATTTCAGAATTTGTTAAGTTATTGGAACTTTTTTTTTATTTCAAATATCTAACAAATAAAATTAGAATATCAAAATTGAAATCGAAAATTTTTCAGATGTGACAGTCTCCTTATTCAATGCAGAGATTTGCTTGTGAGGTAACTTCTATTCATTACATTAATTTACTCGCTGTTTCAGGTATCAAATTTATAAAATGATTTTTCTTTGAAAATTATGGGTAAAATATAGTTTTCATGTAAAACCTATACGTACATCATTCATTTATTCCAGTTGAGCAGTTACACAAAGTTTAACTTTGGAAAGCCTAGAATCGTTCGTGAACATGATAGGTATATAAATTGATAGTTTGTCATACACAGTTTGAACTATCGAAGAACTTATCAACCTAATTAAATAAATGGTATTCCCAGTACGGGTAGGTATATATAATTCTTTTCATTAGTGGAAAAAGAAAAGCCACGAAGTTCGATTTTAAGGTACTTAATGTTCTTTGGGAATGGTCAGTACACCAAAAAAAATTGATCCACCCGCTCAACATAATATTCATTGGTACACATTTATTTTATTTTCATAATAATTATTTCACTTCAACCATCTGCCCTAAGAAAAACCCATCTTCAGGTCTATCAGGTCTAAGAGTATCATCAAGTTAAGGAGCTCTCTAGAAAATTATTTACTTTTGTAAAATATATAAAATAATAATAGTTATTCGTGATACAAGTGTATAAAGTAGGTGATATTGATCCGAGTGTGATTTTTGCAGCCCGAGGTGAAGGCAAGTGATGCAAATCACACGAGTATCAATCATCTACTACATAAACGTGTGTCACTTATTATTTTTTGCATCATCTCTTCTCCCTAAAAAACAACAAAAAAAATTGTAATAAATAAATATTTTTGCAAATGAGTAACATGTATAAGCACAAACTATCCCCTATTGTTCAACCAAACCTCATGGCATAGTGGCTATGTTGATCTACGAATGTAGATGTCGGAGGTTCAAATTCCTAGAATGAAGAAATTTTTATTAAAAAAAAAAAAAAAAGATATTTTTCTTTTAAATGACGATGTTAGGCTATTTTCAGTAGTAAGTAGTTGGTACAAGTGTATAAAATGACACATATGCCTAAGGCGATGTATAAAGTAAGGACCGATTTATGAAATAGATACTTTATAGGTACAACCATCCTAAATGGTTCTAAAATTGCCAGCTTTTATTGGACAAGGGGGGTAGTTTTCCGATGTAGTAAGCAGGTTAATTAGATGATGAATTATATATTAAACTATTAATAAGTAAAAACACTGTGTACTGCACCAAGAGAAAAGGTTTATTTAATTAAAGGAAACAATTCATTAGAGATCACTTAACAGAGTTGAACAACAGAACACGAAAGAATAATTAAAGACGAACATAATGACTGGTCACATATATTAATCAGTGTAGCCAACTAGTACTCGACCAACATATGAATAGTTCCAACAGGTTTATACATCATCAAGGTGCCTATAAATGTGAAATTTATGAACAAGTGTTGGAAAAAGTTTTTTAAATAACAAAAGTCATTAGCGATTCATTCGGTTAAAGTATTTTAAGTATTCTTAGTGAAGATTTATACTTCCACATAGTGTTGTTGTAATAACTACATAATATTATGTATATCCTAGTTCACTAGTTTGGAAAAATATTTACCAAAATTATAATTATAGTAAACTACCTAATGAAGAAAATGGATTATTAACAGTCTGAAATATGAAAATTTGTACATATATTGAAGAAAGAAAGGAATTTAAGCAGAAAGATGAATCAGAAAATTATTTTATCCAGAAAACATATGTTTTTGCAACACCTGCAGATAAATTACAAATTTTTATATGGAAGTTTTACATAGAGGCATGTTCACTTTACATCGAGACATGGAGATTGCAAGGTGGCAAGGTTAGACTTTCTTTCTAACTCAACGTTAATTCATAAGACTGCAATCGAAATGAAAAACTCGAACTGTTAATGTTTTTATTTTTATTTCAATTGTAATACATATTATACCCCCTTTTTTCTTTTTGTACGTTAGAAAAAATCATCTAACCTCTCACCCTATCTAAATCATTAAAGAAAATAATATTCATCAGAAAAAAAAAAAACATATCCCGAGTGTGATTTAATCCTGATAGTATCTTGCATAACAGTTACACTCTTTACTCATAGCACCAGAACTGCTTATGCTTATTGGAGAATGTTCACCATATTCCAACATATTAAAAGTACTTCATTCACCATTAAGAAAATTTAGGAGGTACTTAATTAACGTTTTGTCTTTTCTGATCATTAGGTAATTATAAATAATATCTTCCTCAATATGGTTCAAAGGTGAGTTTACATGACTCAGGAATTGCTCAATCGCTACCCTCTTTTCACAAACTCTCTAACATATAAACGCTCACTTTTGAACCGTGGTGTGTAATATACTATTATTCTGCCAATGTTCGAAAGGAGTAGGTAAGTGTGTAAGCATAATATACAGGGTGGACAGACAAAACAGATTTTACGTCATTTTTCCCCTAATTAAAGCTGGCCTGCAGTATTTTCCTTTGAAAATTAACTGCCTTTCAAATATTAGTTTTATCCAGTTCAAAATCTAGACTCTGAACTGTAACAAAGTCCAAGTAAATTTTTTTTTTAAATCCATGAGACAATCAATAAAATTTTTGAGCAACCTAACCACCCCCCCCCCAAAAAAAAAAAAAAAAGTTGTTCATATTATTTTCAATTAAGGCAAAAACTTGTTAAAACTTGGTCATAAAAATTATTATCAAAATAACACTACGAGAACTGGTAATTTTTCTAGTTTGCAAGTTTTTTTGCTTAAAAATTCTTGAATTTCGTGTTAATGGTCATCAGTAATTTCTTAAGAGAAGAAAATGGTCAAATTTATCTAATCACGTCGGTTTCTTCAAACAGTTTATTTCTGCATTTAAAATCCCACAGATAAGACTCAATCTTTTTCAATCTAATGAGCTCTTTCCAGTTTTTAAATGGCATTGTAGTACTTTAAGCTTAATTGGACAAGTCACCAAGATACCTATTTTCGTTTTCAAACAACAAAACATTTCCTAATTTCGTTGATTAAGAAGAAAGAAAAAAAGTCATTTATCCAGTTTCCCTTTTTCTTTTTGTCAACGTGGTGATCCAGTGTTTCCGTACGTAAAAGCGAAAAGAAATTGAGGGAAAGGAACGAACTAATTCTTCGTTTGAACTAACAAACCCCATTTGCACGAAGATGACTCTTGTATATATACGGTTGCGAGAAAAATATTCAATATCATTCTCATTCCGCTTAAGTAGATGCTCTTTGGTGTATAACTTTCGTATTTATTTGCGACTTCCGTGTCGTTACTTTCCTCTCTTCCTCACTTTTTCGCCTCGTTTCTTTTTCTCACTCCAACGATCTGTCTCTATCTCCCTCTCAACCCCTTTTTACAGGCTTCGATATACTTTCGCTCGCTTCACTTTTATAACTTAAGCTCTACTGGTATCTTCAGCATTTTCATTTTTTTCTCATTCATCGACGTAAAAATAAGCAAAAAAAAAAATGTGGGTCCTTTTCCATCCTGAAAAATGACTTGACTTATCCCTGTTTAATTAGGTTTTAGATTTTCGTTTCTGCGAAATTTGTATCACTTCAAAACATATAGGTAGACCCAATATTTTTTGAAAAAAAAAAATGTTTTTAATCAACGATAGGTACCTCTACCTATTTCATATTACCTGTAATTGAATTCTGGTAGGGAGAATGAAACCGATTGTAGCTAATTGTATCGGTTTGATGAATGCTACGGATTCGCATGAATAAATATGGTCAAACTCGATTAGATTAAAGTGTTAAATTTAATTATTTTAATGGTTATTCATTTTATTATAAACATAATTAATGGGCGTATGTTGATTATATTTATAATTATGATAATTGTATATACTTTAAATTTAATATTTATACTGTTTAATTGATTTATAAAGTTAATTATATTTATATTTAAAAATTTAAATATTGGAGAATTTCATCGCAACTTATTCTTAGCTGAACATAAATTCTTCAACACGCAAAAACGTTCATTAACCAATATTAACGATGAACTGAACCGGCTACTCCAGGCATAAACAGCTATTACCTGCATTAAAATCATTCTAACCTACTGAAGAATCTACAGCGAGTGAGTACGGTGTGGTGTTAAACTTCTATTTCTATTAACTAAATATTTACAACCTTTTGGGAGTGTCTTCAATATACAGCATGATGCATGTATTTGTTTTTTGTAACTGAAATGAGCGATTTCTCTTACGTTGCCATGTGCGTTTGTGGGTGGATATTATGAAAATCTTAAATGTTAATTTTTTTTTATATATATATAGAACCCATTAAGCTACATGACAGAACGAAAAAATGAAAGAACAAGATGAAATTAGTAAAAAAAATGGGACAAATTGTACAAAAATCAACCGCACTTGAGGGATTCTAACCTCCCACCTTTCACAAGTAAGTGAAGCATTTAGCCGTAGCGCTACAATTGCAGTTGAAAAATTGCGAGTAATTTTAATATTCATGTATGTTAGCCTATGATTATAGTCAAAAACAAGAGATGTGGCAACAGGGTTTTTCTCATCTTGGTTACAAAAAGGAATTACGCGCATGACGCAGTTGCAAAAAGAAGTGTTATCAAAACATCAAAATGTTTGCACAAAATGATCAGAGTGAAAGAAAGCAGAGTGCATGGCCATAACAATGGGTAGGTACATTAATTGCCATAATTATCTCATCTTTGTTTCTTGTAAAATGTGGAAGTTGAAGTGGAAACACCAGGTTTCTCCAAGTATGATGAAACAGCGACCATTTATTGGATTATTTAAGAATAATGAACAAACTTCTAGCAAAACTACTACTTCACAAAATGTTCAAGTAGTTTAAGTCACTTATACGCTTCAAGTAAACTTTAACTTTGCTTATGGCCACGTGAGATTCTCACGTCACCTTCTGCCAAATCAGATAGTAATTAGCCTGAAAGGTGTAAGTAAATCTAAAAACTTATATATTTAAATATTCCAAACAGTGTCATATTTCCCGTTAGGTACTACAGAAGCAGTGCCACAGGCAGAAAATTTTGAGAAGTAGAAAATTTTTAGACAAAGCCAAAAAAATAAAATTTTATTACTGGAGTCTTTTTTTTTTGTGCTTCATTACCTGTAAAGAGATGGCTAAAGGCAAAAAAAAAAAAAAAAAAAATCATGGACTGATCACAGAACTGAACCGGATTTAAATCTTTGGTGATGCACTTTTTTTGTAATACCGAACGCAGCTAAGTAAATATTATTTATTTATAAGGACTGGTGAGAAATTCAATGAGTCTGTGAATGTTCTCACTAAAACAGTAAAAACCAAAATTCTCATGAAATAGGCAAACTGGTCTTAAATATGCAAATATTTGTGAGGGTATATTTTTTTAAACAGGCCTATCTGTATTCAATTACTTGATTAAATTTTTGAATTAATTTTAAATAGGCTAGGCTTTGGCTACTGGCCATTTTTCTCAGCAATTGAATGATATATTTTTGGGGTGAAAAGAGAAATGGTGGAAAATGATTAGAATCCAGTAGTCAATGGTTTACCAGCTTGAATTTTTCAATCACGCACTAGAGCACCAATGCAATCAAATGGCGGCTGGTTTTGAACTCGCAAGCACTCAAGTACCATAATAATTTCCAGCTCTCTCATACCACAAGTACTACATATTATGTACTTACATGTAATGAAAATCAAATTGGAGGAAAACATTTTGGCATTCGAAAAACTGTTGCCAAAATGCGTGCTCGATACTACTTTGAAGAAATGCCTAACTGTTGGAACTATTTATATTTTGGTCGAGTACTAGTTGGCTACACTGATTGATATATGTGACCGATCACTATTCACTATGTTCGTCTATAATTATTCATTCGTGTTCTGTTGTTTAACTCTATTAAGTGATCTTTAATGAATTGTTTCCTTTTCTTAAATAAACCTTTTCTCTTGATGCGGTATACAGTGTTTTTACTTTTTAATAGTTTAATAAATATAATTCATCATCTGATTCACTTGCTTACTACATCGGACAACTACCCCCTTGTCCAATACTAACATAGTCTGGAGGCGCCATTCTTTATCATCGCAATGCTAGGTAAGTAAGAACACAAACGAAAGTGTGGATTTTTAAAGCCGTTTGAGCCTAAAATTGGTATTATAATACAAGATAGTATGAGGAATAAAAATATGCAATCCGTTTTTGAAAATCAACGACTCACAGAAAGTTTATTCGAGTCGCTGAGCCGTTCAATTGCGTGCGAACCCAACTTTCGACTTGTTTATTGAATTCTCGTTGGAAACACCGCTATGAGGGCCCACAAATTATCAGACTAATAAATATTTTACACTTTTTTTTTACGAATTTGAAAACTTGTCCCATTTTTTACCGAAAAACAACAAAATTGCGAATCACTTCTTGCAAGACCTTCACCATTCATAGAGCAGTTCGAATATTGATTTTGACGTTAATTTTACTCAATTTCGAGAAAAAAATTGCTTTTTAATGACTTTGCTCGTAAAATTTCCATCGTCATTATTTTAATAATCGATATTAGCGTTTCATTTGCCTCGTTCTACCGAAATTCTGTTTCACCGAGGGTCGAAGATCTAAGGCGTGTTTTTAAAAAAAGAAGCCATAAAAATGATTCTAGAAGCTCTTTGTAAGGAGAGAAAATCTGCTAAAAGTGTGGGGAAATTTAGCGGCTTGCTCCGATTACTCGAGTAAAAATTTATGAAAGATTTGCGCTCCTGATATTGACTTTGTCGTTTTTCTTTCTTTTTCTTTGCCTGGAATAAAAGAAAAACTGTACCTACCTATACGAAGTCGATGTTAAAATGATTTGGTATTTCAAAGTTTCAATAATCGTAAGTGTGAATAAGAATGTACAAAATGAACTTTTTCTAAAGAAATTACCAATTAAAAAAGATAAAAGAATAAATTTTACCTATTTTGACGTAGGTACCTATGTGGGTGTCTCTGTAGTGCGAAAGAGATGAATGAATTCAGTGGCACACACAGAGGAAGCAGCCCCCATCGCTTGTTTTTTTTTTCGTCTACCAAGTAACTTAAAATGAGAAAATATATGAGGTTAAACAGAACAGTAACAAAAAAGTATAAATATAATATTTGTACGTATATCTAAAGTTAATCATCTAAAAAAGGAATACTGTATTGAATTATAAAATGAATGTATGAATAATTAATGAAATTTTCGACCTCACGTTTGGTTCCATCTTCGTGATACAAACAAGAAACTCTTTCGTCATTGAACATTAATTAGAAAGAATCGATTTTCGAACTCTTTTTCCATTAAGAAAATTGAATTCAATTCGAAATATGGAGCAACTGAAGAGACGCAAGGAAAAAAACTGGAAAAAGAACAACTGCTTTTCGTTCCCCTTTTGTTTTTTTTCAAATTAGGTAGATAAAAGAAAAGCAATACCTATCGACTATAGTTCCTGAAATTTTTATCAAACACTCGTACCTATTCAATAGGGTAGTGGATATAGCTACACCCAAACATGCCATCGATTATTTATTTTCGATATCAGCTTTTGATTGAAATGCGAACGAAGTATTCGTGGAGTATGCAATAAGGCGGTACACCCAGACGATTCTCTCCTAACTACAGCGATTTTCTTTCCCTCAGCATTTTCAGACTACTTTTTTTGTTTATTGTTCGACTGCGTATGACATTTAGTATTGTTCTTTTTTTTTTTTGTGGTGCACGTATCGTCGAAATCACCGAGCATTCGAAATCGTAGTATCTAATTTGTACGCGAAAATTTGACTATTTTTTCCTCGCAAAGGATGCGAGTCGAACAGAATGGAAAATATGAATGCTCAGTTTCCTGTTTTCTTTCTTCGTTCACATTTGCATCTTTCCCACTTCATCATTTAGGTAGCTTTTTCTCCCTTTCATCCACTTTCGTAGTTAAACTTCGTTTTTGTTCGCTTTTTTATACGGAGACCGAAACGAGAGTTTATAATCCTCTTTGGTAACAAAGTTTGGTCGTCCGTTGAAGTGAATGCTGTACCATTCTAGTAGCTCCAATTTGAAGGCATCTTTTTCTCAATAAATATCTCTCTTACAGCGAGCGTTTAGTTGCTGGATAGATAAGCCACTTTTTTCGTCGAGAACTTCGATGTCTGTAACTTCAGAAAGAAGAACTGACAAATTATCAAGGTGGCATTTTGTAGGTATTACCTACTCGTGTGAGTCGATGTATTAAATTTTAATCGCTTACAACATAATTCAAGAGAAAAGAATTGTTAATTTTTTTTCGGTCAACTCTCCGTGCAGGTTTTCTACGAAAATCTGCGCATTAATTTTGATCTCAAAAAATGACGTGGCCCCGGTACGTTTTATAAAATTATATTATTCAATTCTCTTGTCATCACGCGTACAGGTCGCAAATTTTGTCCGATAATCACAAAATTTGGTAGGAACATTAGTACTTCGTCTAGGATAAGACCTATTAATTTTAATGCGAATCAGCCGGGTATTACTTCCAATTTCGCGACTTTTGTTTCGATTTTTGCTGTAAAATGATTAATTTTGGACCAATAGCCACGAAATTTGGATCCAACGTTTACTATAATGATATATATTCTAACAGGAGGTCGATTTCGGTGCAAATCAATCAACGGGAACGAATTTTAACAA
The DNA here is from genome assembly GCA_011428145.1 of Ericerus pela. Taxonomy (NCBI): domain Eukaryota; kingdom Metazoa; phylum Arthropoda; class Insecta; order Hemiptera; family Coccidae; genus Ericerus; species Ericerus pela. Next base: position 473,931 of record WOFM01000332.1, read on the forward strand.
AACAATAGCATTTACTCTCTTTTTGTACAAAAAAAATGAGAACTCTTTCTTTCAGTTCAAAATGGGCATTTTTCTCTTTTTGATTTTCACCATAAATAATGTTTTTTTTTTAATTTTAGCATTGAAAATGCTTCTCCAGTCAATTTGTGAAAAAGTGTCCTGCCACCCAATTTTTACCAATGTTTTATGCGTGAAGAGTAAGAGGAGGCGTAGATAATGATAGTGAAAGAAAAGTGGAGGTTGTAGCGTTGTTTCATTGTTTACGAAGCAAACATGAAAATGAAAAAAAATGAAAAAATAAACAACACTTCGTTTATTACCAACTGTTTTTTGATTCATTTTCAATGCCCTCCTCTCATTCTTGCGAATTGTGAAACCTGTGAATTTTTTTCCCTTGCCTTTTCTCTCAATTCAAAATGTAGCTACGAGTTTAAAAACGCAAGTAAAAATTTTAAAATTACTTTTTCGCAATATATGTCTCACAATGTGCAATTAGGTATTTGTTTTCAAGACCTAAGACATGGAATTTCTGACCTGGGAGCAAAAATTTTTTATAGGGAGCAAAAGTCAACAGAAGAAGCCAAACAGTTATTTATTCCTGAAATGAAAATGTTTGCCTCCTCCTTCCAACCAATCAGTTGCCTTCCCTAATCTCGCATGAGCATGTATTGCAAAAAATAACGTTTGCAACCTGTGCGTAATGTGAGTGACCTTAACTTGTATAATTTACAATAATCACCTGTGGCTACTGTTGCAAATTGCAACTTGTTGGGGATCACTCAGTTTGCGCTTTTGTAGCAAAATATACTATTTTTTTGAATTTTTTTGTCACACACATACTCTTTTGCTTGAAGAAATATCTGCACACTCTGAGATAGACACTGGTTTCATTCAACAATTTGGAACATTTCATAAATACTATCATTGTATCATTGAAAATGATTTTATATAAGCAGACAATTTTGACATTTTTGACGGGCACATTTTATTCGAAGAAATAATATTGATAGGTATATTGTGGGACATTATTCTAATTCCCAATCCTTCAGGGCTTATCCCTGCATCAATGCACAGAGTCACGGAGCAAGTCTCTGGCCCACACAATTAGTGAACAGCACTTAAAACTCACATTCATCATCAGTGCGCACTCATATAGATGATGCACGACTATACTACTGTGTAGACTGCATTAAGAAAAGTAAGTACCTACGGATTTACATACTTGCTAATAAAGTGCATGTTGTGATGCATATAACAACCTTGCCAAACCTTGTTTAGTTTCCCACAAGCTTTGAAATATAATGTAGACGCTCAGTGGAGTGACTATCTACACGGAGAAACAATTTTGTTCCTAAACATGCAACCAAAAGCCTCGCATATACCTAATTATCATAAACTAATATTATAAATCGATACCTATTCATAAATTTTAAGATACTGCACAGGTATTTTGGAATAAGTGAAATCACATCAATTTAGGAATCTTACGAATTGAAAGACTCTATAGTCCGTAAGATCAGCTTAATTGCGTTTGCTTGAATTCACGTCTGTAGAAACGCTTGCGTTGTACACCCTGCGCCATGTATACACTCAGAATAATACTTGCCGCAGACAGGCTGTCATAAGGCATGCTTCGTCTCTAAATATGCGTAAAGATGGTTGCCACATTGCACACAAAATAGAAATGGGTGGAGCTGGGGTGGTTTTTGGTACCCCCTGCATGTTGCAATGGTGATTATTACAAAACACACCCATACAAATAGATTAATGAAATCTGGAATCAAACCGAATTTAAAATTTATTTTCAATGACTTTGATCATTTTATTCACGCAAAATCAGTTCATTTTCTCTAATTTAGGCTGTCTGTTCAGTTTCGAAAATGATACAGAGTGTACAGAGAGTGGGTGACATGGGATGGTATACCATTTCGGTGTAGGTATCCTACATGTTGGCATTGGAGAAATGGTGTGGTAATTGAACCTTCCACCTCTAAAATTTTTAAAACTTTTCATCTTCCTAATGAAAATTAAATTTTTAAATTCTCTATCAAAAGTTTCAAAGAATTTCCTCACATTATAAGAAATTATCCAAAAATATTTTGGAATCCTCTCGAAAATATAAAATAAAATGTGGGGACTCACTGGTATGAGGTAAAGGGGCTCGGACCCCTCAACAACAGTCACCGCCCCAAAGGGCAGGCAAATAATCGTCCTTGTAACATTAAACACACAAAACTCGTTCGATCGTAATTACCTGTATGTACTTGCAGGTAATGTACGAGTACCAAATCGTGACACAATAAGATGATGTCACGATTTGTACACGAACCGGCCAGCCATCTCTTATCTCGATAGGGGATGATGCGACCTGGCCGTTCTCACCAACGTACATATTCTCTTACGTACGTGTGTTTGTGTGCGTGTAAATAAGCCGTATATAAACCACCTGAATCAGCTCTAAAATCGCCAGTGTTCGCCTTGGTTTTGGCTTACCCGTACTTGTGTACGAAGTGGCTGAACACGCTTAAATTCTGTTGAATTTCCTTCTGGTGAGAATATCTCTCACAACAAGATATTCCACATAAAATTTGATACACAAAATGATAAATCGATTTTAAGGCCCACTGGATGGTATCGAATGAGATGAGTGAAAGATTTTAACATCTCTTCGATTTCACCTGATGCCGATTGATGTTGAAATTTCCCCTATTATTTTTTATACTTTTCCAATCATTATAACTTTTTAGTTTTTTCTCTCTCTGACATTGCAAAAAATAGAATGGAAAATTATTTTTTCTGAATGTCTCTGTCCTTTTTCGATACATTTGGTTTATAATGATTTTTCCCTTGTGGAAATTACGAAATTCGGTTTCCCATTTGAAAGAATCTGACTAATCGTGGTTTTGTTTTAGAAAGCTTGAGGTACAATTTGGGATTTTTGGTGGCTATAATATGAGAGAGCACTGCCAAACTTTTTACTTTTTTGTTGTTTCTCAATAGAGTCGCACAGTGCTCTTACATTGTTATAAAGTATTCTACTGAATAATGGTGAAAAGTGGCCGAGACAATGGGTTATTGGTTTTTGATTAAGTGTTGCACGTATAAAGGTGTGAAATAATCCACTATACAACTCGCGAATATTTTGGTGATTCTTCAAATAAGTAGGTAATTTTGAAATTTTTGGTTGTGTACTCGCTTATAATAATTATTAAAGACTTTCCTTATTTCAACATGCAAGATTATTATTGGTGAAATATTTCTTATAAAAATTGAAAACATAAAAAACGTTTATAAAAGTGTGAAAAATTTTTTTCAGTTATGTGAAATTTTCGGACAAAATTATTTGTTTTTAAAAGGGCACAGTTAAGAATGCCTTCTTGAATTAATTTTTGGATTAAAAATTTGAAATCACCATATTCCAAAACTTTATCCTTACCCAAATCAAAATTGTGATGGATCAAAACTTTAATATTGATTTTGAGGATGATGATTTGTAATTTCAATTGTGGGAGTTCTTTCTCGAGTTCCAGACACCTGGCTTATCCGGACACTCCAAAAATTATATTTTTTCTTGAAAAGTTTTTGGTTAAAACTTGAAGTTAAATTTGAAGGATATTGGTCGCAGGTGAGCGAATTCTTAATGAATGAAGCCGCCCCCATTTAGATACCACAATTGGTCGATCTCACTGTACTCTGTCGACTGTCAGCCCAATGCAACTGCTATAGCCAACCAACAACCAGCTAGGTAGCTGCTAGAAACGACGTTAACATTTTGGTCAAGCACTGCTGTATCCAGTCAGCCAAATACCATCGTAGCAGACTAACTGTGACTAATCCTCGACAACTGAGCAACACAGACCCTCCTTCTAAAATACTTTTGATCTGCCTTTGAAATGAATATTTAATTCAATACTCGACTCGAACATTTCAAAAAAAACATGCAGTTCTTCCTCCCCAACGGAGCCAAAAATGATTAGATCAGTCAAAATTAGAATAAGGACGTATTTTCCGCTCAGCCATGTTCCAACATTCCTTACTGTAATCTCTCATCTTCGAAAGAAGGAGCACAGTCGTGGTCCTTGTGCGAAAAAACAATGAAAAATTCGCAACAATAATACGATGTAGATACATTTTTCCAAGTCATTTGAAAATCTGATTACACGTACTTACCATAACATTGGACAACAAACGCAGAAAAAAATGAAAAATAAAAACTAGTAGAAAATTGGCGTTCTTTCGCGAGATGGCTGATAATTTTGTGTTTCAAAATTTGCACGCGTCATAAAAAGGACCATAGTTTCCCCCCGAGAACGTTGAGAGAATGTTTTATATTTCCATACAACACGCTTTATTTTTTTTGCATGTCACGATATCCTTAATGAAAGAATACGGAATAAAACGATTTCACTGGCAAAACGACGTGCAATCGTCAACAATGTCAAACATGCTCCTTTTTTTCTCATCCCCCTCCCCCTCCCACATCTTCGATTCTCGAATACTTCATTTTTCTTGCGGAAATATATTCTTATAACGTTTCAAAAACAAAAATTTATATTCTTCGGTTTCTTTTTTTTCTTTTTTTCTTTTTTCTTATTTTGAGGAGTCGACATAAAGCGCGAAATGCGAGCAAAAACATGAAATAAAAAAAAAAAAAACCATAAAGAGAAGCAAAAAAAAAAAAAAACACCAATACCCATATCTTCGGCGGAGTGTTTTTATTATCGAAGAAAAACTGTTTATTTTCAAACTGCATGTCTACAAGACATCGTGAATACATAAAACGAAAAATTCACCTCATCACCTGTAGGGCAACACAAAATCCAAAAAGAAAACTCAAAGAAAAAACGAATTGAAGTCGGCACGAGTTTGAATGGCTTCGCGAAACTGAAATTACAAGAAATGTTAAAGCTTCAAAAACAAAACAAAAAAAAAACATTACAGACGTGCAAAAAATTGAAAATCAACTGAAAAATTCAAAATAAAGTCACAGAAAGAAAATCAAAGTAAATATGCGCACATATGTAAAAACTACGAATTTCTTGTCCATTTTTAGTTATAAAATTGTTATTTTTACTTTCAATTTTTCTATCGCATAAAGCAGATTAAATATTTACAATATTAATTTTTTGACTTCAACCTTAATCGATGTCGAACCATTTTCAGTGAACGAAAAATCTAACCGCAACTTCAAAAAAAATGAAAAATACTTTAAAAGGTGAAAAAAATTATTTTCAAATTTCTCCAGTAAGATTTACTCGAATTAAAATGAAACGAAAAAGCATTATGGTAAATTAACATTTTTTTTCAAAAAGTAGAACCGACTACAAAGAAAAAACAATAAAAAATAAACTAAAATAAGAAAAATAATTCTTTTAAAATTTCTTCGGAAATATCTGGGTCCAGAGACTGGAATTATTTAAATCGACGTTCTTTTCCTTTATCATTTAGGCTTTACACGTCAATTCCTTTAAATTTCGTGGCAAAACTTTTTAATTAGCTCCTACTTCAATAATTCCAGTCTAGATCAAAATCTTCCCGGAAAAATTTTAGAATTATTTTTCTGTTTTTTACACATTTTTTATTATTTTTTGAGTCAGTTCAATTTTTTGAAAAAAATTATTTGCCATAATGCTTTTTTGTTTCATTTTAATTCCAGTAGATCTTAGTGAAGAAATTTTAAAAGAATCAATTTTTTTTCTGTAGTTGGTTAGATTTTCTGACAAGAAAAATTTTTTCAATGATTTTTCGCTGCTCGAGATCACCATAGTTGGTTTCATACTAGTAAATTATCACAGGGTAGTCTGTTGTAGTGGAGGAGTTTACTTATAAATTCATTTTACGTCACAAGGAAGAATAAATATGTTCGTTGTCACACACCTTAGCTCACGCCTGGTTGTTAGACAACTGTTAGCGTCGCCTCAGCCCAGTATCTAAAGTCAAGTCGAGTCCTCTGCGCATTGTTAGTGCGCATTGTTAGTGCGCACAGGACTTGTGGGCGTAGCCATGACACTGGGGGCGGTGTTCCTGGGTGGCCATCGGTGGCCACCTCCGAAGATTCCCCTGAAATCTAGAATAAAGATTAGACATACATGTTGATATATAAAATGTTATTTTATTATAAAAAATAAAGATAACAAGTATAATATACAAACATGAAAAAATAGTTATTTACAGAAACATTTAAAATAAAATAGGAACAAAAAACTTTCATTTTTCTTTTCTGGCATTAAGACGTAACAAAAGTGACATAAACGACACTTGCAGCGAAAGTTTGTTTCAACCGCTGGACGCTGCAGTTGGGAATATAAAACGAGTTATTGGCCGTAGATCACAGATTCTATAAAGGAATATTTGGGAATTAGCGAGTCGTGTAAACATCAATGATGCTACGTTAAGTAGTGCACTCTGCCACCTATTACCCATAACCTTTTATACAGCACATAACAGTAATAGTGGGTGCCAAAAAATCGTAGTTATACCATTTTTAGGAGTATAATGTCCAATTATGGCGTACCCTAAAGTCAGTAATTTGGCTTGTCAGACCAGTCTATTTTTGTCATAATCAGGGGGATCTATCGGAGGTACGATACTACGTATCGAGTTTTTCGACATTTCTGTCGTCTAACTCCAACGGAGCCAAGAACTTCAAAGGTCTTGTAGATGTTTGCTTGGTTGAGAATTCTATTTTTGCATGACGGACTTGTCCATCACGAGATTTCTCTAAATCAATGATTTTTGCAAGTTTGTAAATGCCCGGTTTGGATGTTTAGTCCAAAATGTGTACTATGTCGTTTACTTTAGGTACAAATGGTACCGTGCGCCCTGGATTGGATAGCGCAGTTGGTGGTCTATCTCTTAGGTATAAGAGATATTGTCTCTTCCAAGTTAACCAAAGGTTTGTCAGGTAATCTTGGTTGAGTTTCCAAATGTCCATAAGCTGTTTTGCTGTAGGAGTTGGATCTTTATTCGATTCATTAATCGGATTGCTTAGGTGGCCTAAGTTGGCCCGCATGAAATGTGCGGGTGTTAATGTCAATTGGTCTAGCTCATCCAGAGATGGGCATAGTGGTCTTCTGTTGACCATTGTTTGTATATCTTTCAAGCTTGCTTGAAAGGTATGTTTGTAAATTGAGTGGTGACCGTGGACTTTATAAAACACCTGTTTTATAACGCCAATCAGTTGTTCATAAACTCCACCATACCATGGTGCTTTAGCTGGGATGAAGTGCCATCTAATGCCTCTTTCATCTAAGCTAGGTTTGATTTTTTGTTCTTCAGTGAACGTTTTCCAGTACTCTGGTAAGTACGTTGCAATTAAGTGGAATTGCGTTGCGTTATCGGATAGGATAACTTTGGGTGTGCCTTTGTCAGCGAAAAATGTTAGGAACGCTGTCCAGATGTCCTCAGTTGTCAAGTTTGATACTGAGAGTAAGTGTACCACTCGGGTGGAAAGGCATGTAAAAATCAACACCCAGATTTTGATTGGTGGTGTGGTTGGTGTTGCCAACTGTGCTTTCGATTTTGGCAGGTATTTGTCAAATACCATAATTGGGCCAAAGATGTCCACACCTGTGTAGGTAAATGGATTTACGAAAGGTACCAGATGAAAGTCTGGTAGTGCTGAAAAGTTGGTTGTTTAAACAGTCTTGTTTCAGCTTTTTTGCATAGTGTGCACGACTTCTTTAGAATTTGAGGTAACACTTTTAGTGACTTTGGTACAAAATAGTGTCTTCTAAAGTTGGCTATGGTAAATTTTGTACCAGAGTGTACGTTTTTCAGATGTGTATGCATCAGAATTAATTTTGTTAAGTGAGACTTAGGATGCATCAGGATTGGTGATAGCATGTCTCTTGCATACTCGATATCGGGTAGATAATTTACTGTACGTAATATCCCAGATGGATCAATCAGGATGTGGAATTTTTCATACAAGACATACGGAGGGTGATTTCATTTTTCTAGTACTTTGAGTAGTTTTCCAAAGTATTTCTTTTGATCAGCTCTGATGAAGCAGAGTAGAGCAAAATGAAAGGTGAAATCTAACGATGCATAAGGTGAAATTAATCTTTTCCTCCTTATTCATTGTTTACTAAATTTTTGTACGGCTTCTATACATTGTAAGAATGTATGTACGGGTTTAGATAAGGTATTGAATTTTGTGATATCTATGTTGTATGAAACTTTCAAAAGGTATTTCATCTTTTGGAATATAGCATGATTTGGTGATGGTCAAATCAAGGGGCTGAGTTTGGTTCGGTGGGTCAGCTATCCACTGTTGAGACAGAACCTCCGGTTCTGGTAGTGTGATTTCACATTGATCCGTGTTTGGACCAATTAAGAAATGTAGGATGAATCTTTTTGCTGATTTCATCTGCCTTAGATGTTTGGCAGGATGATGTTTGTCAAAAATTGATTCATCGTCAATTGTTATTGACGCTGATTGTTTAGAAGTAGAAGATAATAATTCTTTCATTGTGTAAAATACAGGTGTATCTATTTTGGTTGGTTCATCTGGTAGGCTTTCGATTATGTTCAAATCAGTTTCTGGCCAAGATTTTTCATCTTGGGATAGCCAATTTGGGGCAGACCACCAGAATGATTCGGAAAGTTCGTGGATAGAAGAACCACGTGATCCAATATCAGCTGGGTTGTCCATTGATGGGACATAACGATATTCGACGGGTTTTATACTTTTTATTTCGTCGACTCTATTTTTTACAAATTGTGGGTGGATTTTTCTTTCTAATAGTCATATGAGAACACATTTGCTATCAGACCATAAAAATGTTGGTGCGTTCTGTAAACCAAGTGGTTTACGTAGGAAATGGAGTCCACATGCTCCTATGAGTGCTGCAATCAATTTGAGTTTAGGAATTATGATCAGTCGCATAGGTGTTACGTGTGATTTTCCTGTTACAAATCTTACTGCATGGCAATTTGATTTAGTGTTGCTAAATCTGATATATATTACCATGAAGTAAGCTATCTGTGATGCGTCTACAAATACTGTAGTTGACAGAAATTCGGGTCATAAGTTCCTAGGTAGAATTGTCTACGTATGCAGTAATTGAGGCTGTTACTGAGATCAGTAATTATCTCAGTAGCTGTTGGTTCAAGATTGCTTGGGATTTTTTGATCCCATTTCAATCCCTTGGACCAGAGTACTTTCATGAACGTTCTTGATGGAACAAATGCTAGTGCAAACCAACCTAAACTATCATTGAATGATGATAGTACCCTAAGGAATGTGCGTTTTGTCCATGGAGACGTATACGGTTTTGTTTTGGGCATGTAAAGTACATCATGGTCCATATCCCAATACAGGCCAAGCACTTTGATGATTGGGTTGCTTAATGCGTGTTGTGGGTTGAAATCTTTTCTTAACTGTTTGCAATTGGTGCCCTATTGGGCGAGTTCCATGGAAATATCGTTGAATAATTTATTGGATTTTATGTATAATTCTTTTGCTTCTTCGTACGTTGGTACGGAAACAATTAAATTATCAACGTAAAATCGTTCTAAGAACTTGTCATGGAACTCCATGTCGACCAATTGGAAGTGATGTAATAGCAATGCTGTGAGTAAGAATGGTGCCGTAATGATTGCAAAAGGAACACGGCAGAATCGAAATGTTACTAAATTATTATTTGTCATAGGATTGTTAGGATTTTTAATCCATAGGAAGCGTGTGACATCTCTATCATCTGGGTGCAATCCAATTTGATGAAACACTTTTTTGATATCAGCGATTATTGCGTAAGGGTTCTTACAAAAACTTACAAGCATTGCTATTAGATCAGCTAATAGTACTTTTCCTTTATGCATACAGTCATTTAAGGACAAGTTAGATTTTTTGTTTTTGGCCGATCCATCAAAAACTACTCTGAGTGGAGTGCTTTTTGTTGGATTGTAGACACCCTTGTGTGGTAGGTAATGTACCACTTCTGCGGGTCTATCGTTCTTGATAGGTTCAATCATTTCTAAATCGATTAGTGAAATAAAATACTGATCGTATCTTACAAAAAATTCTGGATTTTTCTGCAATTTAGGCAATTGTCTTTCTAGTCGTTTGAAGGCTAATTGCCTGTTGTTGACTATGGGTGGGGGACTATACTTGTATAGCCACCTGATTTGGTATCTGTTGTTTACTAATTTTATATTTTTATAAAATAAGTGCAATGCTTCAGTTTCAGCATTGTCCTCAACTAAATTCTTGGTTTTGATACCTAATGTATCCAATTTCCAGAAGTTTTCGATACTTTCTAGGGATGTGAAGAATGATGGTTCGAATGCGTCACATTTGGTTGGTTTTCCTAAGAATCCTCCTAACATCTTTCCAAAATCAGTTTCGATTAGGGTTAGGGTTGGTGACAAATGTTTAATGTGCTTTATAAATGACCACGTATAATTATTATCAACTAATAAATGTATCGTAGATTTTTCAGTCCAAGCCTGAAAAGTCGATATTGGAATATCGTGGGTAATGCTTTTTGAATTCATCAAAATCAAATTTGGAAAGGTTGTTTGCGATGTGTGGTACCGTATTGGCTTCCATTTGAACCTTAGTTCCATCGCGCTTGAATAGTTCAAATTGTACAATTTAGTAGAGAATTTGTTTTGACATTTGTCCAGCTAGGACACAAAATTTGATTGTTTTAGCGAACTCAGAAAAGTTTTGTCTGAGGTGTTCATAGGCATATGTGTAAAACATATAGCTATGTTTGCTTCTGGAATCAAAAAAGCCATTAATTTTCACTTGTTCTTGTGCATTTGGAGCGAGAATGTAGGATGAAAACGTTAAGAAATGAGCGTCAATATCTTTAGTAGTAAAAAATGATAAACACTCAATTAACACTGGAACTCCAGATGCGGAACTCTGGTTCTCATCCTCTCGGCGTTGCTTCGCAACGATATTAGCGGTGTCTCCGCTTGAAGCTGCAGTCTTCTGTAATGTTACAGGTAATTTAGGATTGGGTGCAGGTAAATTTTGTTGCTGTTTATCAAACAGGTTACCTGGCGGTAGGTACTGCTTGCAGTCCTTCAGCATTTCCACCCATGCTGCTACTTTTCCCTCCGTGATCAGATATTTGATCAGGGGGCACAGATTGGAGTGGTGCTCGAAGCTGCCACACTGGAACCACCGGCAATTCGATGGAGGCAGCGCTTTGCAGTACTGAGTACCTAGGTGCGATTGTGTACAGCACGTACACAATCGGTAGCGCTGATAATGCGCACGTCGGGACTCTAACGTGCTTTTATTTTGGCAAAGGTGAGCATGATGCTCGCCTTTGCAAAAGAGACATGGCATATTAGGAGTCACCGGAGTGTGGACCATCGATGCCGGTATCCGCTGTCCTGATGGTAACTGAACCCATACGATCCTGTTTTCATCTGTATTAGATAAATTTGCGTTAGTATCCCTATTGTTTGTGCTATTTGAACATTGGGCTGGTCGTTTGCAAGGATTGGATTTACTCTGTCCTCTTTCGTTTGGTTTCTTTTCTGTAGAAATAATCGTGAAATTTCTCCTGCCTTTAGGTTGAGAGGGATTTCTATTTTGTGGGGGTGGATTAGGTTTATCGACCTTTTTTGGTATGGAGGTACAAATAGACTCCGATAACTCCCTAATTTTTATAAACGATCTAACTGCTTCGAACAAATGTTTAACATTGCATTTGCTGCTTTTTAAAGTGTTTTGATAAGATTGAAGGGGGAATTTTTTCCTCATCAATTACTTTTGCAAGTAAACGATATCTATCTATCATGATAGTGAGGGTGTCTAACATGTCTAAGATTGACGTGTTGTTAATAGTTGTTGTGTATGCGGTTATTTTTAGCCACATTTCAGCTCGAATCATGGATTTGTCCCCATACCTACTATCTAAAAATTTTAGGCGTTGGATGTAGCCAACGTTATCTGGGGAGAAATGGTTAATTTTTTCTACCAAGAATTTTGGTAGGGTCCCTTGCAGTAGGTTAATTTTTTGTGGGATGGCGATATCATTTCGTTTATTAACGCAATTATTAAATTCGTTAATAAACTCAGGATAGCCTAAAATGTCGCCATCCCACTTTTCTAAATAAAATTTAGGAGGTTTGAGATTTGCAAACCCAGCATCAACTTGATCTTTTGGATCATGTTCCCAACATTTCAAAATATAATTTTCGGATGGTGGTTTTTCGATGGTATTTGATTCCATCGCTACTGCTAGGGGTGTATTGTTTTCTACCCAGTTTTGCAGTAGCTCATGACACTACGTGTCCGATGTTTGGGAATTAATTTGGGATGAGGAGGGTTGGTGGGAACAGAGCCTTTTCAGGCTTGGTTTTCCCTCATTTCTACTGAAATTGAAATGTTGTTACCTGTAACCATTCCGGGATTCCCACGCTTGCCTCTTGCAGGTGTGCGTTGCTCCAGAACTGGTTCGGGCTGCGGCAAATGCTCACGTTCGGTTGCCTTTGTAGCGTCGGGCAAATATTGGTGGATGAACTCCACCGCCTGGATGCCAAGGTCCTTATGAACCAAGGCCAAGAAGTCCCGGACTTTCCTCTGCGAGGCGGTCAACACTTTACGGGCATTGGCCTCCTTGCGCAGAGCATCCCTGAGCTCTCTGGCTAGTTCTAAGGCCCTGGGGGCCTGCTTTTCCCGACAGTGCTGCTCATCAGCGTCTTTGCATACCATGGGTATGGGTGCTGGTTCTTGCATCTGTTGTTGCTGCTCCTTCATCTTGATGGTAGACTGCAGAACCAGCAATTTTCTCTTCCTCTGGCGAGCCCTGTGCAAGATTTCTCTTGCGAGGCCTCTCAGTACATAGTCGAGGTTCTTGACAGTAGCCTCGATTGCTGCGTCTTCGTTCGCCTGTGCGTTTATTTTGTACGGGCGTACGTTTCTGCCCTCGAGCTTGTTCTCAAGCGTTTGGCATAATCTTCTACATCCTCTAGTATGGCGATGAACTGTTGTTGCTCGTCCTTGCTATCCATTGTATCGCTGGTTGCGTATGTGGACGCATGGCTACGCAGCTGTGCATCCATTGGTACAGGGGGGATGATGCGTCCCAGCAACAAATGGGGATTGCGGAGCCTTGCTGCAGCTCTGCGGAGCTCCTCTTCTTTGTCTACTTCCTCGGCCCAACGTGGCTGTAGGGCTGGGGTTGCATCCTCCTGTTGTGATGTGGAGGGTTCATTCGATTTCTCCTCCTCCATCAATAGAGTTTTGGGGTCGAGGAGGACATTGATATCGTTGCCACGCGATGTGCTTCCGTTTTCTTGCAGATTCATGTTCTATGAAGAAGATGAAAAGGGAAGAAGAGAAAAAAAGAATTATCCTCTTGTATCATTATAGGTATTAGGCCTATCGATCAAAAATGGAGGTATGATTTAACAAAAATCGATTTTTGCATTCATAATATTAACCTACATTCGAATGAAGGTCAATGACACGGTGTGTGTATTGGTACTACGGTTGATCGTTTTTATAAACGCGTGCCGTATTTTTGTTAAGGAGAGAAGACGTAACCGGTGTTACGAATTTTTACCATGTATTATGCATTTTAGTTTTGGATATGGAAAAAAGGTCGTAAATTGATTTTTTACGTAGTTTTATCGATTTTTGAAAATTTTTTTTCCGAAATTTTTCAGTCTTTTTGACAAATGAAAAATCGGGCGCGACCCGTGGGCAAAAAGGTATTTTTCGAATTTCACAGAAAAGAGGAGAAAAAAAAATTTTTCCCAAGTCTTATTAACAGTTTAAAAAATTGGGCATGTCCCGTGGGCAAAAATGTTATTTTCGAGTTTGGCGAAAAGAAAATGGTTTTCAAAAATAATTTTTTCAAGTCTTTTGTGAGAAATGAAAAATTGGGCATGACCCGTGGGCGAAAAGGTTATTTTTGGTTTTCAAAATAGATAATGTTTCTTCAAAATTAGTCTGGTTTTCAGGGTCTCACTCAAAAAAAATTTTGGCGTGACCCTGGGGCGACAGACTGTTTTCAATTAGTAATTAAATTACGTACAAATGACCTTAAGTTTTACACTAAGATCGATATGCGATCTTAGGCTATTATAAAAATGGCGGACTGACTATTGAATTTATAATAAATTATAATAATACACAATAGGAATAAATTATTTGAAGTCCGAATAACTAAGATTTAGTCTCGTAACAATCTGTTACAAATGCATATTCTCAATATGGCGACGATTTAGAAAATTTACTAAAAGTTACAATGATGTGTAAGTGTACTTACGGTTTTCCTTTTGAATAAATGGCTGCACCTTGTGGAAACTTCGCCACTACACTCCGGGGGGAATGATTGAGTAAAAATGCGTAAATAATTACGAAGTGACAAAATAAAACAATGTTGAAATATTGCAATTAATCGTGGAGCGCACTATCATCTTGATTCACATCAGACAACAAGTGTTGATGATACATTATCTTTTTGTACATTAGGGGTACGTTGTGTTGAACACGTTGTTGTCGGGGTGAGATAGCGTATGCGTGGGGTTTTTTCTCCACCGTTGCTGCCATTGCAGCAGACTGCACAAACTTTGTTTGTGTGTGTTTTTTCCATAAGGGTTACAATCTTTTTTGCATATGTGTGTGTGTTCACACAAAAACTCATACGATTGTTCAATCATCCAGCGGCTGGTGAAAGCCGATTGGATGAACCTAGTCTTTTGTCTTCTGCACAATCGTCGTAGTTTTAAGGAATTTTGATCGGTTTTTTATGCTATTTGTGTATTTACTAGAGATCGTTTTTTCAAACGTACGGGTGCTAGAGAGATAGGAATATTCCTAGATTTTTTTTCTGTCTCTCTTGCTTTGTTCAGTTTCGAACACAAATGCACTATCATTTAGCGATTTCTGTATTTTATACAGCCTAAATGTTGTGAAGACGAATTTGTAGATTCGATATAATTTATTTACAGGATTAATATACGTAATGTTCAACGCTGGGGGCGGCGAAAAAATAATTATGGATTTTTTTTTTGTCGGCTATCTAACAGCAGTAATTATGGAATACATTTTTAGACTAATTAACAATTAGAAATGTGTGGCTATACCTAGTATAGAGAATTAACAACGAGTTAAGTTTCAGTTTCCAATAAGTCGAAATGTTTTAGTCTGAGTATAAATTAAGGACTAATTCTTATTGAGACTGGTAATTGCGTACGTGTACGGGTGAGAGTTATTTATTAGTGGAAGCGTGTATTATTTCAGTTCAAGTCAAACCGTATTTCAGGCCACAAAAAAATTAATATTTCCTTTTTTTGCGATCAGATCCGAAATTAATTTTTGATTTCCGAAAAAAGATTTCGATGTTCGAAATGATATTTCGATTTTCAAAATTAAATTTCAAAATGCGAAATTAAATTTTGATTTGCGAAATCAAATTTCGATGAAAACAAATTATTAAATTTGAGGTCCAGTGAAAAACACTGTACTCCTGCTACCATGTAGTGGAGGAGTTTACTTATAAATTTGTTTTACGTCACAAGGACGAATAAATATGTTCGTTGTCACACACCTTAGCTCGCACCTGGTTGTTAGACAACTGTTAGCGTCGCCTCAGCCCAGTATCTACAGTCATGTCAAGTCCTCTGCGCATCGCTAGTGTGAACAGGACTTGTGGGCGTAGCCATGACATCTGTCACCAGAATGAGAGTACTCCATACTAGGTATCACGTTGACGTGATAGCAAGCAACACTATCGTGTTAGTACTATCGTTGTGTACACGAGGCTTAACAGTGAATTGGCTTTTAGGAAAGTAGACAATTTTTAAAAAATGGAATATAACTTTCGCAATAAGTAACAGCAATGAGGCTTGAATATTTGTATATATACACGAAGGTCTTTTCATACCTTTTCAAAGATGACAAAAATTTCTTGTCCTTGTCTGTATTTTCAAAATGTCTTCGAACTGAGTAACGAGGAAAAAGTTTTGTGACATCCAGACAAATTGTTTTCCGATTCATTTGAGAGCAGGTACTTGGGTTCAACAAGAATAGGCTACCTGTCGTTCGGAAATCAACGAATCAAAACGATAGTGCCTTCGTGAATCATTAATTCAATCGGCTTTTCAATAAATTTCAAAACGGTGGAATGAAGTTGTTGTTTTTAATTTTAATCCTCGAACCATTCGCCCTCCTTGTTCGTTGTAAGTACTACCTATTGATTTCGGTTCGCCTCTCTTTTTCCAATCGTATCCTTCAATTCATTTTGGGCTAAACAATAATAGGCACGACGCAGAGGTTAAAAATAATTTTGCGATACGTACCCTTCCACTTTTTCGTTATGGTCCAGTCATCATGAAATTTCTTTCAGCTATAGTTAGGTATTATGTCGACAAAAATTATTCACACGTAAAAGTCAACAAATTTGAAAAATTTTACAGGAAATACGACCAACTCAAACGTGGGTTAGCTATGTACCTTCTTTTCATTTTCATTTCTTCTCCAGGCCTGGAAATTCGTAATGCGATACACGAAATGAATTCTAAATCGAGCTGTTTTCGTTTCCTCCTGAAAGGCTTGAAATTTCAATGAGTTCTTCGTTTCGCTTTCTACTCGTGGTTTCCATGTTTGCAAAATGAAATAATAAAACGTTACTTGCTTTCGTTTTCTATTTTTTTGGGTTGGCGCGGTTTTGGGGGGAGGGTGGTTTTGTACTACGAGTCACGACGAATAGATTAATTCTCATGTCTCAGGTAAAATCAAGTTGATTAATTTTTGTGAGAAGGTAAATTTAGTAAGGTAGGTACTTTTTTTTTGGTTGGTTCAGAGAAGAAGGCAAATAAGTTTACTCTTTTGAGCCGCAGATTGAGTTGAAATGTTATTAATTTTTCGTAACTTATACCTGCACAGACTCGTAGTCATTCCTCTGTATGCTATGTGATTAAGTACTAAGCATGACTGATGCTCGTAGTTTTGACTAAATGCATTATTTTCCTTGAAACTGGCCAAAAATGTGAGAAATTGGATCTTAAGAGAGTTGAAGATAATGTAAAAGATGTCTCAAATTAACAAATTCACTAGAAAAGTGACACAATTGAAAAACGGTCAGTTTTCCAAATAATAATTATATTATTGCAATTCAAATAGCAGATATCATCTGTTTTCCAATTATAATTACTTTTAGATAAATTGCATTTCATATTGTATTGGATAAAACAAATTAAATTTTTTTAATTAAAAATATTATTTTCTCATTGGATTTAACTTGCACCATGGTACACTGAGGTGGTGTTCAATGGAACAAAAAAGGTTACCTAACCACTTAAAAATAAAATTTAAAAAAAAAACTACCAAGTTTTTTGTTTTGTTTTGTAGATGAAGGCTCGTTCTTTTTAAATTTCTTGGTCCCAAATTTCCAACTCAATTCTAGCTTGCACCAGAGACAAAAAGGAAAAAAGTATTCTATGCTATCCCATTCTTCCAAATATTACTTGTAGAAGGTATGAGATTTTTATCACTATGTTGTATGCATAATCAAGTATACTTACATCTGGTAATCCAACAAGTGGCATAAAAATAGTATGTGACTTTCTACACATAGTTTGCGCCTACCAAGAGCGTAGATAGCTTCATTATTGGGGAGGCTCCACGTCTTCACTATCATCCTTTCAGACCCACCTAAACCAGAAATAACCACTACCAACATAGTCACACAATTTTACGACATAAAACTTTTTTTGGCTACCAGGGAGGAGTTCAGACCCTTAGCTCCACCCTTATCTGCCCCCACGATGCCTACCCTGGTCATAATTGCAACATTATTAGATTTTGAATTTATAAAAGCTCTTTAATTTGGAGTCTGTGTAGTCCAAAGTTGTCCACAATTTGGGTCAATCACACCGACCACTTTTCCAACTCATAGAAACAGTGGTCTATAGTTTGTCACAGTTTGTCTGCAGAGATGATGTTTGGCCCACTCATTACAACAGTGCCTGACCAAAATAATAATGTGGTCTGTGACAATCATCCACTAATTACATTAATGGCGTTCAAGCATCTATGGGTACAAGGGGTGCCAAATTTGGTTAACCACAATTTGTGCAGAAAATACCCGTCAACGTTCCGGACATAAAATGTATAATGATGTCAGCAGATACAAATATATATGATGCATTCGTATGCACTGCACCTGACAAATTTATATGGCATGTTCCCATACACTTGACATGTTTGTTAAGACAAATTATGACTCTCCCCTTTTCTTCACCTTTTATTATTGTCTGGTCTCCTACTTAGGGAAAGCCCGAAAGTGGGAAGTATAGCTCAAGCTATCGATTAAATTGACCTACTGCTGTAAAATTAACTTTACTTATTTTACAAAATTATTCTTTGTTTTGTTATTATTCTTTCTACTATTATTAATATCGATGACTTCTAAATTTTGTTTGTTAATTGTTTGGTTTATTTGTGAAAAATTGCCTTTTTTCTTAGTGGGCTGTAAAAATTGATCGATTTCACTGCCCAGGCAACATCGTTTCGGATAGGTAGCTTCTAACTGACACCCCAGGGGCAACCTATATCCCTTCTTAGCGCTGTGCTTACTGATCTCATAAACCTTACATTTCGTACTTAGTTCTTCAAAGCTCTGCCATCCTACATGTACCTATTAATCTTCAATCTACCTTCTTCATCTCTCATTGCTGGGTCTCATTCTAATGAATGCCTCTTATCTTAATGTAATAACGTTCCTAAATCCTAACAGCTTTTCTTCTGTTCTTATTCAATGTTCATAGGCCTGCGGTAACAGGTATGTAAAAGTGCTGCGATTTTTCGTAGAGTTGATTTTATCAATGCTCGTCTACCTTGCACCGAGGCAGCCGCTACCCACAGAGACAATTTTTACTTTTTCTATCATTCCTTCCAAATTCTTTGGCTTTTTCGCATCACGTTTCCGGCTCCATCGTTAATTCTATAACAGCCAAACAGCTTCAACAGTGATCTAAGTATTCAATTTTAATAAAAGTACGAACGCATGGATGTGTGACTGTTGGTGACAATCGATTCACAAAACAAAGATAAGACGATGAAATATCGTTTAACTTGACGCTTCGAGTCAATAACTCCTCACGCAACCACTTCCCAATACCCTATTTATTTTGGATGGCATCATTCTCCGACGTACTTGCGACAAAACACAATATATATTTCACCTCTTCGTCGCCGCGTAAGTGTTAAATTCATAAATACTTTGCCATTCAACCAGAAAGCAGCAGCATCCTGCGTAGTGCAGCACCGCGTGTGTTACACGTAGAGAAACTCGATCCCACAATAGTTTGTAGAGTGGAACGAAAGAGACTCCAGCGACTATGCACGTCATTAATCATGGAGGCGAAAAACGAAAAACGAAAAACGAAAAACGAAAAAATTACTTTCCTTAATAAATTTCTACACACGCACACTCACACACACACATGTATATACCCATACATACGTACACCGTGTGGTGATAGTAAAGCGTCAGTACCGAAGAAAACTGTCGTCATAACTTATATATGTATTCGGATTCACATTTTACACAACAATAATGGTTTAATGACACACAACCATAGCAAAAACTAGGGCCACGTTAGACGCAAAATTCAAACGAGACAAAGTAATAAACGAAATTACTCTTCCGGGTAGGTATAGGCTATGTATTTGGCAAAAAGAGGGACGCAGTTGGATCGAATTTTCGTTCCATTTCATTTACTCGAAATTGTCATCATTGTACCAGCAGTATATAGCTCAAATTTTCAGCCATGCATTATCATTTTTCTAAAAAGAGACGTGACATACTTGAAGCCAGCAACGGAAGAGCAACCTCCAGGACGTGGATATTGTGTCGTAAATGTTTTCAACGGACATAAAATGAGATTATAAAATTTTGAAGAACGACCACGCCGAGTTCGACGGTACCTACGTTATTGTTAAGTATTATGAGTTCCTCTCCAATGAGAAAATAATACAATTTTAAACAAATTATACAACATGAAAATGTTGTACGGCAATTTTATGTCCTCCGAATGTATCTAGACTAGCTAGCCTTAGTGAAATTTTCAAATAAATTATAATAATAAAAAGATTACGAATGTAACTTGGAGATGTCATGAATTCTTTCCTTCGAGTGGATGGTGGAGGGGACGTAGTTTGGTTTCATTAAAATCTGTCTTATCGAAAAATGGGATTTGTCGCAGACGATTTATTTACTTCGTTAAACAATAAGTGTAGGTAGGGTTGAAAATAAATCAAGCTGCCGTGCTTTATATAAGTGCGCTTAATAGGCTACCTATGCACGAAAATATTCGTGAATTTTTCTACCGCTTATTCAGAAAAATGGAAATTTGAGAGACAAAATAGGAGCCAGAATAGAAATCAATGGTTGTCCATACCCGAGTGATGATTAGATAATATAAATAAGGGTAGTTTGTGACGAGATACAGCCAAAATGTCTGCAACATACAAATAATATAACTATCTGCCTACCTACCTACATATTACACATATGTATACTCAGAACGGAGACTTAGGCGATCTCATTCCCCGAATTTTTGATTAAGTGAAACTGAATGTTTTGCAGTTGACACAATACTAATTTAAAGTTAAAAATATTCCCATTTAAATATTCTCTCTAGTTTTCCCCACTTTCGTATTCCCTTATGTTGACGAACAAATAGCCTCCGGTGCTAAACTCATACAAAAAAATGAAAATTATCTTCAAGTTTATTCTCAATCTGGAAATAACATACGCGATGCTTTACACCTACTACTGCATAGTATGCTAAAAAAAATAAAAGTTACAAGTTTCAACGTTCAATCTAATCTTTGCTTTCTTATCCTTCAAAACAACAACAACAACAACAACAAATGAACATACAGAGGCTCAAGTTTTTGATGTGTAAACATCTTGGCACTTGGTCTATGGTAGGGGCTAAATGAGAATTATGATTGTCAGATTCGCGTTACTGTAACTCTTACAATCATAACTCTCATTTGTGTGCGCTACATGATGTGTATGTGTGTGGTTGTGTACGTGCACAATGCATTGTGTGCGTGCGCAATGCGTTGCACACACATACAAACACACTATTATTATGTTTACACATCAATCCTTCATGAGTATGCCCCAGTGGAACTCGCACCTTTTTTTTTCTTGCAACATACAAAAAAAAAAATTAACTACAGCCGACAACCGAAGCTACAATTTATCAAGTTTTCATTTGGTCTCCTGTACTAATATTTTTAATTAAAACAAAATTAATTCCGAGACTAGTAGTGTGGACCAGCTCCAGTTTGAACATTACACATCCTATAAATGTGGGTACACATTTGTAGACTATCTTTTTAGCCATATTATAAATACTTCATTATCTTTTTTCACGTACCAAGAAATAATATGCAAGGCAGATAGGGCTCTAATTTTCATGCAGCATTACTTTGGGCCATAAGGTGCCCTCACTATGTATCAAAATTTTTCAGGCTGAAAATACACCCAGCTCCTTCCACATTTGCAATGTTTAGCTGTGTGATTTGTCAACAGAATACCAATATCATATGGGAAAAGACCTGGGGCGTGGCTGTATTGTATCATTAATTCAATACAGGAATATAACACTTCTACCCATTACATGCAAAAAAGATACATTATGCTATTCTGATACAATGTGTACTTGACAGGGACTCAGAGAGAGGGAAAGTGTATCAAAGGAACCAGGCCCCAACTTTTTCAGAGAGCCCGAGATGGCCCAAATTTTTAAATAATTAACAATTTTCTAATGAATGTTTAAAGTATGCCAGTGCTGCATTCACGAGGAGGTTTTTGGTGTCAGATCCTTCGAGACCCAAAAAATAAAAAATAAAATAAAATACATGAAATTTAACACAAAAAACAACTAAGAAAATCCATCAGGATGGGCTCAAACAAATAACTAAATTTAGTTATTTTAATTTTTATTGATAGGTAACTAAGCGATTTACCACAAATCTACTCCATCATGAACACAACTGGCATAAAATTAATTTTTATAATACACGATCAGAGCATCAAAGTTTACAATCGTATTTTGTGAGAAAAAAGTAGTGCTTATCATTGATGAATGATGTAACTTCAGTGTAAAGTGATTTTCCATTAACCTAGAATTTCAATTTTTACAAAAAATTCACTGGCCTGATGACTGGGATTTAGATTTGCAACCTCTGCATTACTGAACTGTCACCATACCAACAAAGCTGTGGAAGCCAGTTATGAAAAGGTAATCACTATAATTATATTTTGATTATTTTTTCTACTTATTTGATATTGCTAACAATTACACCTAGTTCTTATTAATGGTTCTATTCCTGTGATTTCATTGCTTTCTGATTATTAATTACAGAAAATATCCTCCTCAACCAAGTTTCAAAGTGAGTTTATATGATTCAGGAATTGCTCACTCGTTACGCTCATTTTACAAACTTGCCTCCACATGTAAACCCTCGCTTTCAAACTTGATGTGTAATATACTATTACAGTCTTTGCATGATTTTTCAGATAGTTTATTTTCATTGTTGGGGACACCATATATACGTACAGACGTCATACTGATGAAAAATCTCTGTATGCTAATCTCTTACGCTATTCTTATAGCTAGTGTGTAAATTCATTTTCAGCTTCCAAATAAGAAAATAACGGATAGTCTACAGAATTATTTTTATTTTTAAATACCACCTAATACCACTCATTACCACCCTATAGTTTAGCTTCTGCGATAGTTATGGCATAAAAACTTTTTTATTCCATTTTATGTAAGTACATCTGGACTACATTATGAATTTTATATCGCATTATTTTTATCGTAGCCAACGTAAAAAAATCGTGGAAAAATGAAAATAGACAGACGTTTAGAAACCCTCTGGAGGAAGTACAAAGTATTGGGGTGGAGGATTTTTTATCACTTATTCAGAAGCCCATCTCAACCACATTTTGGAGCATAAAACTTTTTTTTTTATAGGTCAATAATTCCATTTCAAACCTCACTTTGCTAAGCTACATTCGTGGTTCCTGTCTTTCAAAAATTATCATACCGTAGCCACCGAAGGTACCCAACTTCAAGATGTCTTTTGCATGAAGTTAGGTATCTAAAATAAACCATAATCTACATCCGACGGCGCCGTTCATTTTATATTATTTTTTACTGGTTCATAATTTGAATGATTGAACGTAGGTGCCTACTTGGCATAACAAAAACACTCGCATCCTTTTCCATTTAAAATAAGAAAAAGACGAGGGTAAAACATAAATTAAGATATTAAATTAACCAAATATTGATTTACATTCTTCGGAAGTTATTTCAAGCAGACGAACATAATTAAACGATTTTCTTTTAAACGAAGACATTTTTGACAGTTAAATTGGAATACGTTTATTACAGCTACGAATTTCAGAATGAACTGACCAGCATCGGAAATATATACGTCCGTGTCAACTTGGTTTGCTGAGACTATTCCATCTAAAAATCTGCCAATAACTACCTTTTCTCATATTTTCTCCATAAAAATGCCTTACAAGAGGATCTCGGTGGTAACAAAAAAAAAATTATCGTTGCCACATTAAATAAAATAATTCAAACATAGCATAACGAAACAAAAAGCTTAAATGGTTGATGAAAATTTGAAACAAAATTCCAAGAATAAATTAGGTACGTACGTACGTACCTATACAAAGTATTTAATTTTTCACTTTTCGAATAGAATAAATAAATTAGTTTTAATTGGTACTTCTTGCTCTACATCGCAGTTAATAATCGAATCACAAAAAGTGCCTATACCTAGGTATATAATATAGGTAAAGTTCTCGCAAGAATGAAAGCGTTAAACCAGTGATTATAAGTAAAATTTTTCTCTTCAACATAGAAAAATCGCTAACTGTAGCTGAAGTGGAATGCAATTTTGACATTACTAAAAAAAAGTTACTAACCCATAATCAAATAGGTGAACAACGCTACTTAGCCACGTCAACTAGGTATAAATTGAAGACGAATAATTAGGTACCTAGCGATTATTGAGAAAATCGTTTTCAAAAACACGCTTTGTAATGACAAGGAGTATACTATCTTGGCACAATTGACAAACGAATATTAATGGAGAGTTAAAAAAATATATATCAACAAAATTAATGTCGAATTACCTATTAACTGGGAGTAGGCTATCGTACCCACAATAAACTTATAACTACAACTTTTTTCACCACAGGCTACCGTATTCAAAATTATTTCAGTTCAATTTAAAACTTGCAATTAATTTAGCCCAAATATTTTCTTTTTTAAAAATTCGAACTTACCCGAGAGATAATTTAGAGTGGCTGAAAAGCACGATTACCATCACCAAACTTAAATAACGAACTGAATGACGAGAGAAAACAGCAAAAATTTCGAGCTGAAACGTGTTTTGGTTACGTGAAAAGCCCCACTGTTGCCATTTTAATAAACGTAAAATTTTTTAAAACATCATTAAACCTACCTACTATCCTCTACTTTGTTTTTGTTTTTTTTCTTTTTTGTTATTGCAAAGGGAAATAAGTGAACTAAACACATTTGCTGTATATGTATCATTTTCTCTATGTGTAGTTACCAGTGTAAGGCTAATATTCTCTCTAAAACTGTTTCAATGAGAAGGAATTTTCTCCAACTCCCACCTTCAAAAATCGGCACTCTATCACATTTACACAAATAAAAACATCGTTGTGTCACCTCAAATTATAGGGTCATTAAGTAAGTACAAAAACACAGCCCCCAAAAAGAATAAAAATTATTTTTTTTTAAAAGTGCAAAATAAAATGCTGCTAAATAAATTCCAAAGGACTTCGCCTATTTGAGGAAGGAATTAAAATTGTACAGAAATGTTCAAAACAAGTTTATATGGTAGATCTGCTTTATATTTCGAATCACTGAACATACATCGACATAAATGGATAATCCAAATTTTACATTACTGCTGTTGGCTATTATGAGGACACCTGAAAACTTCTCCAATTATTCTAACTCTATAGTTCACAACTGGTGGTTCTTGGAGAGGTTCAAGGTGATCCACGGGTTGTATCAGAAAATGATCAAAACCAGATGCAGCCCACTTTATTTTGTAATATATAAAGAGGAGAGAGCCAGGGTTATATCAGTAGGACTCCATGTTGGGCGAAAATTTGTTAAAGTGATCCTCGGCTTCAGTTGAGTAGAGAACTACTGGCCTATGACTAAATTAAATATAAATAAACAAATTCAATTTTTTTCTTTAAAATAAAGTTCATTGTGGAATACCTCACATCATGGAAGATATTCCTACAACAGAAGATTTTCTGTAGTTAATTTGCGTGTTCACCACAAATCATACACAAGGTATGGAGCCAGATTTGTGAGCTTATATACTGGCTCCTTACACACACACACACACAAAGAATATGTACATATATTTGATGACTAATTGCGACATATTTTATCATTGCTATGGCAATGGATAAAATAAGGCACAAGCACTGATAAGCCAGATTGTGACATTAACCAAGATATGAACTATTGATTTGTTATGGTCCAGATGTTGCAACTTGCTGGCATCAATTTGTAACTAAGTACAAACAAATGTACAATGTGTTTAACATGCAGTGCACAATATTGGTCACCTTGCAGTGATAACTGTCATCGAGAGACCAAGCCTACAATTTCATACAAGTAGTCTAATCCACACTATCAAAAGGCTACCTAATTTTTGTAAAAATGTCTTAAGTAACCTCTTGCTTATAGTCGTAGAAATTTTCAACTTGTTGAATAAAATTTTACATAAAATTTTGAATTATAGCAAGAACTGCTCCCTTATTCCTTCTCATTTAATTTTTTTTGACAAGTTCAAACAGACTTTTGGGTTCAACTGCATAGTTTATTGCATCTCATAACATTCTGAAATTTCTCTTCTTTCATCGGTCTCGCAGCCCAAAATGATGATTCTACACAGACAATAAGGTTTTTGACCTCTAAAACTTCAAATTCTTATAAAACTTCAATTTTCTAGTGGTGGAGAGAGGTTATGCAAATATTCATTCACAAAAGTTGTCAAAATTATAATGATTTTCCGTGACTTATTGAACTGTGTTGATGGTTTTTAATCCTTGTTCATTGGGACCAAATAAATTTAAAAATAGATCACCAATTTTGTAATTTTTCAATTAGTATAGAGTTTAACTTTCATCAGTTTTACTCAAAACAGAAAACAGTAATATTGGATCCAAAAATACTTCTTAATTTCTTCAAACCAATCTAAGTCAGTGGTTCTCAAACTTTTTTTCCCGTATCACTTATGCATATTATGTGTCAAGTTACGTACTACTGAACCATTAAAATTTTTATCAAGTATGTATTTGTAACAAAAAAGTGACAATTATAATTGTAGGATGCTGCGGTGAGCGCACGCGTACAACAACCTATCGACCTTGTATTTGTGTGAATTTTTCTCAGTATGAAAATTAGATTAGTAGTGGTGAGCCACTAACCTGTGTGTACCAAAAAAGTGTTCACCCTACGTAATGTAGGGACAGGCCACACAACCTACCAGCAAATGTACAAGTACACCCGTCACCACTGGTAAGAAGTCGCCACAATAATATTAATTAGTTAGTATAAAAGTTCTTTGAAAATGATGGTGTTACATTTCTGAATAATAGGTACTGATATTCTCCGTGTTTGTGTTCACAAATAAGTTAAGTAAAATTGAAATTTTTTTAAAATTCAGTTTTTACAAGACGTGTAAAACCCTCCCACCAAAGTCCCATATCCCAAACTAGGAAATGTATATTAGAAAAAAACGAAGAAAAAACCTGCCATTGGGGCAATTCAAACTCAACAACACCGAGAAGGAGATTAACTTCGCTTGAGGCTTGGCGTAAGAAAAATAAACTTGTGTTGAAAAAGCAAGCAACTTGATAAGTGAGAACAGATAACAATCAAACCAAATTTTAACAACGTCAGATGTTAGTACCAAAATTACATCACATTTTATTGCATTAGTAGCAGCAAAAACAGCGTATAATAAATAAGTACCTACCTTGAATTAAGGAAAAAGATCATGTGTTAGTATTAACAGTCTGCTTACGTATCACCTTAACAAGATCCAAGTACTACTGGTGGTAGGCGTACTTTAGTTTGAGAATCACTGACCTAAACACTACTTAGGCTATTCCCACAAAAATAATTTCATTTTTCACTAAAAAAAGTTGGTTCCTAAAACAAAAAAAAAATTGCCATCAAAACTTTTAAAATACTATATTAGTACCTAGGTAAGCAATTCTGAATTACTTAAGTCATATTTTTCGAGGAAAATTGTATTATTAATAGAACGGATGTGTTCTTGGTGATATCACTTAGTTGTACCTTTATAGGGATATACCAACTTCGGCTTGAAAATGAAAATTTATGTTTACTTTTTTGCAAACATATTTGCAATAAGGCACTTTTCTAAAAAACAAAAAAAATCATGATTTTAAATATAAAAACTGTAGCGCAGCTTCAAAAACCAACCGGTAAATCAGAAGAAAAATCACAATAAAAAATTAAACTTTGACAAGTTTGTATAAAAATTCGTACCTTTTAACTGTCAAAAAAGATTCATAATAAATTTTGTTGTCAAATTATAAATTACCAGAAAACTTAAATACAATGAAATATATTACGTAGGTTAATAATAGTGATTGCTCAGCAAATGAAATAACAGCAAGCCTGTCTTCCACCTAAAATTTATCTTCTCTTCTTATTAACAGTTTAAGATTTAACTATTCAATCACCTCTGGGCACGAATCGTTCAGTCACTTGAAACGTATCGCTATAGGATTACTATTATATTCAATTTTTAATGACACCTAATATTTTATTTATTTTATTTTTTTGTAAGCCTATAAGAAAAAATATATTTTAATTCGTTTTCTAAATAGCCTGGATTGCATTAGGCTGATTATAAATTACCAGAATTTTATTTAAAAAAAAAATTAATTATTCAATTAGCCTGATGATTTTAGGATAATTGTAACGATTTCTAATTAGCCTAACTAGATTTGGGCTCATTCTATTAATCCTTGTTAGAGATAAGCTAATTGAGCGAGAAATTTTATAATTCTCAATTAACCTAAAACCGTTTGGGTCGATTGTAAAATGCCAATAACACGTCTGTCATTTAATGAGCCGACATTTTATAAAAAAATTATAGTTGTTCAATTAGCCTGATGATTTTAGACTTATTGGAACGATTTTTAAATATCCTAAATGAGCTTGGGCTAATTACATTAAGCCTAGTTAGTGCTAGACTAACTGAGCCAAAAATTTTTGATTTTTCAATTAGCCTAAAATGATTTGGGCTCATTGTAAAATTCCTAAAATTGTCAAGCTAATTGAAAAAATTTTTTTTTCATTTTCTGAATTGCCGGCTCTTTCTAAAATGATGAAGGCTATTTACAAAATGACGGATTTTCCAAAGCGCCTACGACGTACATATTATAAATCTTTGATTATATAGTACTGGACAAGTAAAGCTTCATAAAACTAAGATATTTTTTAATGTCATGACATGCCGGCAAAAAAGTAGGCAACCCTACTGTACCTTATGCATATTTCTGAAATTTTGCTTGACATCTGATAGAGACATCCTTTAAATTCACAAGGATAGCATACATAAACGCAAAGCAGAGTACGTCAAAGGGTACGCTGTGGTTGTCAATTTAGCGCCAGCTTGTCTAACCAGAAATCATCGTTCTTTACTGCTCCAGTACTATAAGTATAGCCAAAGCCATAAACGAAATCAATTTGAATGAGTAGATTTTCTTTCTTCGAAAATCTACTTAAAAAGTCGCAAAAATTTTGATTTTGTCTTGCGATAAATGTTATCATACGAAAATCTGTTCTCTGTAACTTCCATCATTCAGGAAATTTTATTTTATCACATGAGCCATGAAGAATAAAAATACCAATTCTACATTTTTGTATCCAAGTCTTCAAATTAGTCATTCCTCTATATTTTTGAACAAAAATACATGAAAAAGTCGATTCAATAAAAATTCTTGCCAACCAGTTACAGAGTATAAAATAAAAAATTGTATATTTTGCTACGAGAGCACTAAGTGAGCGATCCTAAATGTATTGTAATTTGCAACACAAGCCGTAGGCGGGTGTTATAAATTGCACGAGTCAAGGTCGCTCGCATTGCGCTGGAGTTGCAAACTCTATTTTTTATAATACATACGCATGCGCGAATAGGGAAGCCATCTGACTGGTTGGAAGTAAGAGCTGAACATTTTTAGTGCGGAAGCAACTAACTGTTTTGCTCCCGCTATTGACTTTTGTTCCCCTAACAAATTTTTGTTCCATGGTTGGGAATTCTAAGTCTTGGCCCTTAAAAACAGAAACCTAATGGCGCATTTTGCGACACATATTGTGAAGAATGTATTTAAGACGAATCAATGTTGTAAGAAACATCGTCAGGTACTGAGCACGGGGTGCATTCAGAATTGAAAAACTTTTTAATTGAGAAAAAAGATGATGTGACGCTGGTTAGAACGCCCCGCACGGTTAGATTCTGAACGATTGGAGTGAACTTTTGCTCACTTTGTGATATTGTTTCTTATAATTTTTGATAACTCGCTTCGAAGACGTAGGTACACGTATCTCGGTTAACTTTTTACAACTTTTTACTCTACTCACGAGCAGAGTAAAAAGTTAACCACCCCCACCAAGTAACCGAATGAAAACGAACACCTCGAGTGCTGCAACCGAGTAAATCACTTCTCTAGTCTGAACGGTTAGTTGCACTACTTTTCACTCGAGTGTTAATTCTGAAAGCGCTCCAGAATACTGCAAATAAGTAACATGATTATGGAAACAGCCTTTGCGAACCAAATAAACAGAATTTCATGAATATGGCGGCAGCTTTTTCTCTCATTTTGGGTACTCAAGATTTAATTTAATTTATTTGGAATAAAGTACTACATAGCACCAGAAAGAGAAAAAATAAATAATTTTGGTATTTTAAGGGTTACCCCAATGGAAGCTATTTCATCATTTTTACTCGAAGAGATGGAACAATTTTTTTTTTAATTTTCTACGCGGGTGGAGGAAATGATAGCGTCTTTTGAAATGGCATAAAGATACGAATTTCCGTGAGCGAACTTTTTTGTCTTTGAATGGGACCACATGAACAAAATCTTGTAAAAATAATCTCATTACCGAAACACGAAACATTTTACTCAATTTTCGCAGAACTGAAAGAGAAATGAAAGGGGGAAATGCAGTGGTCCCAATAATAGCAATGATAAGAGTCTTTATATTTTTCTAAATAAAAAAAATATATATAAAATCCGATGGGAAATTATCACTTTCAAAAAAATACGAATCATTATTTTTCATCAATAATAATGTTCCGAGTGTTTGACTTCCTAGTTTTATCAATTTAATTAATGGCAGAGAACTTGTTACTAGTGTTTCATTTCGATAATTTATTAGGTTTTTTTCGATAAAACTCTCGGGATCCAAACTTTTGTAATAAAACGGTAACTTCATCCAAAATAAAGAAAATTCGGAATTCGATATTCGACGCAAATATTTCCCTGGTCACTGTGGTCAGCGGTCACAACTCCCACGCAATATCCATACAAATACTGCGAGCTAACAAAATATAAACTCGAACGTCGAAGCGATAACGATAGAAAAAAAATATTACTAAAAATCAACGAGTTTTAATTTTACAATAGAAACAAAGTAACGTCTGTAAAAATCACTATTTGTTTTTGGTAATATATAAGTACAACAGGATAAGGAATTTGAAAAATAGTAAAAAAGAAAAGTACGTTTATGTGTCAAAAATTTAAAGATCACAAAAACGGGAAAAAATGCATCAAATTTCCAAAAACCCCAACAAAAAATGAAAAATAAATAAATTACACGTCGATACGTTTTTCCCGAATAGAAATAAATATCACTGATTTATAATAATATCGTTTAGGCTAAATCGCAAGTGCTATTTGGCAGCCATCTAATCACTGGTAATGGTTTTAATTAACGACTTGTATCTTTCTACCATAGGCGTGTAAATCTGCAACATTTTACAAAGACGTTAAACGACGGCTGATTAATTTTCAAAACTAAAATCCAACAATGGGTGTACCTATTCTATAATTCGACAAAAAAAAAAATGCAGAACTTGGAGTTTCTATTCGGGACGAGTTCTGTTAATAATTAGTTCTCAATTCAGTCCTAGTCTTACTTTTGCGAGTACTTACTTGGTGAAGCAGAAAAACGCAAAAAATTGACGTTTCAAATGGAACAATTTAACGAACGTTTCTGATAAAAATGAAATGAAAAAACGAGAAAAAAACGTAATTACGAAGGGTTTTCAATAAAAACTGAGCTGAATGCTATAAAACATGTATTTTTTAATCTCACACTTTAGGATTGATTTCATTTTCAAAATATTGACCATCTAGAGCTATACGCTTGCTCGATAAGTTCTGCCACTTCTGAAAGGCTATCTCGAAACCACATTCTGACAGCCACTTGAAAACCCTTTGTACAGCTACCATAGTTTTATTTGTATACTCAAATTTTCACCCCTTCAACTCTTTCTTCGAATTGGAAAACAAAAAAAAATTCACAGGGAGTCGGGTCTGGGCTTTATGATGAGTGTGGAATTATTTTCACCCCTTTTTGAGTGTGTCATTAGCACAATTCGAGACACGTGGGCGGGCATTTATCACGATGCAACTTCCTATTTAAAAAGTTTTCATTTAAACGCGTTTCAGAGGAATGTTACGTGGGAGTGAAATATAAAGAATATTGAAAAGAGCTCTACCTTTCGGCACATTTAACAAACCAGCAAGTTGCCGATTTGTTGAACGTGGGTCTTTTCGAATCAATAGTGTATCAGCGTTGATTTTTGGGTCTGTGAGCACGATGTAGGAGACCATCATTCAACTCTGCACTCTTCCCACCCATCTATAGGTGACAAGTTGCTCCAAAATTACAGATTCTCCATGATGCTTTGTAAAGTATTTTAAGGGCCTGACTCGCACATTTTTTACCCATTTTGATTCAATTTCAAACAAAAATTGATGACTAACTTTTGTTCTTTTAAATTATCTAACATGAGTTGCGTATTTTGGTGTAGGAAAAATCTCAAGAATTGAATTAATTGGACACCTTGCTACTCGCAAATAAGAACACTCATCACCACAAAATTTATACGGAAAATTTGTTTTTTGGTGTGGTTTTAATGAACCCACATTAAGAAGTGAAGAGATTAGTGGCGCCAGACAGACAAATAAAATGTATTTCAAAGTTTCTATTTAACACACTTCAAGATACAAATTTATTTCAAAATCACACCAATCACAACCAACAAAGCAGCAAAATGTGGAATGACAACTTATAAAAGAGCAAGCCATCTACGTGATTCACATACGATCACATAGTTAGGGGGAAACTTTTTATCAGAACTTACACACCGATTCAGGTTTAGAAGTTTGAAAGTTTTGAGACGCACAGTTTTTTTTTTTTTTAGTTCTACCCTGACAAATAGATGAACTTTTTTACAGAACAAGTTTCACACTTTTTTTCAAATAGAATACACCTCATCAGAAAATTTGTTTTACCTCATGAGCATCGCTATATGGTTTACATGCCAACTGCGGCGGAGGTAAAGATTTCGTTATTTCTTTGAAGTAAGATTCGGGATCCTTGTGTACCGTTTTGTCTCTTATACCCTGTTTGGCCATGTAGGCAGAACCAAGTGCGGCTGAGTTGGCTCCTTCCTATTAACAAATTGAAACAAATGAGAAACGTAGAAATTGAGTTGATACAGTTAATATAAATTAATAAATTTTTTGTTGTTATTTGTATTACAAAACGATCTCACGTAGACTCCATAGGTATAACAACTGCACTGGCACCGTCATTTCATACAATTACCTATCAAAGAAATAAATTTGCAGTCTGCTCACAATTTTCACGACGAGTAATTCACGTCAACTAATAATAATCTTCAATTCAAATTTCTTAAATCAGCGATAAAGTTCAATAATTTCTTTAATATGGATACAAAATTTAATTATTGTTATTTTGGATGATATTTTTTCTTGCACTTTAGAGGTTATTTATTCCGGTTATATTGAATAATCTTGGAATTACTATTCAAAATTTTCCACCACAACTGAACGCCGATAATCCAAATATGTTACAGAATTGCCTTGTATAGCAATAATTTCTTTCATGAAGGTAATTTTCATTTTCTACCGATAATATGAGTCACTTCTCGCAGTTTCAAGTCCATTTCATTCTCCTTAGTCCTCAAAAATAATATATTAAGCTAATAAATGATGTTCCCAATATAAAATGCAGAAAAATCTGCTGCTCATCACAAATATTCATAATATTTCATAATTTTAATTCAAAAAACTTGCATTTTATCACTCTCATCCTTCATAGTTTTCTTAATCCACATACAATGAATAAGAAAGAAATATATTGAGCTGGTAAAAAATTCTAATCAATACAAAATGCAAAAAAAATCAGCTTATCACAAAAATCTGCAATATTTCATAATTTCAATTAAAAAAATCTGGCATTCCATTACTTTTTCCTTTTCATAGTTTTCTTTGATCACATACTCAGTAAGAAGGAAATAATATTACTCACACGAACCGTTTCTTTAGATGAAGTGCAAGATAATAATTGGACTCAATTATTTTGGTCAATATTTTTTCCCGAGAAAGTTTAACCCTCGAACCTCTTTACGAGATTTACAGGGGAATTTGAAAAATGTTAACTATCTACATGTTCAGTACCACTCAGTGCGACTGCAAATGTGAAATCAAATAGCATAGCCACCAAAAATTTTGAACACCAAAAGAGAACGGCTGTTTTGAACATGAGTTAACTTATACGACCAAATGAAACGTTTCTTAGGCACTTCCATAGAAAATAAAATACGGAGGGACAACAAATGAATTAACTAGACAAATCTTCATTTCAAAATACAATTTTTAGTGACGGCCAGTTCATAACAACAACAACTTGTCAACGGAAAGATCAAGCAATACATACCAACACACTGTACGAAATTATTGTTCTCGCGCGTACTAATTGAAATCACAAACAAAACTTAAATTTCTTTACTGTTAAAATAAGTTTCACTTACGAGACGATAAACATGAGAGTTGAAGACGTCAGCAAGAACCTGGACGATTGCATGGTTTTGGGAACCACCTCCGGTGACGAGAATTTTATGTTGCGCCCCTAGAATAAAAATGTAAACTGATACATGAGAGACGAACAAATCTGTGCAATAAGTCAACAATTCACCGACATCAAGACGTTCACAAAATTCTGAGAATGCCAATGTATCATAATTAAACTCTCGGTAATACAATTATGTATTTTATATGTCTGTATGCAAACAAATTGAAAGAATTTTACAACCTGGTTAGAAAGTTAGTTTTTTCGATTTCTACTCTGGAAAACCAAACGATCTCGTTAAAGAACTAGTTCCGCACTTTTCAGAATCAAACAGTCTGACATCAAAAAGTGCTACAAGTTCCAAAATTTTTTCCATATCGAACGGAGCTATAGCTATTATATTTATTTATTATTTTTGGTATTCAAAAATTTTCCTTCAAGTATATATTCATGTTGGGAACAATTAAGGAATCTTTCATTATCCAAATTCGGGATCAGCAGTATCAGCACGCAGAAATAATTTTTCTTGTATGAATAATCCGTTTCTTTTTTTAAATCCCATCGACATTATTTTAAAATATTAATTTATTTAAATAACAATAATTTAAAACTGTTTCATTATTCTATAATAATTATTTTATTATTTTCATTTTTCTTTCAATTTTTTGCTATTTAAAAGAACTGCCATATGTACCACACACTTCAAATAGCATTGTAATTGTACCTAATTGCTCTGGCGCATCAATTATTCTGAATCATGAGAAACAGTAGACACTTTTTACTCATTTCCTACACCATCCAACCAAATTGGGAAATATACAAACAACGACAATCACAACGTTCACAATAGAAACTGTAGGTTCGTACATACTAATTCAAAAATGAGATCAAAATGTAATTGTAATGTATATTTTCGTCTATTTTTAAATATGACGAACATATTCGGTGACACTGTCTAAATACCATAAATTCAGGTATTTAGCCATAATCAAAACATCCTACAACTCTTTCTAAACAATCTAAAACTACCCGCATTAAATATTACAAAAATATGAATACTGTTTCCATATTCAATGACCTAAACATGCCTGTCCCACGATTATATCGCGAGTCAACACATCCCTATAATAACAAGTCCCTACCTCACTCAGTCTATTCACCATGCACATCTAGGCACCCTTAACGGGTATATAAATTCTGTTTACATAGTACACAGTACACAGTGCTACCAGTTAGCTTACTAATAGACAGTCTTTGTCTAAAGGGTTTAATCCCAATGTTCAACTTAGTTAATAGTGTTTGAAATATTATTTAATGTACTTGTGTCGTACAAATTATTATTTTATTAAAAGTGTTTAACGAATCTTTGTGTTTGAAATATTCTTAGAGTCTCTCAACAAGTCAACGTCCACAATAGTTCGTGGATAATAAATTGATTATTTAAATTAACTACAGAGATATTAATACTTTTCTGGTGTTAGTATTTCGTGTATGGTGTAACACCGAAAGTGGTCAAATATACAAACTAAAGTACTTCTTCTGGCCGTTACAGTAATATCATCGTCTGATTTGTCTGATCACTGACGAAATAAACACAATATTAATTAGGAAAAACTTTCTTAGAAAACTCTGCTTAATTGCAATTATTGACAACAGACAGTAGCGC
The DNA here is from genome assembly GCA_011428145.1 of Ericerus pela. Classification (NCBI taxonomy): domain Eukaryota; kingdom Metazoa; phylum Arthropoda; class Insecta; order Hemiptera; family Coccidae; genus Ericerus; species Ericerus pela. The sequence continues at coordinate 509,818 of WOFM01000332.1, forward strand.
ATTTTCGAACTCATTGAGACGGTTTCGTTAAATGATAACCTAATTCAAAAGCAACTTATTTTTGAGTTTCGATTGCCTTCTTCAGATTAACTTACGTGTTATCGAGTTTGAACAGTAGCACGCTTCAAATTTATAAAAAGGTAGAAGAACGATAACTCACTGCACCAGTTTTTGTTTTGTTTTTTTTTTGTTCAAATTTAGTTCTCACTTCTTAATCATTTACCGATTTCAAATCCGAGATCTTCGGCATGAGCACGTTTTGCGACGAACTGCCCTTCGACCAGAGCTCGTATTTCGTTTTCAGCAGTTGGGAACTTTTTAATAGGATTATTTTGAGGGTCGTACCGAAAGTCGCCGCGAACAAACGGAATGATTTCTTGTTCATCGTAAAACAGGCCTGCAACACGAAAGAATCAAAATCCGATGCAATGAACCAGATATTCCAACAACCGTTACGAATGCAAAAATATTGTCCAGCTACCCATATAACCGAAGTTACCGCGCGGTGTTTTTTCCAATTTTTCACTAAACTCGTCCCACGAATGATTGGCCCACCGATTTCTAAATCTTTCTCGACTTAAGGAACCATTTTTGAAACTGAAACAATCAGATTAGGAGAAGAATGAAAACAACAATGCAATCCATGAGAAAAAGAATATTCGGCAACATGTTTTCTTCAACACGAAAATTAGGTACGTACTAATAAATTCACGTACAGGGACTGAAGCAAACTGAATATTTAGAGTGCTTCCAGTCACAGATAACGTGCTTCAAAGTATCAAATTAAAAGTGTATTTACCCAGCCCTTTTCTGTCCTACAATCACTGCTCAACTATCAACTGGAAAAACTATAAGGGATATGGAACCGAGCACTAAACGTTCGTTAAAACAAATTTATAAATTTTTCCACGTTGGAAAAAGAATACAACCATCAATAATTTCAAAACCGTTAATGGCAATCAAGCAGCGCACATAATCTTTAGCTCAAACTATTTTTCTTATTAAATCTAACGCGGCACTTAAAAAGGCTAAGAACATTACCATAGTAATGCCATATACGAGGCATGGTTCACTGGATTTATGAAAATATGACCTTCAGGTAGCAGTATCGGTTCCTTCAGCCATAAAAATAAAGTATCGCTCGTTCCTAAGCTGACCGCTAAATCTCCGTAGTAAATTCGCATACCTAAAAAATTACGCAACATATTATTTTAAGATTTACTTAAGCCAACAAATTGTTTAATCTTCCCATTTCTGCAACTAAAATGAAAGCACACTACATGGGGAAGGAAGAAGATGGCGCCTTGTGGAGAAGACAAGAAGTTTGAAAAATAATTTTAAAAAATACACACTATTCTAATGCAATTTTCAAACAAAACAACCGGGTCTCTATCAGATTACTATTACATTATGAGAAAACAAAAAAATTCACAAAAACGACAATAATAAAACTATAAATAACGTGCAAATAGTAATAATTTAGGCGTGTTTTTGCTAATTTTTTCAAGAAAACAAAGGCGTTTCCAACGTTTTACATTGCAGCTGATTTTTTATACGCAGCAGCCATTGCAAGCTCAGAAAAAAACTTTGTAGATTATCGTATTATTTTGACACGGACCTTCGCCTTTACTTCTGCTTCAAGTATTTTTTTAGTTTTCAAAGCACGAAAAATGTCTTTGGTTTCAGAAAAATTTAGTTCATTTTTAGGTCAACGATTTCATTTCTCGTCATTTTTTTGAATATTCATGGCTTGAAACAATTTTTAAGTAAGTTTTCAATAAAAATCTACTTATTGATCTTGTTTTTAATATAATTATAAACATTCATTTAACGCCAGTTGCTCAAACGCTATGGCCAGGGTAAAGTTATTCAGAATTTAAATGAGTCAAGTTAAATCACATAGTCGGAGATAAAGGAATATATTTTAACGATCGGATAGGAGTATGCAGATATCCGACAACAGACTAAGTTTAGAGCGAAAGGAGCTGGAAGCAGGACAAGATGAGAGAAGAGAAAAGAACATATCTTGGAAGCATAAAAAACGGTTTGGAGGAAAGAGTGAGTTAAAACGTTTATGTCCATGGCACCATCGAGTGAGAAAAATTTCTTCACATTTTCTTCGTCTGTCGGATGAAAACTACTGAGCAAGAAGTTTTAGTAGTGAAAAGTTTGCAGTAGTTTTTACAATTCCATTCAAAAGAATACAAAAACACAAAGCTATTTTTCTATCCGCTAATGGAAGAAATTTTTTCACAGAGGAGAGTTTGGGAGAGGCTATCTAGCAACTAACTCACTCCTTCATTTCCATAAATTCTAGAATGGGTTAGCACCAAAATAAGGGAAATGGATAAAAACTGAGATTTCATGAATCAGAGGAGTATTTGTTGGGAGATGAGACTTCGGGAGTATATGTTAAAAAAAGAGAACCAATTTAAACCATTGGTTCGGCAATGCCGGCTGTTTATATTCCTCATCAACATTTCTGCACAAAGTAAAAAAGTGAAAAGCCCTATGTTATACGATAATGTTCGAGAGACTCATTGGTACATACCTATCCATCGAAAGATGGTCGAACGTACTCGAAATAAGTCTTCTTTAAACGTTAAATTCTTAAAGTGACGAGATGAATTATTAATCTTCTAGAAATTATTTTTTACACAAAAAAATCGAATTTTGGATATTAATGATTTAAGTATCTATAATGGCTAAAAGTATGTCTTATGACAAAAAAATTAATAAAATTAATAAATGAATTCCAAAACATTTGGTGGTCTTAAAATCATAATAAATATTTGTAATTTGCATGTAAGTATTTCTAGGTTTGCTCAACTGACATATACATTAAAAACACTTTAAACGATATATTCAAGGTGAAATCACTTTCCTCGAGTACCTAGCCCTGATGAATCTACGTTTCTAAGCAATAGATTTGTGAAATTCGTTACATTTATTAAATATTGAGCCAAATCAACAATGTGTTGTTACAACATTTACATGCTTGTATTTTCTCCATCTCTTTTTTAATATGAATTTCATTAATTTTTGACTGAAAATTAACCGTTTCTATTAAAATAATTTATTTTACACTTATAATTTGAAAGTCAAAACGAATCTTTTTCACTCAATTCATTTTTAAGAGTAAAAAAGCATTTAGGATTTTGAAAATCATCACTTTCTACCTGTCAAATTAATCTTTGTTCTGGAAAACATTGTTCCCAAATTCTTTCAGCAATGAAAAAGAAAAAAAAATCAAAATAAAAAAACTACACTTCCCCTTAATTTTTGTTAATTTTTGCAATGACGTCCATAAAAATTTATCACACTATTGATAGTAAAAATAATCGTATTCTCGATAAAATACATGTTTTTGAAGAAATAAATGAACCCACCACAAACACAATTATACCAACATCAATACGCAGATAACCAATTAAACTGATATTTTAATTGCCCACCTAACGTAATGAAACCGAGAAAAATATTTTCTTTAATTAGTTTTGTTCTCGAAACGAATAACACCCGTAATACCGTATAAATGACCGAGAAAATCATTGAAAGAGTACGAAATTAGAAAAAAAGAGAAAGTCCGGACGGAGGTACTTGTTACGTTTGTCTCTCAGCTGATAACCTTAATGTATGAAACTGTTCAAGCAGAGACGAAATGTACTGCCAACACCAACCTGTCTGTTTTAATTTTAAACGATTTTTTTTTCGTCCTCTTCTTTTATTTTAACTTCAAAAACTTCCTGCAACTTTTCTGAAAACAAATTTCCAAAGAAAAAATACGGTACTTACCCACAAGGGATGAGGGATTATCACCGGAAAATGCGACAACGCGACAGTTAGGGTTAAAAGCGAATCGCTCCACAAAGTATGGACAAACAACACCAAGGTCGGCATCAGAAGGGACAGGTATGCCGAGTTTTTCGGCAAGATTTGGCGCACACGCCTATAAAAATATATATTCTAACATGCAAGCGAACAAATAATAACACAAATTACGGCACAAAATAACGGTAACAGCATTTCAATGCAGGAAAGTTGATACGAACAAAAACAATTAGTTTTTGACTTTTTTTTGGAAAATTTGAAAATTCAAGGATAGGTAACATAATCACACCCGCAAACGAAGGAAGAACCAGCTACTTTATTTTCAAAAAAGTTAGAAAATTTTAGTCTGAGAAGGACCAATCTCATAGTCTTTTGTCATGATTTTTTTTTCCACTGATCTTTGAGAAATGTACATTTTGGACAATTAGGTTTGTACTTCAACTCTTGGAAAATCATTTAGAGGGGGAATATTATACCTTTGCTGAGGAAAATGACTCCTTCAGTTAGTATCAATGGAAAGTGTTCCTCGGGGAGTCAGAAAAATGAAATAAAGTTTACCTCAAAAAAACTTGTTTTAAGATTTAAATTTAACAATTTAAGTGCGAAATAAAGATTTTTTTCAAATCATTTTACAATTTACAAGTTTTTTTAAGAACCGAAAACGCCGAATTAAAGAGCACCTACGTAGGATTTTTTACATAAAAAACAGACGTTCTCACGATTTTTTCATCAGATCAAAATTTATTGTATTCTCGATAATTTTTTAATGTTATCCCAATTTTGCACTATAAGGCAAGGTAGCAGTGCAGTCATCTGACCACGGCAACAGTATGTGTGCGATATTCAAATGGTCATATCATTAAATGAACCTACTCGATCAAATGAAACTAATCAAAGTTATTTTGAGAAGAATATACTCAATTCTTCTTTAATAGCATGTATTTATTTCCTGATAAATGGGTTCTGATTACTTAAAATGGCTATGTGAATCAATATGATAAGAATTTTTTCAATTATTGAGCAGAGCAGCAGTCAGTTATTATATTTGTCGAAAGAAATTTTCAAATTAAGATAATATCTCTTTGAATATATATATTTTTAGGCAAGTGAGTGAGAATCAATTTTTTCTATTTCCACAGAAAATTTGAAATCGTTGTGCGATGAGTTTTTCCAAAAAAATCTAATTTATCAGTCCTAGAAGGAAAGAACCAAAGAAAATTGACTGTCATATAAAACAAGAAAATGAAAATTCACATAAATAGAAATAAGAATATTTTCAGCTAAAATTGTTTTTCGAAAATTTATAACCTTAAACTCAAAACAATAATTCCATATTTTAAAGATGTTTTCCCACAAATTTAATTAATGCCAGCTGCTTCACCAAACAAACTGACTAAAAAAGTTTTCATCACAAAGAATCACAAAGACATCTGATATAGGTACTTAAAACATGTTTTTCTTTCACAAAATAGACGTGCACAGAAGTAAGCAATGAGTATTTTTTTTTTAACTTAATTATTTTCGAAATAACTGATTTGATAGATTTTATCGAAAAGATCAACATATGTCACCATTTTTATGCGGTGCATAAGGATTTATTTTTATCAAACGATTATACCTCATCTGAGAATGAAAAATTTGGCCGTATACGAAAAATTATAGAACTAAAATTTTTGTCCGATAAAAAAGTCACAATTATACGTAAATTTTTCACGTGAACAATTTTCTTCTTTCATTTGGCAATGTCTGTTTTTAGAGCAAATATGAATTAAAAAATTATTTGAAAAAAAAACCATTCTGCTCTCAATTCGTTAAGGCCTAAAAAAAAAGTTGACAACAGTTTTTTGAGCAGACTTTCTAATTTTATTTTCTTGACACCTCAAAGAACATTTTCCTTCAAAATCAACTTCAGGAATATTCCTTAACAAGGCATACTTTTGATCTATTTCTCCACTAAATCAAAGAAAAAAACGTAATTTAGTACTATTTTGAACCTTCGACAATACTCGCACTAAATCAGAAGAAAAGGGAAACAAGTATCTATTTTAATAATTTCAAGCGCGAATTAAATAAACAAAAATGAACTTGAGTGGAGCAAAGCATTAGTAAGCGGAATAATAAGAAAACAATATTACAACAGATGCGAGAAGAAAAATGGATGTTTCAATTAAAAAAAGTTTCAATTTTAGTTAAATAAAAAAGAAAAAAATAATAGTCAAGCATCATAAATTCAGCAGTTCTGGTTATTCGAAACGACGATGATAGGAATGTTGATTTCACTCATAAAAACGATGGAAGAAAAAAATTTTACGAGTACTTGTAAGACTAGAACATAAACAAATATTTTGTAAACAACTTGGAACTTGAGTATTTAGGCAAAATTTAAGGATGGCATGACATTGGTCAAGGAGAAAAAAATGTGGCGTAGAGGATTTCTACAAACGCTTCAAATGGAATGTCATACAAATAACATTTAATTTACCTTCAGAAGTGTCTCGTTCCATTTTCGGCTTCTGATATCCAATAAATTCATTCCCGAACCATCAGATAAATCAATGGGAGCGTAATCTCCAAGGAACAAACTACATGCGAAACTACTGATCAACGATATTCTCTAAATTTTAATAACAAATACATGGCAAATAATAAAATGGGAAAAATTCAGTGACGGAATATTAGATAAAAAAATAATGCATCATTAAGGAATAATATCATTCCTCAAACTAATTTTGATGGAAATTGTCATTTCATGTGTCAAAAAAATAAAATGAGAAATTCTACCTCAATAACGCCTTTTCTGACTTTTTTATTGAAAAAATCAAGTGCTAGACTGGGGTTTTCATTAAACAACTTTCTTCATTCATTTTTGTCCAAAAAACAGAAAATAACAATTGAAAGAGGAAACTTTTTTCATAAAACATAAATACGATACTTTTCTGTCGGACTCAAAATCATAGTTTCGATAAATTTTCAAATGTCCAATTTTGTACTCTGTGGGGAGACAGAGTATTCCATTTGATAGATATAAAAATATTCATCTTATGATCTACTGGATTAAATCGAACAAATCAGTTTTTTTAATAAGTGGTACGTAGTACCTATAATCACTACTATATACATTCATTTTCTGAAAAGCATGTTTCAAATACCTATATCAAATGACTGAGTGATTCAGGATGATAGAAATTTTTACTGAGAATGCATTTTTTTCAAATAACTCAGATTATTTGTTTAATTTTATCCAGAAGATCCAAGCATATGACTATTTTTATACTTCACACAGTAGACACGTCCTCATACTTGTCTCATTGACAGCACCACCTTAATGCCTCGGAGTGCAAAATTGGAGCAACATTTAAAATTATTGAAACTACAATTTATACAGATACGACAAAACAAAAAAAATACAACTTCATCTTTATGCAAAAAATCATATGTACTATGTATTTCATTTAATTTTAGCAGTTTTTGGGGGAAAAAAATTGAGAGAAATTATTTGAGTAAAACCTTAAGTTTGCTTTCAAAATAGATTCAATTGTATCCAATTCCCGCCATATCGAGAAACAGTTTTTATTAAAATTAACTTGAGAAATAATTTTTTCTCGACCAAAATCTTAATATTCCTCCACTGCAATAAGAAAGAAAAACAATACATCAAAAAAAAATTAATACTTCGGTGTTATCGTAAGCAATTTTTTTCGTTTCAGCAATTTTCGCAATCTGTGAGCCGGAAAATCGTTCGTACGCAATTGAGCCCGTAATTTTGGCAAGCTCCTGAAAATAAAGCATCAAATTTTCAAAATATAAAATAACATTCAGACCATGAAGTACATCCACCATATGATTGTGAAAGGTGTAACGATTCAAATCGAACTTTCACAAATTCTCGTTCATTCGAAATAATAAAAATTTGACATTCAGTAGTTAATGGAATTTTTTTTTTTATTTCATTTTTAATAGAACGAAATGATTGATTCTGTAATCTCAAATTTGAACTACTACACATTTTCGAGAATATTCTGAAAATAATAGACACCTATTGTAATGACCCCAAAAATATAGTTTTACAGACATACATCTCTGCAAAAAGAAAATCAAAAGGTTTTTACGACAAAATAGCCTTCAATATGAACTTGTTGAAAAAATAATTTTTGCAAGTTTCTCTACAATACGCATGAAAAAAAGCCGTTTTAAACACGACAGCATAACTGAAAAATACATTTACACACAATTCAGCAGATCTGTTTTTTTCATTTAGTTAAATCTGCAAAATACCTTACTCCGTTTTGATTCAATACTCATGTGTACCTGAGATCCGCCAACCGCTGCTTCTAACTTCCTGCAATATTGAGTGGTACTAGAATCCATCCAAATAGGAGAATTTGGAATGGTGAAACACGATGCTAATTGAGTATGGAGAAAACAAGATGGATCCAGAGATTTCATACCCACATTACTAGCTTTCTGCCAATAAACGGTACCGTGTTGCTGTTAAGTCATCGAAGTAACTTTTAGAAACAGCGATGAAATCAGCATCAAATCTCAAAAATATAATATTTGCCTCCACTTACTTGAGCCGTTCCACTGATTGCTGCTAATTTATTAAAATCGGCACCGGCAACCTGTAGCTTATCGAGTAATATATCGAGAGCTTTAACCCACATAATCGCCGGTGATGTAATAGTTTTACCATCTTTCGACTGATTTACTCCTTTGTGAGTGCGAAATTCCGGCATTGCGCTGTCGAAAGTGACAGTTTCTTCGAGTAGTACATTCAAGTTATCATCGACAATGATTCCCTTCAACTGAAACGAAAATAATTGAGAATTATGTTTTAAGAGCAAGCAAATACTTTAGTCAATATATGGTCTTGATAAGGCATTATCTACCTGTTGCGTGCTGAAATCAAAACCTAAGAATGTTTTCTCCTCTTGGGACACCATTATTTAGCTACAGCCTTGACCGGACAATATTGATGAAGTTGATATTCCGAAAGCGTACAACATACACCGTAACGTTTTCAAGACTGACGATTTAACTACTGTTGCGACGGCAAACTTCACTTAAGTTAACGGAAAAAATTCAGACTGCCAGAAATAAATGATCACTGAACCATCAAAATTATTAAAATCGAGAAAGTTTTCAGGAGAGGATAGATAGGAGACGCTGATAAAATATAACTATTAAGCATAGGTTTTTATTTTTTCATACTTGGGCACCGACCACATACTTCCAGACATGTTCTACGCCGTAATTAATTTGTTTTTCACGAATTTGATTACACATCATTTCTTTCGTTCGTTATTTTCAGATTCATTCAAGATTCACATTTTTTAGAAACTAAACTTTACAATTATTTTCGCTGGCCGGGAAAGTGACATTGATGAAGTGGGAACGGGGAGGGACTAATTTTGTTTACAAACAAATATTTATAAATAACACGAAAAGTGTAGGTTTCAGTTATTTTAGGTATACTAGGAGCAGGAGTAGGCACAATCATGAAAAAATTACTCGATGTTTGAAATCAAAAACTTTATAAACGACTAAAACGAAACACATCATTAACTTGACGATGAAAAATAATTAGTAATGATAAAACAAGACTTGAATAATTAACACGGTAACACGAATTCATATTTTTAATGACAGACACATTGTTAGATACCTGTTGAACACAGTCCACTTAACTCTTAAACATCTCCCACACCTTTTGGTAACATTGAACATACACAAACTCAACTGGGAGATATTCAACGGAATTCCGCAAATTACGGGTAATGTAATTTTCGATACTTTCAAGTTATATATTTCATTTACTATTGCGGAAAACGATGGGATATATTCAGTGATTTTGTGGGATATTGAGCAAAATTAGTAATATAAAATTTTTTTACTTTAAGAATTTTTTTACCTTCAATTTCCAAAACGCTTAATTTCAAGAACCCCCTTTAAATCGGTAAAAATCAAGTGAAATTTCACAGGACGATTATGCTTAAAAATAAGTTCGAATAAAGCAGGTTATGAATGATAAGGTTTTGGAAACAGTTTGCTAGTTGCACATCAAACTGTGAAGGAAAAATTAAAATTAAAGAAAAAGATTATAAAAAATTATTAAATATTTTTGAAAAGGAAAAATAACAGACGTAAGAATTAATTTAATTGAATTTCCATTTTGGAAAACATTTTCGGGAGAAATAGTTTTAGAAACCTTCTCAGTAAATGTTAGTGGAATAATTCATTATAAAAGAGGTATCAAAGTCGCAAAATTCATAGAAATTTCAAAAAATATTTTCAGTACTCAAGCTTTAGACTCGATAGAATCTTTCAAAATTTTTCTTGAAAACTTTGAGAGAGAAAATCCTCTTTAAAAATACGTAAAATTACGAAAATAAAAAAATATAATATAATATTAACAAGCAAAATACTTTCATATTTGAAAAATTTCATGTTTTAACAATTTATTGTCACAAAAGAAAAAATCCTTTGTGATATTGGACAAGTTTACTTGTGAACTTTCATATCACAAAATTCCTTTCTTCAAAATACTAACGCATAAACTTGAAAATTTATTACAATAAAATATTATAGATAGCTTTCAAAAATAATTTTCAATAGATCCTTTGTTATACACATTTACAAAGATTCAAAACTAAACAAGATTTCTTCAAATTTATTTCTGAAATATATTCTCAGTTGGAATATTTTTTTCCTTTTTCATATTTTAAAATACAAACATACACACGAATAATATTACGAAAATTTATAATTTAAATAAAAATAAAATATTTTTTTTCCAAAAATAAAATAAATTTTTTTTATGCAATTAATTTTTTTTTGAAAATAAATTTTATTATTTCTTTTCAAAATTGAGTTGTCGGAACTAAGTACATTACCAAGTACTCCAGAAAGCATGAATACGGCAAGTGAAAGAACCACTACCCCATCCCCTCAAGGAGGATTAGGATCTGGGAGTACACACCCTCAAGTACATTATGTTATGCCAGCTGATGAAACCATACGTCCGATACATGGTCCAAGTGGGAAAATATTTGATGGTCAATATTACTTGGACTGGAAACGTATGATCATAGCTTTAATAAGGGGTTTGGGATATTGGGATGTTTTTGGACCACACCCTGAACTAAAAATTTATATTGAAAATATGGATAATTTACAATACAGACCATCTTCAAATTCTGCTAAAGCATACTTTAAAAAACAGGAATGCGCAAAAGCATTTATCATGGAACGCATGACATACAATGTATCGAAACAAATTAGAGAGTGTAAAACAGTAGATCAAATTTTTGAAAAATTAGATATAACTTATGGTTCTAAAACCAAAATAGTTGCAAATATGGCAAAATCAAAGTGGACTGCTTTTTGCTTTACACCTGGTGGTAATATAAGAGGTTTTTTAAATAAATGGGACATATTAGTACAAGAAGTTTGTGATGCAGGGAAGGAAGTATATGAAGAAGAGGAATTGGAAAACCTTCAATTGGCATTAGGATACGAACAAACCATTGCAAAAATGCAATTTGATAACCTCCCTGAAAACAGAAAAAATCTAGAAGTATTCAAACAAATATTAAAAGAAGACGGTGATCAAAAAATGAAAGATAAACAAATTAAATTACAATAACAATCGTCTAATAAAAAATTCGATAATAATGGGAATAAATTTAGAAATAATAATACAAATTACAATAATAATAAAGATAATAAATGGAATAGAAATTATAATTATAGACGAAATAATAACACAAATGAAAATAATAATGGTAATAATAATAATAATTATAAAAATAATAATCTAAGAAATGAAAATAATAATTATAATAATCAAAATAATTATAACAAAAACCAAAATAATAACAGAAATAATAATCAATCGCCTAGAAAAAATAATAAAGAAGAAAGATGCTTTATATGCAACCAAACAGGACATTACAAAAATAAATGCCCTGATTATAAACCTAAAAATAAAGAACAAAATAAAGAAAAACCAAAAAATAAAGACAAAAAAGAAGAAGAAAGACCAATAAAATTATCATATATGGTCAAAAAATACAACAATAATGAAGATTGGCTTTTAAAAAAATTAATTAAAGATAATACAAAAAATGAAAATTACATACAACTTAAAAAAAAAATGTTACTTGATGGGGGTGCAGAAGTCCATCTCACATCAAATATTGAAAAATTAATTAATGTAATAAAATTTAAAATTCCAGTAAAATTACAATGTGCACTTAAAGACACATATTTGTATGCCACATATGGGAAATATGAGAATATTAGTCGAAAACGAAAATAAAATTCAAACAGCAATTGAATTATTAGAAGTCCATTATGTACCAGATCTGTCATTAGACATTATGTCTGGAATTAAAGTGACAGAATCTGGAATATTACATATGGACCAGGGAAAAGAAAAAATACAAACATATTTTATAGAGACAGGAGACATTCTATTTACATCCTATAAAATTGATGGTGTCTTTCAAGTAAATTACGATTACATAAATATACCAAAAAAATGTATGCCCGTCCCTCAAAATCAAGATGATGACGAATGGTATTCCTTTTCTGTCAAATTAGAAATAGAAGAAGAGGAAGAAGAACCCATTAATAACAATAATAATTTAGAAGAAAATAATGAAAATAATAATACTACAACAGAAAACAATAATAATGAGGATAATAATAAAAAAAAAAATAATAATAATATTTCAGATAATTCATTAGAAACAATTCGTAATAACATAAATAATCATAAAAAAATGATTTGGCATAGACAACTAGACCATTTAAATGGAAAATACATGAGATATCTACATAAAGTCACAATAGGAATTCCAAAAACAATTAATTTTAAAGATGATGATTTCATAAATTGTGAAATTATCAAAATAGCAAATAGTCAATGTCTAGGCCATAACAACGTTAGAAATAAACCCTAAAGGAGACTAGAAATTATATCTTCCGATATTATGGGACCATTCACACCCACAATAGCTAACCAAAAATATATATTAACATTCATTGATAATTATAGCAAATACACCTTCGTAATACCAATATCAAATAAAAGTCAAGTATTTACAGAATTTAAAAATATTTTTCTCTCAATGAAAAACAAATTCCCTGAAACACCAATAAGTCAAATAAGGTGCGATAATGCAAAGGAACATACAGATCAAAAATTAGTAAAATTTTGTGAAGAAAATGTAGTACAAATAGAAAATGTAGTTCCTTACTCACCAGAATTAAATGGAATTGCTGAACGTCAAAATCAAACTTTGATGAAAAGAGTAAGAAGTTTACTAATCGATGGTTATCTAGATATTAAGTATTGGGCACATGCAATAGCTACAGCTGCATACTTGATAAATAGATCACCAACAAGAGTAAATTCAGAGTACAAAACTCCATACGAAATTTTTTTTAGAAAAAAACCTAATCTGGATAATTTAAAAATTTTTGGATCATTAGTTTATAGACATATTCCACTCGAAGTCAGACAACAGAATGCGACTAAATCAAAAAATAAAAATGAACAAAGAATAGACCCAAAATTTGCACCAAGGGGAGAAAAGGGAATACTTATGGGTTATACCACTACAGGATATTGCATTAGAGATCCCTTTTCAAATAAAATTAATATATCTTGTAATGCTAAGTTTGACGAAAATAAAAATATATCAAACTTAAAAAATTGTGAACAAGAACTGGTACTCAAACCAGCAAATTTTGTAAAAAATTTAGTTAACATAAATACTTTCAACATCACAAAAACTATAGATAATAGGTGGATTGAAGACTGTATACCAACATGCTATAATGATGTCAAAAACAACCCATTTAAAGAAGAATGGATGAAAGCTATTGAGGATGAATTTATTTCTCTGGGGGAAATGGACGTTTAGGAAGAAGTAGATTACGATAAATCATTGAAAACCATCGACACAAGATGGGTTTTTGTAACAAAACCAAATGATGAAGGATACCACCAACCAAAAGCAAGATTAGTTGCTAGAGGCTTCAAGGATAGAACTGAATATGAGTTAGGACAAGTATTCGCCCCTGTTATTCCAATTTGGTTAGTAAGATGGTTCCTATCGATAGTCAATAAATATGACTTAGAAATGGTTCAATATGATGTAAAAACGGCGTATCTAAATTCCCCTGCAATTGTCCCCATATATTTAAAGCCCCCAGAAGGTTTACTAATGGAAAGTAATAAATTATTGAGACTTAAAAAATCTATCTATGGCCTAAAAACATCGTCTAAATCGTGGTATAATTTAATAAATGAATATATTTTAAAAATGAACTTTGAAAGATCTAAAACAGATAAATGTTTATATTTTAAAAAATCAAATGAAAAAATAATTTTTATGATTACATATGTTGATGACATATTAATAGCATCAAACACCTCCGAATGAATTAAAAATGTAAATGATTCATTTCAAAAAAGATTTACCATGAAAATAATTAATAACCCAAGATTTTATTTAGGATTTGAGATCATAAGAGAGAGGAAAGAAAATACAATAACGTTAATACTGTCAAGATATATAGAAAAAATATTAAAAAAATATAATCAAAACGAATCAAACTTCATAAATTCGCCTATAGAAACATCCCTAAAAATTGAAGAAGATGAAAACTGCACAGATGATACTGAATATCGTTCAATGATTGGAGCCCTGTTATATCTGGCTAGAATAACAAGACCCGATATTTCATTTGCAGTTAATTTTTTCTCACGATTCCAAACAAAATCAAACTCTAAATTAAAAAATCAGGTGAGACGGATATTCAAATATGTGAACACAACAAAATAATTTTCGATTAAATTCACGTCAGATAGTAAGGGCATACACACTTTCGTAGATGCATCTTATGCCCCAGATGTAAAAGATCATGAAATAAAAATATCAAATTTAAATTTGGGAAAGTCTATATCGGGATTTTTAATATATTTAAATGGGGATTTGATCAACTGGAATGTAAGAAGACAAACAATTGTTGCCACAAGCTCAACTGCTGCTGAAATAATTGCAGTGTTCGATGCTTTAGACGATATACAAGTCATCTTTCTATTACAAAAAGAAATATTCCGAGAAAATGACCCAGTCAGAATTTTCAAAGATAATATATCAGCCATTAGAATAATGTCGGGAGGAGCCCAAAAACGAGCAAGAGCCTTAATGATAAAATGTTATGCCATTACACAATCTGTAGAGGATAAAGAAATTGAATTCAAAACTGTTGGTACAAATTCGCAATTAGCAAACATGCTAACTAAAAGTCTCGATAAACAGAAATTTAGAAACTTAGTCAACAAAATATTAACAACATCAAATCTCTCACAATAAAATTCATCAAATTCATAATAATTATATGGGAAAATCGTTTATTTTGATAGAGGAAGGAATACAAATATTCAAAGCTAATAATATGTCAATCCACAAATTACTGAATATAATAATTTTTTTTCAGCATAGTACATGAAAATATAATGTTCGAGAAAAAAGAAAAGAAAAAATCACATGTTCAAACAAAATTAATAATATATTATATCCTTTAGGCCAAAAAATACTTGTTGAAACTAAATTTATTTTTGTGTAGGTATTCATTGTCATCTCTGCAAATTCAACTTTCGAATGAACAGAGATTTGAATACAAATCATCAATATGATTTCACACATTTAGTTGATATTAGTTTATCACATTTCAGAACACCCTTATTCAACAAGTATCAAACAAAATTGAACAAAACTTTTCTCAAACAGCATGAAAGATCAAAAAAATATCCGAATCAAAACCATTACCGCAATACAGTGTGTCGATAAATAATTTCGAAAATACATCGAAATATATTATGTTACAATCTAGTCATTATTCATCATTTATTTAATTTTATGTAATTTATTTTGTTTATTTTGTTTGTGAAATGAACATTAATATGTAATAATATAATACTTCAAAATTAATTTATATAATATTCGTTCTCGTGATAAATCATGTTCGCTCGTCTTGTTAGTCTGTGGGGGGTGTTGTTCTGCACTCCACCTACACTCGCTCACTAACATGTAGTGCAACTACTCTCGATAGCGCGTACTAACAATATTCAGGTTTTGCGAACAAACACAACTTTTTTCATTCGTTCACCCGAGAACGCTGTAACTCATTTCCCACTCAAACTTTAATCTCGTAATGGAGGGAGATCGTTCATCTTCCTCAAACTTGTAATTTGTACTTTAAATCATTGCATTACAGTATCTCTAACTCACTTGTTTCTTTCCTTGGATTTCAACCTCACTTCATATTTCAACAACATACAAGAATGCTAGTGGCAAAGTAAAAGTTAGTAAAAACATATTAGGTATATTTTTTATTTACAGGTTATGCAATTTTGTATACAAATAAAGTCATGCTATGAGGTTGTGTGTAATCGTGTCCCAACACTTTTAGACCCATTCCATTCTTTATGTTCAAATACATATTTATTCACTATTAAAACTCATTACAGTAAACTTGTTCAATTCTTTTACAAGAAAATATGATCCAAGGTTGAACAACCTCCTCACATGATAGCAGAACACGGTTTTTTCTTGTAAATTTTTTTTCCCAATCTAAACGTGCTTAGAAGGATTGAATATTAGTGATTTTTCAAAGTTTATATTAACGGATATCCATAAATAATTCATATTTAAAATTGTTGAGAATAAATTAAGGATCGAATTAAAAAATGCAAGAAACAAACATTGATGTTCTACACTCCACCTACACTCGCTTACTAACCCTTAGTGCAACTACTTTCGATAACGCAAACTAACAATATTCAGGTTGTGCAAACAAACACGACTTGTTTCATTCGTTCACCCGAGAACGCTGAAACTCATTTCCCACTCAAACTTTAAACTTGTAATGGAGGGAGATCGTTCATCTTCCTCAAACTTGTAAATTGTACTTTAGATCATTGCATTATAGTATCTCTAATTAACTTGTTTCTTTCCTTGGATTTCAACCTCACTTCATGGTAGGCAGAGCTGCGATTCCTGAACAGTTATTACAGAGTGATACTTAATCTTTCATTTTAATTTTTTGCTATAGTATCCAAAAGTCAGAGGAACTATAAGCCTTTTTTCATTCAAAAGTTAATTTTTTACGAAGTATAATTTAATTTATGAGTACTTAACTCAATGGATTTTTTTTAATCGTTTAATTTTTCGAAAAATTCATCGAAAATTATTCGAAGTTAAGTTAAATTACGTTGGCGCCAAAAATAATTCAACGCCATTTTAATCATCTTCCAAAAAATACTGGATCTTCTTTTTGCGGTAAGGTGAAACAAAAAAGGATTTTCACCGTGGGATTGCAGATTACTTCGGACCTGGATCATCTGTTACAGTAAGGTGAATCAACAAAAAATTCAAAATTGGAGATTGCTGTTACATCGAACTCAACTATCGTGATCATCGAACGCCATCATCCGCTAAAAATCATCATCGAAATTTCGATGACCTGAGATTAATCCAAGTACTGACCCACGGGAAAATGCCAATTACTCACAAACTCAACTGGGAAATATTCAATGGAATTCCGCAGATTACGGGTTATGTAATTTTCGATACTTTCAAATTATATATTTCACTTACTATTGCGGAAAACAAAGGGATATATTCAGTGATTTTGTGGGATATTGAGCGACATTTCTAATATAAAAATTTTCTTTTGAGAATTTTTTTTACCTTCAATTTCCAAAACGCTTAATTTCAAGAACCTCCTTTAGTTTGGTAAAAATCAAGTGAAATTTCACAGGACGATTAAGCTTAAAAATAAGTTCGAATAAGGCAGGTTACAAATGATAAGGTTTTGGAAACAAATTGCTAATTGCACATCAAATTGTGAAAGAACCATAAAAATTAAAGAAAAAGATTATAAAAAATTGTTAAATATTTTCGAAAACGAAAAAATAACAGTCATAAGAATTAATTTAACTGACTTCCCATTCTGGAAAACATTTTCAGGAGAAATAGTTTTAGAAACTTTCTCAGTAGATGTTAGTGGAATAATCCATTACAAAAGAGGTATCGAAGTCGCAGAATTCATAGAAATCTCAAAAAATATTTTCAATATTCAAGCTTTAGACTCGATAGAATCTTTCAGAATTTTTCTTGAAAATTTTGAGAGAGAAAATCTTCTTTAAAAATACGTAAAATTATGAAAATTAAAACACATAATATAATACTAATAAGAAAAATAACTTTATAATTGAACAAATTTCGTAATTCAACAAGTTATTTTCACAAAAAGAAAAAATCCTTTGTCATATTGGACAGGTTTACTTGTGAACTTTCATGTCATAAAATTCTTTTGTTCAAAACACTAATGCACAAACTTGAAAATTTTTACAATAAAACATTATAGATAGCTTTCAAACATATTTTTTTTAAATAGATCCTTTGTTTTATACATTTACAAAGATTCAAAATCAAACAAGATTTCTTTAAGTTCATTTTTGAAATATATTCTCAATTGGAATATTCTTTTTCTCTCTTTTCATATTTAAAAATACAATATACATACGAATAATATTACAAAAATTAATAATTTAAATAAATAAAAATAATTTTTAATTAAAAATAAAATAATGTTTTTTTCCAAAGAATAAAATAAAAATTTTTTTTCTTCTTCGGAATTAATTTTTTTTTTTGAAATAAATTTTTATTATTTATTTTCAAAATTGAGTTATCGGAACTAAGCACATTACCAAGTACTCCAGAAAGCATGAATACAGCAAGTGAAAGAACCACTACTCCATCCCCCCAAACAGGGTCAGGATCTGGAAGTACACATACTCAAGTACATTATGTTATGCCAGCTGATGAAACCATACGTCCGATAGAAGGTCCAAGTGGGAAAATATTTGATGGTCAATATTACTTGGATTGGAAACGTATGATTATAGCTCTAATAAGGGGTTTGGGATATTGGGATGCTTTTGGCCCACACCCTGAACTAAAAATTTATATCGAAAATATAGACAATTTGCAATACAGACCATCTTCAAATTCTGTTAAAGCATATTTTAAAAAACAGGAATGCGCCAAAGCATTCATCATGGAACGCATGACATACAATGTATCGAAACAAATTAGAGAGTGTAAAACAGTAGATCAAATTTTTGAAAAATTAGATATAACTTATGGTTCTAAAACCAAAATAGTTGCAAATATGGCAAAATCAAAATGGTCCGCTTTTTGTTTTACACCAGGTGGAAATATAAGAGGCTTTTTAAATAAATGGGATATCTTAGTATAAGAAGTTTGTGATACAGGGAAGGAAGTATCTGAGGAAGAGGAGTTAGAGAATCTTCAATTGGCATTAGGATACGAACAAACTATTGCAAAAATGCAATTTGATAACCTCCCTGAAAACAGAAAAAATCTAGAAGTATTCAAACAAATATTAAAAGAGGACGGTGATCAAAAAATGAGAGACAAACAAATTAAATTACAATACCAATCATCCAATAAAAAATTTCATAATAATGGGAATAAATTTAGAAATAATAATACAAATAATAATAATAAAGACAATAGATGGAATATTAATAATAATTATAGACGAAATATTAACACAAATGGAAATAATAATGGTAATAATTATAGAAATAATAATCCAAGAAACGAAAATGATAATCAAAATAATCAAAATAATTATAATAAAAATCCAAATAATAATAAATATAACAATCAATCGCCTAGAAAAAATAATAAAGAAGAAAGATGCTTTATATGCAACCAAACAGGACATTATAAAAATAAATGCCCTGATTATAAACCTAAAAATAAAGAACAAAATAAAGAAAAACCAAAAAATAAGGACAAAAAAGAAGAGGAAAGACCAATAAAATTATCATATATGGTTAAAAAATACAATAATAATGAAGATTGGCTTTTAAAAAAATTAATTATAGATAATACAAAAAATGAAAATTACATACAACTTAAAAAAAAAATGTTACTTGATGGGGGTGCAGAAGTCCATCTCACATCAAATATTGAAAAATTAATTAATGTAACAAAATTCAAAATACCAGTAAAATTACAATGTGCACTTAAAGACCCATATTTATATGCTACACATATGGGAAATATGAGAATATTAGTAGAAAATGAAAACAAAATCCAAACAGCAATTGAATTATTGGAAGTCCATTATGTACCAGATCTGTCATTAGATATTATGTCTGGAATTAAAGTGACAGAATCCGGAATATTACATATGGACCAGGGAAAAGAAAAAATACAAACATATTTTATAGAGACAGGAGACATTCTATTTACATTTTATAAAATTGATGGTGTCTTTCAAGTAAATTATGATTATATAAATATACCAAAAAAATGTATGCCCGTCACTCAAAATCAAGATGATGACGAATGGGATTCCTTTTCTGTTGAATTGGAAATAGAAGAAGAGGAAGAAGAACCCATTAATAATAATAATAATTTAGAAGAAAATAATGAAAATAATAATAATATAATAGAAAATAATAATAATGAAGATAATAATAAAAAAAAAACTATCACAGATAATTCACTAGAAATAATTCAAAACAACACAAATAACCATAAAAAAATGATTTGGCATAGACGATTGGGCCATTTAAATGGAAAATATATGAGATATTTACATAAAGTCACAACAGGAATTCCGAAACTAATTAATTTTAAAGACGATGATTTCATTAATTGTGAAATTTGCAAAATAGCCAATAGCCAACATTTAGGTCATAATAATGTAAAAAATAAACCTCAAAGGAGACTAGAAATTATATCCTCCGATATTATGGCACCTTTCACACCCACAATAGCTAATCAAAAATATATATTGACATTTATTGACAACTATAGCAAATACACCTTCGTGATACCAATATCAAATAAAAGTCAGGTATTCACAGATTTCAAAAATTTTTTTTTTCAATGAAAAATAAATTCCCCGAAACACCAATAAGTCAAATAAGATGCGACAATGCAAAAGAATATACCGATCAAAAATTAGTAAAATTTTGTGAAGAAAATGTAGTACAAATAGAAAATGTGGTTCCTTACTCACCGGAATTAAATGGAATTGCTGAACGTCAAAATCAAACATTGATGAAAGAGTAAGAAGTTTACTAATCGATGGTTATCTAGATATTAAGTATTGGGCACATACAACAGCTACAACTGCATACTTTATAAATAGATCACCAACAAGAGTGAACTTAGAATACAAAACTCCATACGAAATTTTTTTTTGACAAAAAACCTAATTTGGATAATTTAAAAATTTTTGGATCCTTAGTATATAGACATATTCCACTCGAAGTCCGACAACAGAATGCGACTAAATCAAAAAATAAAAATGAACAAAGAATCGACCCAAAATTTGCACCAAGGGGAGAAAAAGGGATACTCATGGGATATACCACTACAGGATATTGCATTAGAGATCCTTTTTCAAATAAATTCAATATATCATGTGATGCAAAATTTGACAAAAATAAAAATATATCAAATTTAAAAAATTGTGAACAAGAACTGGTACTTAAACCAGCAAATTTTATTAAAAATATAGTTAACATAAACACGTTTAATATCACAAAAACTATTTTAATAAATTGGAATGTAAGAAGACAGACAATCGTAGCAACAAGCTTAACTGCTGCTGAAATAATCGCAGTATTTGATGCTTTAGACGACATACAAGTTACATTCCTTTTACAAAAATAAATATTTGAAGAAAATGACCCAGTAAGAATATTTAAAGACAATATATCAGCTCTTAGAATAATGTCGGGAGGAGCTCAAAATAGAGCAAGAGCTTTAATGATAAAATGTTATGCCATTACACAATCGGTAGAGGATAAAGAAATCAAATTCAAAAATGTTGGTACGAATTCACAATTAGCAGACATGCTAACCAAAAGTCTTGACAAACAAAAATTTAGAAACTTAGTAGACAAAATATTAACAACATCAAATATATCACAGTAAAATTTCTCAAAGTCAAAATAAGTACATGGGAAAATCATTTATTTTAAAAGGGGAAGGAATATGAATATTCGAGGCTAAATAATATGTCAAGTCACAAATCGCTGAATATAATAATCTCGTTTTTTGCAGCATGGTACCTGAAAATATAATGTTCGAGAAAAAAGAAAAGAAAAAATCACATGTTCAAACAAAATTAATAATATATTATATCCTTTAGGCCAAAAAATACTTGTTGAAACAAAATTTATTTTCGTGTAGGTATTCATTGTCATCTCTGCAAATTCAATGTTCGAACGAACAGAGACTTGAATACAAATCATTGACATGATTTCACACGTTTGGTTGATATTAGTTTATCACATTTTGGAACACTCTTATTCAACAAGTATTAAACAAATTTGAACAAAAACTTTTCTCGAACAGCATGGAATATTGAAAAATACCCGAATCGAAATACATTACCGAAATATAATATGTCGATAAATAACTTCGAAAATAAATCTAAATATCTGTTACGATCAAATAATAATCTAGTCATTTTTCTTTTTTTATTTCATTTAAATTATTTTATTTTTATTTTGTTTGGGAAATGAACATAAATGTACAATAATACGATAATTGAAAATTAATTTATTTATAATATTCGTTCTCGCGATAATTCATGTTCACTTGTTTCGTTGGACTGTGGGGGGGTGTTGTTCTACACTCCAACTACACTCCCTTACTAACCCTTAGTGCAACTACTTTTGATAATGCAAACTAACAATATTCAGGTTGTGCGAACAAACACGACTTTTTTCATTCGTTCACCCGAGAAAGCTGAAACTCATTTCCCACTCAAACTTTAAACTCGTAATGGAGGGAGATCGTTCATCTTCCTCA